>CM035429.1:27603443-27705943 GCA_020310875.1 Ceratopteris richardii
AATTCCAAGTTTGAGTCCTTAAACTCGTTTGTTTCAATCTTAACTACAGTAGTATCTGATTTTAATGCAATCTTAAGTCAATAGATACTCAATTTGATCACGAGTTTAGGAATTTAGAAGGAATTCTTCATTATGAACTCTCAAATTTGAATGAAAATATGGAAACAATAGCAAATCATGTAAAAGAAATTTCATCATTCAAGACGATTGGTCATGAAATTGCAAGTTTAAAAGAGAACATTGAAAGGTTAAACAATCAAATACACGAAAGTGCTACATGTGAATGCAAAGATAGATATCAAGTACGAGTTCAAAGTAGATCTATGTATTCTATTGACCAAAATCCTTTACCCGATCATAGAAAAGTTGATCCTAAGGCTTTATATCAAAGACGGAAGAGAACTGTAAGATGCTTCTGGTGTGACCAACTAGGTCATACTTATGGGAATTGTATGGCCTATGAGAAAGCATGTAGCCAACAATTGGTATTAGAAAGTGAACAGAAAATATGTGATTATCAAACGCATCTACCATTGAGATTAAACTTAGGTAGAGGAGGAATGATAGACTATTTTGACCAAGAAAAATTTAGTCCTAAAACCAAACTTCAAAAACAATGGAAACCTAAGAGTCATAAGGAGAAAAGCAATGTATGTCAATTACATTCTATGAACACCAAGATTGTGCTTAAATGTGAATGTTTGGACAATGATCAAAACCTTATTAAACCTAAATCTATGAATAACATTGATCTTCAAATTAAATCTAAAGATCAAGATACATGGAAAAAGTTTAAGAAAGAAGAAGATGTAAAGATAATAGATGATGAAAATGAACAATCAATTGATGGAAATATAGATATACAGGCGGTGCAAACAGAACCTAAAGTCATAGAAATTGACAATAAATGTGATCAAAATAAAAATGATGAAAGAATAGTACAAACATCTGAAGACGAAAATCTTCAACTTCAATCAGAACATGACAAGAATATGGGAAAATGGGTACAAGAAGCCATATGGAAGATTGAAAATAATATCAAAAACTCATCTAAAGGTAAGAAAAAGGAGGAGAATTTAAGTGAATAGTTTTATTGTGATGGAATTGTTTATTGAAGATAAAACATTTCAAATTTTGATTTTTGCTTGCTGCATATATGCTGTTTTCCTAAAAAATTGAGAAACATATACCTAAATTGTTTAGTTTTAATGTTTGAAAAGCTAATTACAAACTTATGATTAAGTTTACATTACGATTTGTTTAATCAAAAGAATTCTAAAATATGAAAACACAAAGTTTGTTTCAAATTAAACAAAAACATGTTTGTAATTATGCTTGCAAATGATTTTGATCAATATGCTTGTCATTTCCTAAACTTATGATAAATTTATGATTTTTTTTCTTTCACAAATAAGAAGAAATCTATTATGAAGAACAATTATGAAGAATATTATTATGATGAATATTTTGCACAAAATGATCTTTGTTTACAACAATTATGATGATATACTTTTAAAAGAAAGAAATATATATGATATAAATATGATCATGATAAATATGAAGAACATGAAAAAAATGTTACAATATGAGGATGATTTTATTGATATACCATATGATGAGTAAGAGGAACTTTTATAATCCAGATATGAATTTTTCATTGATATAAAAAAAATGATGCTCATTTATAAAGATACAAGTTAAAAACTTTGAACATTTTGATTTTTCCTAAATTTTATGAACTTTATTTCATAGGTTGAAAAACCTATTTAAAAAATTAAGAATGCATTATTTATGATAATTATAACCACTATGAATTTCTTATGATGAAATTTGTGACATGATGAAGATGAATCTGATAGAATATATGAATTTATATTTGCAAGATAAATGATAATGAAGATTACTTGTTTTGTAGCTTCTATTTTATAAGTGATTACAGGTTCTGAAGATGCATTGATCAAAGCAATTGAAGATGTTATGCCAAAAGTTCTGATGAATTTAAAGAGAGCAGATTGAAGATGAAGCAGATTGAAGATAAAATTGATTTTAGGTCGTATTTTTCTTTGTCTTAAAATTTTGTTTTACGTATTTTATTTGCATTCATATAAAACTAATTGATAAAATCTGGAATGAAGAATATTAATTTATAAAGGACTCTATTTAACCATATTAGGAAAATAGACATAATTTATATTTCTACATTTATAGATTAAGTGAGATTTGTTAAAAATAGAAGGATTTGTAGTTCATTTAGATAACGAAAGTAGTTGTATATGTGTAGGAGCATATTGTTGCATGATTCATGTCTGTGAAAACCTAGATCTTTCTTGTCCATGCAGCTAGATCCTTAGCTCGGATTAAGGGGTTAAGCCTTTCCCCTTTAAAACAAAAAAGTAGCGAAAAAAAAAAAGAATATTGACATGGAAGTTATACCTTCTTCCACCCCAAAAAGATATTTACATTTATTATCGATATGAAGTTTACATCATATTTATATGAAGAAACTAGTTGTGAAAAAAACACATCTAGTGATTAAAATTGGGCATACAAGGCGGCTCTCTGTCCAAGTAGATTTAGTAGATTTCTTTGGCATGCTTGATTGCTCATATGTGAATGCATATATATGACGAAACCTGCATTTGAATGAATGAAAATGAATTCTGTTTTATACTAATCTTTACATAGTTTATAAATGGATAAAATATAAACTAATGTTTGTTGACTGAAAAGGTTAATAGTTTACCTTTATACTTTAATATGTTTTCATTGCAAGATGTAATTGAAATCAACTTCATGTGCATGTTGAAAAGATTTAAAATTTGATAAGATTAAATATATTTAAAAAAGAATTGATGCTGTTCTATGATTTAATTTAAGGATAATCATTGAAAATGTTGCTTCCCTAAATCTGCAAGTTGGCCCATCGGGACGATGTGCAGGTTTGGTGGCGCTGGATGTCGGGAAGATTTGCATCTTCCAATTGATGACCCGAAAAATTAAAATATTTATTGGTGAATTCTAAACCTCTTTTATATCACTGTTGATCAGTTGTGTTAATTGGATTAACTATTTTGAAAGTGTTTTCAGGTATGAAGGATGAAGCAGGACATATGTCCATGTTAGGGTTTACCCTAATTACTCATTTAATGAGAATTTCCTATTTTTACATTCAAGAATTATGGGTATTCAGCCTAGGGTTTCTTGAATTCATGTGTTGTTTATAAGATTTGGTTAATGTTAAGGGTTTAGATGATTTTAAGGGGTTAAAGCTAGGGTTCAGAAGGATTTTAATGGTCTAACCCAAGGGGGTTTATGAGTTTCCAATAGGTTTTCTAGGGTTTTACTATATTTAAAGGGATAAAATAGATGTTATTTAAAAAACATTAATATATAAATTACATATTTATGTATTAAAAATTAAACTATGTTATTAATAATTACTTTAATTATTTGTGTGCATTTTAAAACTAAGGTTCTAATTCATTAAAAGCTTAACCTAAGCTTAATTTAATGGATTTATTTAATTGAGAAATTTAGGGTAAATAGAATTAAAATGATTAATTAAATGGATAAAAAACTAGTGGACTATATGAGTACTAGGAAAAAGAATGGCTTATATAAGTTGTGTAACTAAAGAGATTTAAGGAGTGGTCTCAATAGAAGATGCACTTAAAGTGAAAAAAGTTGGTTAAGAGAAAGAGTGGAGAGAATTAGTGAAGATGAAAAGAGAGGAGTAGAAATTAAGTGTAATTAAAGTAGAAAAGTTAAACTAGAAAGTGTGGTGGAAGTAAGGAGATTAAAGTGTGGTTGTAGATTAAAAGTTAAAACTAAAAAGAGTGGTTTAGAAATGACTTGTGTATGTATTTAAATGAGTGTTTAGCTCAAGTTTCTCCTAATGTTTCTTTGCAGGTACTTTCTCCTGCTCTTTACTTTCTTCTGTTTTTCCTTCTTTTTCATTAGACCCTCCTCGTGCTCGGGATATTAAGCCATCATGTACTGCTGTGTATGATGATCTTGATGTTGATTGTCCGGCTGGAAGCATGCCCATGCCTATTCCATGGCTTGGTCTTGGTCCCTGCAGCATTGCGCGTATATATGTGATGTGTGTATGTATGTGTGTGTGTGAAGTGTGTGTATGTGATATATGTGTGTGTGTGATGTGTGTGTATGTGATGTGATGTGTGTGTATGTGATGTGATGTATGTGTGTGTGTGATGTATGTGTATGTGATGTGATGTATGTGTGTGTGTGAAGTGTGTGTGTGTGTGATGTGTGTGTATGTGATGTGATGTATGTGTGTGTGTGAAGTGTATGTGTGTGTGATGTGTGTGTGTGTGAGATAGATAGAGAGAGAGAGAAACACTCTCCCTCCCCTCCTCTGTCTGAGCGCGGCAGCGCGCAGACAGAGAAGGAGAGAGAGAGAGAGAGAGAGAGAGAGAGAGAGAGGAAAGAGAGAGAGAGAGAGAGAGAGAGAGAGAGAAACACTCTCCCTCCCCTCCTCTGTCTGAGCGCGGCAGCGCGCAGAGAGAGAAGGAGAGAGAGAGAGAGAGAGAGGAAAGAGAGAGAGAGAGAAAGAGAGAAAGAGAGAGAGAAAGAGAGAGAGAGAGAGAGAGAGAGAGAGAGAGAGAGAGATCGACGCAGAGAAGGAGAGAGAGAGAGGAAAGAGAAAGAGAGAGAGAGAGAGAGAGAGAGAGAGAGAGAGAGAGAGAGAGAGAGAAACACTCTCCCTCCCCTCCTCTGTCTGAGCACGGCAGCGCGCAGACAGAGAAGGAGAGAGAGAGAGAGGAAAGAGAAAGAGAGAGAGAGAGAGAGATCGACGCAGAGAAGGAGAGAGAGAGAGGAAAGAGAAAGAGAGAGAGAGAGAGAGAGAGAGAGAGAGAGAGAGAGAGAAAGACAGAGAGAGAGAGAGAGAAACACTCTTCCTCCCCTCCTCTGTCTGAGCGCGGCAACGCGCAGACAGAGAAGGAGAGAGAGAGAGAGAGGAAAGAGAAAGAGAGAGAGAGAGAAACACTCTCCCTCCCCTCCTCTGTCTGCGCGCGGCAGCGCGCAGACAGAGAAGGAGAGAGAGAGAGAGAGAGGAAAGAGAAAGAGAGAGAGAAAGAGAGAGAGAGAGAGAGAGAGAGAGAGAGAGAGAGAGAGAGAGAGAGAAACACTCTCCCTCCCCTCCTCTGTCTGTGCGCGGTAGCGCGCAGACAGAGAAGGAGAGATAGAGAGAGAGGAAAGAGAAGGAGAGAGAGAGAGAGGAAGGAGAGAGAGAGAGAGAGGAAAGAGAAAGAGAGAGAGAGAGAGAGAGAGAGAGAGAGAGAGAGAGAGAGAGAGAGAGAGAGAGAGAGAGAGAGAGAGAGAGGCGCAGAGAGGGAGAGAGAGAGAGAGGAGAGAGAGAGAGAGAGAGAGAGAGAGAGAGAAGGAGAGAGAGAGAGAGAGAGAAGGAGAGAGAGAGAGAGAGTTATGCATGTTCGTGTGTATATGCATGTATGTTATGTATGTGCATGTACATATACATGAGTGTATGCATGTTAGTATGAGGATAAATGTTTATGCATGTTAATTAGTATAAATGCATATGTGAGCATGAATGTATGTACGCATTATTGTATGCATGTTAGAATGTATGTAATTAATGCATGTATGCATGTGCATTAAAGCATGTGTATGAGTTTATGTATGCATATGCATGAAAATTAGGAAGATATGAAATGTGCATATGTGTAAGTGGAAAGTGTGTGCATGTTAGCATAAATACATATGTATGTTAGCATGTTATGTGCTAGGTACGAGGCTGCCCGTCCTTACGGTCCATAGCTATTTAAACTATTTAAAGACCTTAGTTTCAGTCATAGAAATAGGTAATTTAAATTGTTTTGTGATTAGAACCCTTATTTTCATAAGCCTGAGTTTGCTACAGACACCCCGCGTGTGCCGAACGATTTAGGCGGATGACTTGATCCACCATCCGAGCATCTCTCACGACCCGACAACGTTGTTGGGAAGCTCAAAGCTTGGCTTCAACCTTCTTAAATTTCTTTTTTCTTCTCGAACACATCTTCCAATTCATGGCACCCCACTTCAAGCTTGATGGAATCTCTCTTTACTTATCACAATCTTCAAAACCTTTTTTTATTTCCCTTCAAGACCTTTAGATCTTGAACAGTCTTTGCATGGGCATCCTTGGTTACCCTTAGATTTTTCTTCAATCTTCAAGTATTCAAAAATTCAAATACACATACCATGTGTTTCACAACCTTGTTTCTTGAGCTCCTTTCTTCACCTTGGATCCAAGATTTGTGTCCTTACTTCATCCAAGCTTTGTCCACCTTACATTGGCTTGTTAAATAGCAACTCTTATGTAAAGACTTGGACATGTGCCCATGCGAACATTCTCCTAAGCCCTTTTTAATATTTCCCTTAGGCTATGGTGTTGAAGCCCTCTTACATAATCCACCTTTTTGCACATATAATACATTGAAAATCCCACACTCCCATTTCCTTGAGATTTGGGAATATTTGAGAAGATCTCAAAAGATATGTTAGTTGTGCATGTGCTCCTTTTTTACTAGTCAAAAGGAGCACATGGGGAAATGTGCCTAGCCTATATATAGAGGCTCATTTTTGTAAAGAAGGGATCTTTTGGTTCGACGTGCTCTCATGTGTATATCTTCTTAATGGAAGAGCTCTCTTTTCTCTTAAGGCTTTGTGCATATGTGTATTTATTCTTAGAGTGTGAGAGAGTGAGGCATGTGTGCATGCTTGTATTTCCTATGTGTGTAAGTAGAATGTTGCAACTTTCTTGTATTTTACATATGTGACTAGGATCCTTGACTCCCTTCTTTCCATGTTTTCAAGCATGTGGCATAGCTACAAGTTGATGGCCAATGGCTTGAACATGTTGGAGGTTGGGGTGGATGAAAGGAGAGTCATTCTTGTGCCTTCCTTCTTGCTTCCATGCAAGGTGGTGTAGGTCTAGGCTTCCCAAGGCCATACTATAACAAAAAATTTGGAAAAGTTGCTTGGGAGAAGGGCCTTTCATCACTTGGAGTGCTCAAGAGCATGTGGTAAGATATTGATTTGCAAACTTTTTTTATTATACACCTAGGTTATGTGTGTTGGCATGGTACTTTCACCCTTCCATTGGACCATTAGTTCCCCATTTCCATGTTTCAGTAGGATAGTTTTAGTTCATGTTTGTTTGATGCACAAAAACACCCCCTTACCCCCTTCTCTCTTATCTCTCACACATTCATACTTCCATACACTCACTCAGTGGCATCACTCTCCATCTTTGTCACCACTATTTTAGTGTGTTCTTTGGAAAATGGGGTGGGTGTTTAACTTCTATTGTCCCTCCCTCTCTTCATTAAAAGGAAACCAAAATTGACAAAATATATTCTCCCTATCATCTTGCAAAAATAAAAAACACAAACCGAAAACCTTAGAAGATCAATGTGTAATTCAAAATTCCATAGAGGAGGGGGAATATCTATGGCTACTATATCTATGGCTATGGTATCTCCTACTATATCTATGGCTACTGCACAAGGTACTTGGATCTACGATTGAGCTTTATGCATGAACCTTGAAGTCCTTTTAAACTCCCTCGTTGGTTTGCCATTCTTCTTGGGTTTGTCCAACTCTGTGCTCTTGCTCTTGTGGTTTTTGTGCCATTGGAGACTCTTTTTAGAGCTCGGACTTCGGATGGCTACATCTTTTGGCATGTGCCTATTCAGTTTTCTCTTTCTTGGGGCTTGGGATTGAGCTAATCCCACCCTATTGTTTAAACGTTGTTGAGTATCCTCCAGGCTTTGTTTTTGGATCCAATTGCATATGGCACACCTATGTGTTTAAAAGTTTTTTTCTATAGATGCTCGGGTTGCTTCAGACTACGCAAGGCTTGGTTATGGGAGGTGATGCATCGTTGATGACTAAATATTGACCTTGGGATTGCATATCTCAATCCTTCCACTCCCATTTACTAAACCGGCAAGATAGCAAGATAGTGTAATCCTTCTATAGCCCGAAATTTTCTATTGTCATGCCATGATGTGGGAAGATACCATGCTTCCAAACCTACCATATAATACCATTTTTAGGGATGTTTTTTGGCATGGTACCGCCCATACTACTCCTAGCTATGGTAACTTGTTGTTCCACCTTTGCAAAGGTCATGCATCTATTTTGAAGGACTGTAAGGCTTTTCTTTCATGATTAAACTTTCATCACATTGAAGCACAATGTGTATAGGTTTATGCATTTGATTGACATCAGGTGCTTATCTTCAAGAAAATTATGAAGAACTCAATATGCTTCTCCCGATGGGTTGGGAGTTTTTCTGGATCCGAGGCCTCGATGCTCCTACTTTTTACACATCCCCTCTGATCTGCCTTGCTTGGCTAAATGTCGTACTAACGGATGTTGCTGCTCATACTGGTAGGGGAACATCAGAAGCTCATCTTAAATTTGTTGTTGCCTGAGTTCATTGCACTACTAGAGAAGACCTTCATGATCGTAGATATTGTCCATCATCACCAACAAGGTCAATCGGTACTGTTAAGACATGGCAAGGCTTCTAATCTCTTATGTTCAAGCTTGTAGGTGGTCCTTAGTTTTGAGAAACATGTTTCCTTAAAATTGATTCATGATTGACATGTTCAACCAAGTGATTGTGTCTAATGGATAGTATTGTGTGCACTTTCATAATTTTTCTTGGGATATGTTGTGATAAAGAAATTCTTTTCTGTTGGTCTTCATACAACATGACACCTCCACATGGGTATCTAGTTCCTTTTTGTTATTGCTTTGTGTTAAATGATTCATAAGTTTTCTTCTCTTCATACTCATGATGGTTTTCTACTTGAATTCTCTATGACTTAGTGCCTGCAACATAGATTGGGAAAAGCATTGTTTTGGAACTCATCTTCCACTCATGTGTGAATAAAACTATTGTCATATGTGCTCGATCAAATTCACCTAATGCATGAGCTGGTTAATGTGCTAGTTAAATACCTTCAGGATCCAAAGAATGCTTTCCACATTGAAGGAAGCATTTTTAGAATTCATCTAATAACTTGTCAAGGTGATGATTCTATTTTGCATTGGATAAGATTTTTTTTAGGATTCATCACATTCACTCCCCACTTATAGCCCTTACAAAGTTTTAGGTGCAATATTGTGGCTTTCATATGATATAATGTGTTGTTTTCAAAAAATCAATGTCTAGATCACACATTTAGATGAAGGGAATGAACTCCATGACAATTGTAGGATGCACTAAATTCCCTTCCAACTCAAAATCTTATGTGATCTATGTCACACATGCATATGTTTTGAGTACATAGCTAGGGAAGTGTGCATTTGAATGATAAATCATATTGCATACTACGGATGTTTTGATCTTAAGGCTCAAGATTCCTAATGGTGATGTGCCATTTGCATGTATCCTCACTTCACTTCTCTTTTCAATACAAGAAGAGGGAAAGATTCTACCACACGACACTCTCCCAATGCATCATTGTGATCAAGTGTGATCATATGCTTAAGAAGCCCATGCATTGGTTACACGTTTTATGGATTTTTGAACAACTTTGTGCATTAGGCTGCCTATTGTTCGAGGACGTTGTTTGCCAAAATAACTTGAGGTCCATTGCCCTAAAACCAGGCCATAATGTGCATGATGTGTTTGCTACCAAATGTCTATTGAGTGGTTGTGACTGCCCTACTTCCAGGGATTGGTCCCATTTTCTTAGAATTTCACCCTATGAAAAAGAGCGACATTTTTGGTGTTGTCTACTTTGATATTAGATGGAAAAATCCGATGCATGAATATGTAATTGCATGCCCATTTATATTGTTCTCACTGGCTGAGTATAATCACTTATGTTTTTATACTCGATGTGTCAGTTGATAAGCGGAATGTAACGGTCCTAGGATAGGGAGAAGGTGCATACCTCGTACCATCAATTGGGGGTCACGGATATGATTGGTGCTATGAATGTATGTCTTACAAGATTGTATAACTTTTTCACGTACATTGTAGGTGCACAAGGACATGGGTTGTAACAAGGTATACCAGATTGATTGTGCTCATCATTGATGGGGTTTTGGTTGACTACCCCTAGTTGAGTGTATTGAACCTTCACCTACACGTTGAGAGGAACTTTGTGTAGACATGGGCTAAGTATTTGCACTTATGGGAAGAATGAATGTATGTTTTCTTGGGTATGTTGCAACCCACCTCGTTGCATGCATCACTCGTATGCTCAAAAGTACACATAACTCCCACAATTGTATGGTAAGTGGTATAGGTTTGTGGCTACTGTTAAACCTTAACTATTTAAAGTTAATTCAATTCTAGGTCCTTGGGATGGTTAGGGGTCTATAAACAAAGGCCTTGTTTGTATTTTCCCAAATCTACAGATCTAGAGTATACTACTTCATAGACTTCCACACATTAACTATTTTGAATATGTTTACCAAAATACTTCAATTCCGCACTATGTACATCTTTACTTATCACGTTAACCCGTCAATATTTAATACTTCATTAAGACTTAATCAATTAATTATTAAGCTTAATCAATAGAATTGATTAGATACTCATATTACATAGAGTTTCGGCAAATTGCGCTCCACTGCAGGCTCTCGCCCAGATGAAGAGACCGGCGACACGATGCCTACTGCTTCACGCCACTCCTCTTTTATTAATTTGTAAAGAGTTACAACTTCTGCACTACGCCTTTATAGTATGCGTGCGACTTTTAAGGGTATATTACAAAATTTAGGATGCAAAATTAGGGGTTCCTTTCCGGCGGCTCACACTGGCATGCACGGTGGACTCGAACCCAAAAAATGAAAATTACAAGATTCAAGGTTCATCGATGATATCCTATACATACATAGATCGAGCTAATTTAAATGTGCGAGTAATCTTCTACTTTATGAATATAACATATTCTTTAAAATTTCAGACTCAATCAGTTGTGCATCAGTTCTAACTGAACTTGCAGCTATAACCTAGCTTATAAATGACTCCGTCTGCGTCTGCAAAAATGATTCTTGTAAATAAAATTCATTGGCAAGAGCAGCATCTCTGCGTAGCTTTATTTCAACTACTTCTCCATCAATGCAAGAGAGCCTATCTGCTTGAACTCCCAATTGCTTTTCTCTTCTCTCGAGTTCCTGAGCTTGAAACTGCATCATTTTGTAGAAATATTCTCTTTCCTTTTGAATGGCTACTACTTCTTTCTTTAACTGAAGAGTTTGGGCAATCTCCGCAGAAAGTTCTTGATCGCATTGAAACAACTGCTCAGTGACCTTATGTAATTCAGCCTCCGTTTTAAGGACATTGGTCGCTAGCGACTACGAAGCTTCTTCTAAAACACTGAGTGCGTCCCTCGTACTATGGAGCTCATTGCCTAATGCTATCATAGTGTCCGTCTTATCTACAACTTCTTGCATCAATTCTTTAATTTCGGTGTCCTGTTAAGCAATGATATTGTCTTTTGTTGTTAACTGTTCTTGCAGTTGTAGGATTTGAGTATGCAGAGAGTGAATTTCAGCTTTGGCTTCAAGTACTTCTTCTTCAAGGGGGGCAATGCCCACTTCTAAAAGATCAACTTTGCTCTACAGCTCCTATTGAATAGTCTAGGTGGCCGTCTTCATCTGAAGAGGCAACTTCTGGGAGAATTGAATGAGTAATTGGTCCATGGATGCCAATTCCGTGAACATAACCACGGGAGGAAGAGAAGGAGGCTACGATGGTGGGGCAGAAAGCCGATGAGGTGATGATGGTGGAGAGTAGTCGGGCGAGGAGAGGAGATTGGACAATTCCTCACGAATGGTAGTTGAAGGCAAAGAGGGAGGAACTTCAGCAACAGCAAGAATGGTGGTTGGAGGAGGAAGGGAAAGAAGTTAGGTCGGGACTAAGACAATTTCGGTTTCATTTTGAGGCACCGATAGAATGACTTCCGTAAGCGCTTCTTCATTATCGATCGGTTGCTTGGTTGTGTCTACTTGATCGTCTACGGCTCATGGAGAAGGAGGATGACATTCACGAACAATGATATCTTCCACTGTCTCCTTCAGAGGCTGAGCATCCAATTGCTTTGGTTCATCCTGTGGTTGGACTTCAACGACATCGTCCATGATTACATCTGGACCCTACTGCTTGCTAGGAGAAGAGGATGCCAATGTGCCCTGTAATGTCATGGCTTTATCATGAAAGAGTTCAACCTCTTGAACTATGGTTGAATCCTGCACTTGGCTTTGCGATGGGCTAATACATCTGCGTTTGCGCTAGAAGAAGTGTAGCAGGTCTTTGTCATCATCATCTTCTAGCATTTGTGTAGATTCCTCATGCAAGAGCAAAGTATTCGTTGGAGGTCGTTGTGCTGCTTGTATCATCCGGAAGGAGAAGGGTGAGGAGGTGTAGCAATCAGGTACGAGGAATCTCATTCTTGGCTAGTTGTTTGCTAACTGAAGGGCTTTGGTGTGCAGAACAAGAGGACGAAGGAGGAGATGGAGGGAGAGAGAAGAGAGGAGAGACGCGCGGACATGTGTGGGAGCCTCGAACCCACATAATGATCTCTCGTGAGGCAATGCTCTATATATGATGTATATATATATGAATATGGGGGTAAGGTCACATGACCCTTACATCCCCAACAATCTCCCACTTAAGGATCAATGTGACCATAAGTGGAAAAATATACAAAGAATGATGTAGGACTATACAATAATGTATAAGAAGAGTCCGGATCTCTACCCATACCAGATCAGCCCACACCAACTGACTCGAACAAGGTGTATCCATGCACCTCAAACTGCTCTAGACTCATATCGACAAGAGTCAAGCTCATATCTGACTGATGCAAGAACTGATGAAGTTCCTGCAAAGCTCCCACTCGCTCTATGCCTGTGTCAATCATCGAACGATTGACAACTCCAAGTGCAAATGCTCTAATAGCAACTGCAATGTCTGGTCTCGAGCATAACAACTCCTACATCAGACTCCCTAATGCTGACGAAACATGTGCTATCCTGGCTAACCTAAGTATGTCAGCCATGCCTGTATCCAAGGCATCTAAAGCACTATCATCAAGACCAACATGTCATGACATATCTGTGTCAACATATGGCATGAGCGAATCCAAGAATGACTGCATAACTGCTGACTCATCAGCATCCAAATCAGCCATCCTCTCAACCAAGGACGTGTGTAGTTGTGCACCCTAAGAGCTAAACTGCTCTATCACACACTGTGTATCATGAGAGCAATCCTGCTCTATCACACCAAGTGTATCATCATGCTCCACATGAGCTAACTGGACAACATCAACACCAAGGTCAAACTGATGATCAAACTCTAACTGAGTATCATCACAATGCTCTATATGAGCATCTACATCATGCTCTAAAGCATCCAACTGATCATCTGAAGTGTGCTCCATAAGAGCATCCATATGATCAAAACAATCATGCTCTCCATAAGCATCATGATCATCCAAAACATGCTCTACATGTGCATCCATCTGAGCATCTGAATTATGTCATACATGTGCATCAAGAATGTCCATAGACCTATCTATAGGTAGACAGAATGAGACATGACGAGTCTCACATCGCACATAAGGCTGAACTCCCACTGAGACGAGATTGTCTCTCACATGAAGTACCTGTAGTGGATACCTGTGCCCAAACTTGGCACCTCTAACAAGCGTAAGTTGTCCCAACTGCAACTGAAAATGATGCTCACCAAGGAATGCATAACATCTACTCTCCTGTAACTGGCTAACTGAAATCAAGCTCATAGGGAATGAAGGCACATAGCATACATGTCTAAGTATAAGTGATGCTCCACTAGGTAGCATAAGGCATACATCTCCTACACCCTCAATGTCATATGTCGTACCATCAGGCAACTGCACACATCCACGACTCTCTCCTGAGAATCAACAAAACCACTCACGATGTGGAGTAACATGAAAACTGGCTAATGCATCAAGCAACCAAACCATATGTGTGCTATCCAATGAACAAGAGGAATCCTGAGATGAAGCATAGGAGAAAGTGATATCGCCATCACTCGCATAATCAACTGCCATAGACTGTCTTGAAATCACTACCTGACGTGCATCACGTGCATATCTCTGACGTTGTCGTCGCATCCGCCTGAAGCAACATCGTCGAATATGGCCCTCATGACCACAGTGCCAACATCGAAGTCGTCGATGTGATCTATGTCTCATATGAGTCAAAGGACTCGCATATATATCATGTAGTCTCTGCCATAATGCACTACTTGCCTCCTCATACATAACAGAATCATATATAGAATCCACAAGTTGTAACCGGATAGTGGAGCCGGCCAATGCATCCATATTCATCCATACGTGGTCAGGCATGTCACGAGGCCTCTGTGCATCTCTATGCACATACATATGTAACCCTGCATGAACCAATGTATGCCACATCTGAGCTTTCCATCTCGGAAAGTCAGTGCCATCAAACCGAGAAGACATCATGCATCAAACCGAGAAGACATCATGCTGGCAATCCAAGAGACTAGCAATTTAATAAGAGACTAAAAACGATACTCTATCCTCAATAGGATCACACCTGCATATTGGTATGCATAACTCACATCACAACTGTCTTGCTGGAGGAAAAAACTATGTGAACCATCTGTCACATAACCATGCATCTAGCATGCACATAAAACCATGAGCATAAGCCTGCTCACCAACTCTCCAAACTGATCAAGTAGATGTGAAAGAATCCTGGGAAAAATTCGACAAAGTATCCCCTGTAAATTGAGCAATCAAACAACATAACCAATAGCAAAAGAACAATGAGTAATCTGTCACCACCTGTCACTGATCTAATAAAAAGATAATGGCAACTACATGTGCCAAAAAACTAATGGCAATACATGCCAATATAATGGTGATGCACCTCCCACTCAAGAATGAATCCTGCAAGATGGTCCAACCTATCACAAATAACCTGTGACCAAGTCCAAATGAATGGAGATAAACAATGATCCAAAGCTATCACACAAGCTTCAAGATCCACTAGAGCTCCTTTCTAGCATAAAAGCCGGTGAAATTTAGGCAGCATCTCCTCTGTAAAATGGACTCTAGAACCAAAATAACCTGTGCGAATCACCATCCACAACATCAAATCAATTAACATTTGCTAATAGAATAGCAATCAAGGTGACTATAAGTGTGCAACTGAGGCTCCAATCTGGATCATATACCTGCAAAGAAAACAAAAGATACAAATACCAAACAAGATCCAAAATCAACTCTCACAGAATTGTGTGCAACCGGTAACCAAATCCATAACCAAGTGGCATAAGCAAGGTATAGACCACAATGCCACTATACATCCATGATCAAGCTCATGATGACATAAACCTCAAAAAAGAGTATACCACAATGTCATCTTACATACCAAACACGTGACAAGATCATGCTCTACTCTCATATGGAGGAGCTACCACAGTGATCATACATATACAATGCCTTGAAGCTCTCAAAATAAGAGCTTGCACACCAAAAATTCTCTCTCGAAGAAGTTCCAAAGAAAATTCAACCTTCAAGTGCAATTAGGGTTCTTATAGTGGAAATGTACTGCTCTGTGTTTTTCTGTTTCAGAGGTGCTAACCTCTGAATCGAAACTTTTGTTCTTCAGCAAACTTCAAGATCTGACTCTTGGCTATGTAACACGATAAAGAACACCTCAATCGGAGGTGTGTAGCTGAAGATATGCTTAAAACAAGCACCTGCTATCAATTTCACTTTCACTTGCAACAGTACTGCTCTGTATTCTGCAATTTCGACAACCTAAAACTCAGAATATGAATCTGAGTTTTTCTACAAAATTCTAGCTATCTTTGCAAGGTACGCACAGCAAGTCGAATCATTGCATTCCGAGCTGTAGAACTCAAGTTATGACTCAAAAACCCATTTGTTATCCTACTCAATGTAGATTCGCCTTCTACAATACTCTGCGTTTTTTGAATTTTTGGCAGTCTAAAACTCCAAGTCAGGTTCTGCACCCTTCTGTGAAGTTGTAGCTCTCTGTGTTAGCTATACACAGAACTTTAAAACGCATCAATGCGAGCTTCTTAGCTTGAGTTATGGCCAAAATGCTGAACTGCTGTCAAGAGATACCCACCTGCACTTCTACCTCTTATGACCTAAGCTTCCATTGAAGCTTCTTGCACACTAGCCTTCAGCATGCTCTGATACCAATGAAGGGCTTTGGTGTGCAGAACAAGAGGAGGAAGGAGGAGATGGAGGGAGAGAGAAGAGAGGAGAGACGCGCGGACATGCGTGGGAGCCTCGAACCCACATAATGATCTCACGTGAGGCAATGCTCTATATATGATGTATATATATGAATATGGGGGTAAGGTCACATGATCCTTACATCCCCAATAGTATCTGCTAAGCATTCGTGATGAATGCGCCGGAAGAAAAAGGATGTGAAATTGATCCCCTCTCATGATGCAGTATCAATCATCGAGTAAAAAGCATGGGAGATGCCATACATGCATTTTTGCAGGTTTAAGGCAGCTACGAGAAATTGCAGCACGATGCGCTCTGGTTCGGGACGGCAGAGAATGGAAAACTCATTAGATAAGTGTGGGGGAAAAAATTCTTTCATGGTTGCTAAGGGAAGGAGCAGTCCATCGACCAACCCCTCCTGAGGGAGACGAAACCCCTCAACGACGGTGCTGAGAGTGACTATGACACGGGGTTTTAAGCATGTTAATGGCCAACATTGCTCTATAGCAAGCGTGGTGGCTATGGCAGATATAATTGGCGCATAGAAGGGATGACACTCCACTAAATGCCAAGGCAATTCAGCAAAGGCCAAGAGTTCTCGAGCACGCAGGAACTCACTCACATTCGGAGTGAGAGCCACACAGAAGGTCACAATATTTGCAAGAGCTTCCATGGCGCACTCAGAAATAGACGAAAACACAAAGCACACAAGGGTCACAAACACACAAAAACACAATAGAGACTAACAGCGGGAAGAACAAGATTAAGTAGAAACACTGGAAAAATCAGGAGGTAAGAACCTTAATCATAACGAAGTATTGGTAATATGCCGACATAATGATAACATGCGTGCATTAATAGAATCAAAGAGAAAGAAGGCGGCCATTAATCATGATTAGGTAGGAAAACACAACTATTACGGTTAGTCGATCAACCGAAACATGGAGATAAGAAAAAAAATCGAGTGAAAAGAGTGGCAATAGAAAAGGAGTAAAAATATCAATGACACATCATGAGGACGTTGACGGTGGATAATAGGGACGAAGCTTCAAGCCATTGATCACTTTAGGAAGAAGGATACCAGTTAAGGTGGATAACCAAAAAGTTGTGGGTCCCACTTGTTCGGCAATATACTAGGGTCAGAACCAGCACAGCTTCAATTTTCTGGCAGATCTATTAGACTTAGCATTATAAAAGAGTACTAATTGGTTTACCGTAAACACAAGGGTTTTGAGGAAATGATCATGGTTCTTGGCTTGTCGAAGCTGCACTTCCTACAGCACCAAGAAACTTTCAAGACGTTGTTCATCCAAAGACCGTAAAGCCTCCAATCGAAAGGGAAAATATTCTTCTGGTAGTAATCTGTGTTCTAATGCCACTCGCAAACTAGGAACCACTAGTTCCAGAGGAACAACCACTTCCAATACATAAGCCAACTTGAAAGGAGTGATTTCGTTGGCCACTTTATATGTTGTACAGTAAGCCCATAAGACTACAGGTAAGAATTGGTCCCATCTCTCTAGAAAATCTAATACCAATTTCTTTAAGATGTTCAACAGAGATTTGTTGGTACTCTCATCAAGTCCATTTGCTCGTGGATTATAGGGAGAACTTAACTTATGCACAATCTGGAAGGTTTGAGTAAGCACTTGCATTAATGTATTTGCAAAGTGTGTACCTTGATGAGTTACTATCTCTAAGGGTAACCCATAGCGTGGAAAAATATCCTTCATCAAACATTTAGCTACCGTAATAGCTGTAGCTGACCGAAGAGCCCAAGCTTCAAAAATCGAGTCGCATAATCCATGCATGTCAAAATGTATCGGTTGTTGATAACCATCGCAGGAGGAGTAATGAGGCCAATAAAGTCCAAACCCCATTTCTGAAAGGATTCAAGAGGCACAACTGGTTGTAGTGGAAAGAGATGTCGTTGTAAGGGTTGAGCGGAACATTGACATGCATCACACTGCCGCACAACTGGGTTACATCACGGTACATCATAGGCCACCATAAACCACTCTGTAGGATCTTCCGATATGTCAGGTCAATCGCAAAATTTCCTTCGATTAGGGCAGAATGAGCCATTATAATTACTAAAGCGATTTCATGTGGGGGAACACATCGTAGCAACACGCGTGAGTGATCCATATAATATAATTGCCCTACAATTAGCCAAAATCGGTGACTATACGCGGCTAATCTTTGTCGAGTAGCTGAAGAGGTCGTACCAGGCGGACATCCGCTGGTCAAGAGTAGAAGCAAAGTGTCGTTGTAAGAGGAGGGTACCGGCAATTCCTGCTGATCATCCTGTACCGTCTCTGCTGCATAAATAGTGGGTGTTGTATCATCAACTCCTTCCGAAAGTTTACTGGAATCCAACCGAGAGAGAAAGTCAGAAAGTGCGTGTGCTGACCCTGGTGGATGGACTACTGAATAATCAAACTCTTGGAGCAGTAATACCCATCGCACTAACCATCCTCCTAGATGTTGTTGGTGCACAAGGTACACCAATACTGCATGATCTACGTGGAAGGTGAAGCAGCATCCCAGTAAATAATGTCCGAATTTCTTCACCGAATACACTAATCCGAGACATTCTCATTCAATAACTGAATAATTGCGCTCTACCGGAGCTAATCTATGACTTGCACAATACACGGGATGGAACCACTTCTCCGTTTGCTACATCAGCACACTGCCAATGGCAATGTCAGAAGCATCCAAAAAGACGTGAAATGGAAGTTCCGAATTCGGTGTTTGGAGAATAGGTGCCTGTGTTAACAATGATTTCAAGCGGTCAGAAGACAATTGACAGGCTTCAGTCCATTCAAACTGGCAAGGAGTACTAGTGATTAGTCGATTGAGGGGTGTGGCTAGATGAGCAAGCCACCGCAAGTGTCCTCCATGCCACTGGATTTGTCCCAAGAAACGCATCACTTCTTTGGATGTCTTCGGAGTAGGCGCCTCTAGTACGGCCTTCACCTTATCTGGATCAACTTGAATTCCCTATTTTGAGATAATGTGCCCTAGCAACTTGCCACAAGACATCAAGAATATTGATTTATTTGGGTTTAAGCACAAACGGTATTCTCGGCACTTGGAAAAACAACACCGTAAATGGTACAGATGCGTCGACGTATCACTAGATAAAGACAAGTCATCCAAGTAAACCCTCATAAATGTAGTGAGATAGGGAGAGAAATTTTCCTGCATGCAATGCTGAAACGTACTTGGAGCATTGCGCAGACCAAACCACATGATTGTACACACATAGACACCCCAATTGGTTATAAATGTTGTCTTTGGAATGTCCTGTTCCACCATTCGGACTTGGTTATATCCACTATATCCATCTAAAAAGGAGTTCATCTCTCGTCCTGCCACATCATTAGACTACACATATCCGTAATTGCTTATTCTTCTTAGAAACTATGACAATAGGAGAAATCCACTCCGCATGCTCGATAGGGATAATAAACCGAACCTTCAGCAATCGATCCAATTCTGCTTTAACCTTGGCCGCATAATTAGGATTCATCCTATAGCTTAGTTGTTTAATAGGTTGGGCATCTGGTTTCAGCACCACCCTATGTTGATAAATCCGCGGGTCCAACCCCTTCATATCCCGGTAATCCCATGCAAACACATTAGAGAACTCTCGTAGAAACTGCAACAATCCTAGAAGGTCTCAGATAGTCCCGCCTTAACTTTTACTGGTCATGGGTTGTTGTGACCACCTAAATTGCAGGTAACCAATTGATCTTCCGATACATAGAACTGCCGAGGCATCTCCAAATCGTCTCCTGACTGAAGTAAGTGTTGGAGCATCGTATCATCCAAGGTCTGTTCTATACTTGATTCATGCTCACCAGTCAGTGGTACCATCGTACAGGCCATCAGACTCCACTTATCAGCCATCGTTTGTAAATCCACATTGCTAAGTGCCATCAGATCCTTGTTGGCTTTAAGAAAAGCTTCCTCTTCATCATCTGAAAGACCATCCAGCATGTGTACAGGTTCGGCTACATATGGTCATGCATGTAAGTCACAAGGTTTCATATCATCCGGTGGAACAACATATTTATGGTGGTTGTTTTTAAAAACTAATTCATGCGCTGACCAATCCTGCACTACCTTAGCTTGTTTTAGCTAGGGACGTCCAAAGAGCAGATTGTAGGCGAGGCTAGATTCTAGTAAGTCCAGCACAATGAAGGTCATTTTGAAGACAGCACCTTGTAGAATAATCGAAACCTCTCGCACCAAGCCCACCGGATGGACTCGAGATTGTTCAGCCATGCGTACAAAGAATTGAACAAGTTCAATTTGCATCCACCCCATCCGTTTGCAAAGTGCTGTTGTTGCTATGTTTACACCAGATCCGCCATCAATTAAGATTTGTGTGATTTTATGGTTTTTTGTACCATATCGTAATCAAGGGTACTATATGATCCACTATCGAATCAAGTTTGAGCTGGATTGTGGCTGTCGAAGGAGCACTTGAACGTCCTGGGTTGACTTGTTGCTGAAACTGTTCACGTACACCCGGGACTAAAGCCAATAGTTGTCCCAATGCTAGTGTAATTGACACTTTGGATAAGACATCCCACACCGGATCAATTTTTTCTATTTCTGATAAAATGGCCGGTGGTAATTCCGATACTCTTTGAGTTAGGTTTTTGCCTTTCGGTACTGTCTGCGGTATGTTGTGCTGCGTCACCGGAACTGGATCAGGGAAAATAGATTGTTCCTAGGTTGCCCACTTACTTGGTTTAGTAAACACCTTCTGTTGTTCACAAATTCCAGGTCGAAAATCTTTGCAGCTGGCTGTAGTTGCTTTCCTGAACGTGTTTGCACTGCTCCTGTTTGAGTGTCGACTGCTGATATGTACAGTACCTACGGATATGTCCCATTTCACTGCAAAAATGACATTTAGGTGGTGGAAGAGATGCACCTTCACCTTAACCTTCTTCTTCAACTAGCTACTCCATTTTCCACAGACGGCACCAGTGTTAAACCTTAACTATTTAAAGTTAATTCAATTATGGGTCCTTGGGATGATTAGGGATTTGTAAACAGAGGCCCTATTTGTATTTCCCAAATCTACAGATCTAGAGTATACTACTTCATAGACTTCCACACATTAATTGTTTTGAATATGTTTACCAAAATACTTCAATTCCGCACTGTGTACGTCTTTAATTATCGCATTAACCCGTCAATCTTTAATACTTCATTAAGACTTAATTAATTAATTATTAAGCTTAATCAACAGAATTGATGAAATACTCAGATTACACAGAGTTTTAGCAACCTACGCTCCACTGCAGGCTCTTGCCTAGACGAACAGTCCGGCAACACAATGCCTAGTACTGCTTCATGCGACTCATCTTTCATTAATTTGTAAAGAATTACAACTTTTGCACTATGCCTTTCCAGTATGCGTGTGACTTTTCAGGGTATATTACAAAATTTAGGATGCAGAATTAGGTGTTCCTTTTCAGCGGCTCACACTGTGGTGTTAAACCTTAACTATTTAAAGTTAATTCAATTCTGGGTCCTTGGGATGGTTAGGGGTCTATAAACAGAGTCCTTGTTTGTATTTTCCCAATTCTACACATCAAGAGTATACTACTTCACAAACTTCCACACATTAAGTGTTTTGAATACGTTTACCAAAATACTTCAATTCTGCAATGTGTACGTCTTTACTTATCATGTTAACCAGTAAATCTTTAATACTTCATTAAGACTTAATTAATTAATTATTAAGCTTAATCAAAAGAATTGACGAAATACTTAGATTACATAGAGTTTCGGCAAACTGCAATCCACTGCAGGCTCTCGCCTAGACGAACAGTTCGGTGACACGATGCCTGCTGCTTCACGTGAATCCTCTTTCATTAATTTGTAAAGAGTTACAACTTTTAGGCTACTCCTTTTCAGTATGCGTGCGACTTTTTAGGGTATATTAAAAAATTTAGGATGTAGAATTAAGAGTTCCTTTCCGGCGGCTCACACTATAGTCATGCACAATCTTGATCTAATCAAATGCATGTAACTCATGAGGTCAGTTCTTCAATAACTAAAGTATTATTTCTTCTACCTCAATAGTTACAAAAAATATTTTTGATGTATGCTTGCTTTACGGTTTTGAAATTAAAGGTAAATTCTTTTGTAGGCTCTTGAGATTTTTTTCCAAGTCCTTAGGCTGGGATTGCATCCACAAAACCTTGGATTGGTGGATGTTGCAATTCTAACATAGACACTTCAAGTATATACCCTCTTAGAGATCCCCATCAATCTTGGGATGTCACATGGTGTTCATAGTGGTGTAAGGCTATGGGACACAAGTGTTCAAGGTGGTGCTGTAAAGCCACCCTTGGCACCTTAGACTTGGAGGATGATCCCCTTTGGTCCACTTTCATCCCATAATCTTTTGATGATTGATCTCCTTGAGTGTTATTAATGTTGTTTCAAATTTTTTTATCATCATCCCTTGTCGTTTAGCTAGGCTTCATGATGCTACAATTTTTAATGACTTCTTTACTCTTCTAGTTTCAAGTACCAAATGTGCTTTTTCATAATTCTTGGAGTTGCATGTTTTGATGCCCTTGGTTGGGTGGATATTATGTGAGTCCCCTTCTTGGGATCGTATCTAGGAAAATACCCACCAAGGAGAGATACACATGATGGGTTGGAGGATTGTTGAATCCTTTAGGTACCTCATATCTGTGCATCTATCATATATATGATCTTCTTGCTTGATGGAAAGTGTGTACGATAGTAGGAGACTCAAATATTTGTGATTGGGGATGGTGTCCTATATGGCTTTCAAAGCTTTGAAAACAAGTTTTGGGGTTGTTGTGATGAAAAGTTTCTCTTTGATTGCTAATTTTGTACTCAATTTGACTTGTCCCTGAGTATTACAGGCTTGCAACAAGGATGCTGGTGATTCCTCGTGTTTGGAAGCTTCTATAGCATGCTACTACCACAACCATTGGAAGTTGATAGCTTGCTTGTTTTCTTCCCCTATATGATCTCTGTTGGTTGCTTGTGCTTGGTACAAAAGAAACTGGTGGTATCATAGGGTTGATTTGTGACTGCTAAGAAGACAACCATACTGTAGACATCCTCATGCGCATCACATTAACCCCATGATTGATGATTGAACTTACCATCTTCTTTTTGCAGGTTGTATTAGGAAATGTCCATGATGATGACTCTTGTTGCATGACTGACCCTATAGGACACATTGAACATGCTTTATGAACTTTGGAGTTCTAGTAGGCACAGGTGATGCACTCCTAGACATGTTGGAAGCATTGATGTACTAATATTGGTTGACTTTGCATGGGGGGGGGGGGAGTCTAGAACTCCAACTACACATTGAAAGGTAGATATTTCAATCCTTGGTTGCTTGAGGAATAATTGTGTGATTTCATGATGCATCACTCTGATTGATTGTTCTCTACACACTTTTGTTGAAGGAAACACATAACAAACACACAACAAAGAATGATGAAAACATGTTGATTACTTGCATAAGGCACAAAAGGAGCCATATCACAATTATTTTTTACTCTCTAATGAGTCACACATGTACTTGTGGTGGACTAGGTGATTATGGTTAGCCTATGAGCAATATGAAACGATATAGGGCTCTATGTCTTTTGAGTTACTTTTGGACTACAAGAACAAGAAAAATCTTCATGAAGACCTCTCTCTAGGAGATACCATCTTGTAGAACTTGATTCTCCAAGACACAAAATATTTTCAAGTGAATATATAGAAATAAGTGACCCATTAGGGTTATAGGCATGTTTACAATCTGGGGAAAAAAAAACTTTGAAAGAGGGAAAAAAGTTATCAAAGGTCTTGAGTGTGTTCACACCTCACTACCAAAATATATCAACACTATCCGCTTTATAAATTCACTTGGTTATCACCCATTGTGGTAGTTTAAAAAAGAATGGAAAGATCACAGTACGTGTGGATTAAAAGAAAATGTAAAAACTATCATATACCTCTTTCCACTTCTATAATGCGATACTTTAATGGACTCGTACACAAGAGTCGAAATGTAAAGCTTCCTTTATGGCTCTAGTGATTCTACCTAGATCAAAATGACATTAAAGCATAACTTTGTCATGGAATGTGGATTATATTTATATATTGTGTTGAAATTTGTCTTGAAGTATGATACTCCCACATTTACGAAATGGTTAATTCACGTTTTTGGTTCTCATATTAAACCCTTTATGAAGGTGTTTTTTAACGACGTTAAATGGGATTTTCGTGTGCAAGGAAGGTATTGCTGTTTGTCCTAAAATTATCAACCAAATTACACAAGATAACCTATCACAAGATGTGAAGAGACTTATGAGTGTTTTGGGGAAAGTAAGCTAGTAAAATCGAAAAATAGACTTTTGAGTATTTGGCATATGTTTGCACGCATATAAATCATCTCACTAGGAAGAATACAAAGTTTCTTGTTGGAATTTATGGAAATATTGGAAATCTCCAATTGTGAGGCTTGAAAAATAATCACCCCTAATTATTTAGCTCTTCAGCAATTATGTATATACAAACTTTAAGCATCATATAAGTTCAAAAGAAGGCTATTTATTGAAAATATTGACACTACACATATAACCCTAAAGGGAATGTTGAAAGCAAAAAGGTAATGAAAGGTTCCACTTTATCCATATAGAGTGAACTAGAGCGCCAAAAGTCACCAAATGAAAGGACAAAACAAAAGAAAGATAATGAAAGGACAAAACAAAAGAAAGATGCAAGGGTAGATAAAAAGGCACAAGATTGAATATATGTTTCTCTATATTTAAAAGTCTTTTGGGCATGAATTTCAAAGGAGATGACTAGAAGATTTTGTTGAGGCATTTGATGGTCATTCTTGCATCAAAGCATATAGCAGTTGCCTGAATAGTGTGCTATAATGCACATAAATATTTCAATAGTACATCATTCTATACGTACTCCCCTTGTTGAAGCCATTTACCTCTATGTAAATATCCATTTAATGCATATGATATCTTGTTGAAAAACTTATGTTTTTTAATTTCTCCATTCCAAATATCATTGCCAACATCTTGTCAAGTAGTTACTAGGGGAAATACCCTCTGTTTTCTACTTAACCTGAATTCAGAAGAAGTCTATCAAACTCCATGATCATTTGAGTTTCAATTGGAGTGATATTTAGCTTTTTAGAGAGTTAGTTGTTTCTACTTTATGTGGAAGACATTTAAGTCATTAGATATTTGACATGGGAAGAAATCAACTTTTAATAAAAAGGTATTTAATAGGAAGGATTCTTGAAGAAGTTTGCTTACTTCAACTGTGCATATTGGAATTTAATTTCTTCACATTTTGTATCAAAGTATTGGTATTGGATCCCATGGTTACTCATGTCAAAGAAAAAGAGAGGGCATTTTAACAAGACTTAAAGAAAGCAAAGGAATGCTTAGAGCTATGAGCATATGATTTTACATGGAGTGTGCAAGACTCAGGCTCATGGTAAAGCTATGGAGTTGAAGCTTTCTATGTAAGAAAATTTTGTTAGTTTGTGTTAGTTCAAGTCATACGCTCTCTTGTCTTTCTCTATACGATATATATGTGATGATCGAATCTGTTTATAAGTCATACTAGTCACTTGTTTGAAGCCTTACGAGCAACCTATACAAGAAGAATATGAAGACTCAAGCAAAGAATATCATATGCACAAATAATTGTATATGAACACTATGTGCATGATTTAGATATTACATTCAATTGAACGAAGTGGAATACTATATTATCTACATTTTTGAATATTGAAGCTTATATCTAAGAGTGAGGATAACATTTTATGCTTCTTACTTGGGGTGAGAAATTTATGCAATGAAAATGCTTATGTATGCATGCTTGTGAGGTTTATGCTAAAGATGAATGATAGTTTTGGACAACCATGCTTAGGGCTGAATATAAATTCAATCTAGAGTTAATGATTCATGTCTAACATGCAAGAACATATACATATGCGGTCTATGTTTCATGATGAGTGGATAAACAATATGATACTTTGTACATTCTATTAAAGGTGAATATTTTTAGGTCTATGTGGCCATATGAATTGGCATAAAGAGAGTTGAATATATGCTTTAACGATTGGTACCTTTTATACACACTTGCTTGGATTTTGTAGCATGCTATTTTAGAACTGACAACTTCTCATTTTCAGCCATAGATGAGCTTAAACTATATATGTTTGGATGCAGCTAAGTTTGATGAAACAGAAGGCTGTTATGTAATATGTTTTCGAATGTATCTTTGTTGTAGTATGCCCTTGGGAAGCCTAGAACCACACCATCTTGCATGGAAG
This sequence comes from Ceratopteris richardii, assembly GCA_020310875.1. NCBI lineage: Eukaryota > Viridiplantae > Streptophyta > Polypodiopsida > Polypodiales > Pteridaceae > Ceratopteris > Ceratopteris richardii. Next base: position 27,630,108 of record CM035429.1, read on the forward strand.
CAAGAAGGAAGGCTCAAGAATGACTCTCCTTTCATCCATCCCAACCTCCAAGATGTTCAAGCTATTGGCCATCAGCCCGCAGCTATGCCACATGCATGAAAACATGGAGAGAAGGGAGTCAAGGATCCTACTCACATACGTAAAATACAAGAAAGTTGCAACATTCTACTTACACACATAGGAAATACAAGCATGCACACACACCTTAGTCTCTCACACTCTAAGAATAAATACACATATGCACAAAGCGTTAAGAGAAAAGAGAGTTCTTCTATTAAAAAGATATACACATGAGAGCACGTCGAACCAAAAGCTCAATTCTTTAAAAAAATGAGCTTGTACGTATAGGCTAAGCACATTTCCCCATGTGCTCCTTTTGACTAGTCAAAAAGGAGCACATGCATGACTAACATATCTTTTGAGATTTTCTCAAATATTTCAAAATCTCAAGGAAATGGGAGCGTGGGAATTTCAACATGGGATTTCTATATATGTGCAAAAAGGTGGATTATTTAAGAAGGCTTCAACACCATAGCTTAAGGGAAATATTAAAAAGGGCTTAGGATAATGTTCACATGGGAACATCTCCAAAATACAAGAAAGGGTATTTCTATGAATACTAGAGGGTGTCTTTACATAAGAGAAATTGTGAGCAACCCTCGTAACCCAACACTCTCCTCCCCCTAGAATTTCTCATCCTCGACAAAGTTAAGATAGGAGAAGCATACATTGCTCAATTGGTCTAAGCATAAGTCTTCAAATCGTCAAAGTTGCAGCTCGTCAAGTCTTCAAATCTGCAAGTCTTCAAGTCTTCAAGCCTTCAATGCTGAGTGACAAAATCCCCTTGGGGGGCAGTGAGCCTAGCCTCCATCCCACTCTGCAGTCCTATGTAGGACTAATAGAGCCTTCCTAGGGAGCTCCCAAACCTGAAATTAAAACATACACAACTAGTAGACTGTATTTGAAAAGAAGTAGACAATAAAGTTTTATTCCAATTGTAGTTTCGAATTGTTCTAAAAGGTTATTTTGCTTCCTTGTGTTGTTATTTGCTTCCACGAGCCTCAATCTCCAACAATTGGTATTAGACTAGGTCATGACTTCCTCTAGAGCATCCTTCATACCCCTCTAATCACAATATTAAAATTGCATGAAAAATTGTGAGCATACTCAAGGCAATTAGAAGTTCAAAATAGCTTTATTGTGTGGCACCTAAATTTTGATTTGGGCTCGTTTCATATTGCAAACACACAGTGATAACAACTATGCAAGCATTTTCATCTTCTGGTGCCAAACATATATAGAATTTTGAGTTCAGAGTAGAAGCCCCTTGAGGTGTACTATAGGTCTAGTAGAGCTTGAGAGGGTGTTTCTATCCAACTTTTTGATGTACACTCAATTGTTTGAATTAGGATATTTACTCACTAGCCATGGCTGAAAGCAATGATGTATTCCGTGTTGGCAATTAAGGATAAATTAGATGGTAGTAGTTACCAATTTGTGGGCAAACATGATGCATGTATTGTTAGAAAAAGGGTTATGGAATAGTGTGTAGGGTGTTGAAAAATTTCCTACTACACATATAGATTGATTGAAAGTAAAGCAAATGGTGTTCAAGATGATGATATTCAATTTCTTAGTCATTTTGCATTCCTTTTGCACCTAGTAAAAGGTTTGAGATACTCTTACAAGATTATCCCTGACATTAAATGGGGCTTGTGTTTCTCACCAATAGTTGCACAATAAGCATATGAACAAAGGAGATCAAAGATCTGGAGTAGTTAGTTTCTGTTGATGAAAACTTGCTAGATAGATTGCTTGTGTAGTTTCTTCTTAACGATCTTGTTGATGAAAACTTACTAGATAGATTGCTTGTGTAGTTTCTTCTTAACGATCTTCTAGATTCATATCAGGTTTTTTTTTTCACAAAACAGAAGTTCAGTCGTGGCCTATTTTCCCAGACTTTAATTAAAAGAAAGAAAGAAAAATTTACAAGTCATTGGGACTAGTGCCCTTGGGACCCCCATATCCCACAAAGTAGGGGTAGAACATGCTGAACAAGAGCAAATTATGTAGGAGGTTAATGACCCTCTCATTCTCGTCATGTGGGGCCCACTTGGATTTAAGCTTATTGTTCTCCATGAGAAACACTTTATGATGCATGAAAGGTGGGGACCTCTTGTAGTTGGAGATTCTTTTGCCAAGGAGGAACAAAGACTTCTCGATCGACCACTCCTTAGGAGGTTGTCCAAAGTTGAAGGCACATGGCTCCCTCCATATCTTCTAGAGCATCTCCCATCTTATAGCATTCCATAGTGCTGCTGAGAAGCCGATTGCTTCACCAAGAATTGGTTGTTTCTAGGTGATTTGTTCTTGTAGTTTCAAAATATTCACAAGGGTCTGCTAGAGCCAAAGAGACTTGGGGCACGTGAAGAAAATGCGGTCGAGATCCTCAATGTTGTGACGACACCTCTTACAGCATGGTGGAGCCCCACAAATTTTGCTAGCCTTTAGATTGGTCCAGATACCACGGTGGAGGATTTGCCACATGAGAACAAACTTTTTGTTCTCGATAAGGGGATTCCCAATAGGCATGAACTTCGAATCCCAACGCAGCCTCATCTTGGTTAGGCACCACTTCTTGCTATGAGTGACATGATCATCCGAGTTTGCCTTGATTCTAGGAATTTTATAAAGGCCATTATCATTGTTCCACGTAAGACCCTCATGGCAAGGTAGATCCTGCCCAATGAGGAGTCGGGTTTTTTATCGTTCCCAAGCGAGGCATGTACTCTCAAGGAGGGTCCATTCTTCGTAGTTCACTCTTATTTCAAGATTTATGTCCTCAAAGTTGATCTACTAGCCAGTTTCTTGTTTCTAGAGGTGTTTCCATTGTCGAAACCCCTTATTCTAGAGCCTCTTTGCATATTGGAGGTTCTAGGGAGCCACGTCTTTGATGTCCATGATCGAAAACGAAATTGAGTCATTTTGTCTGATTTCGGAAGCCCATTTGCAATTTTCTTTGATTCGAATGAATTGTTTGAACTTGGTCCAACTCTTCCACATAGAGCGCACAAGATTCGAGCCTTTGGGGGAGACCAAAATCAGGGAGAATAAAAGGGTAAGGAGGTCCAAGTCCTTCCAACCGGGGAGGCCCACTAGCGTAATTATGTTCTTATTCCTTAAAATGAGCTTCGCCTAAGACGTCTCCCGTTCACACTAGGCCCTGATGATCCACTTAGTCGCCAACTTGTTGGCCATCACTTTAATATCCATGATGCTCAAACCTCCACAATCCTTCTCACTGATGCATGTAGAGCATTTAATTTTTGGAACCTCCTTCTATTGTGATCCCTAGTCTAAAGAAAAGTCTTGTAGATTCTTTCCAATTTGCTAAGCTCTTGATCTGTCGGTCTCCAACAAGAGAGAAAGTAAATGGTCGAGGAGAGAAGGAAGGCATTGATTACCATGTTGCACCCCTGCAAGTTTGATTTGCATGCCCTTCCAATAAGCTAGCTTGTTGTCTAGTTTAGAAAAAACCCAATTCCATCACTACTCCATTGAAATGCCGAAGCCCATTGGAATACAGAGTAGGTGAAAGACTTGACCCCTAAGAATAATTTGGCAACCATGGTCAACCACTAGTTGAGAAGGCAGCCCTAAAAGCGGTTTTTGAGTGGTTTATTCTGGAACCGGATGCCTTAGAGAAAGTGTTGAGGCACCCCCAAAAGGTTTCAATCCTGGTCAAGTCATTGTGCACAAATGCATTCATGTCATCTGCAAATAGTCTAATGATCATCTGGCCATGGTTGCAAAGGAAAGAGAGACCTTTAATATGACCCCTTTCTGTATGATGGTGTACAAGGCGGCTGAGACCCTCCGTGGAAATGGCAAAAAGCAAAAGGCTGAGCAAGCACCTTGCCTAATAGAGTGTTTTAATCTGATGGGCTTTGATAATTGGCCATTGATATTAATACATGTCGATGCATTGTCAAATAATGTGGCGATCATCTTAGTGAATTTTTTACTACAACCCAGGTCTTTAAGAGATTGGAGGACAAAGTCCCATTCTAGCCTATCATAGGCTTTGTCAAAGTGGATTTTAATGAATACCACATCTTGTTCAGACTCTTCAGCAAAATCGAGACCTTCCCAAATATCAATGATCGCTTCTAATATTGATCTACACTTGATGAATCCTTTTTGGTCCTCACTAAGCCAATTCTTCAAGTGGTAAGAGATTTTGTGAGCAATTACTTTAGCAAGACTCTTGTACCCAGTTGAAGCATTGTGATTGGGCGCTAGTTTTCAATCTTGTTCTTGTTACCTTTTTTATGGATATGCTTGATAACACCATTGTTAAGGCATTCTGCGAGCGCACCAAATGCCAACGCTTCTTTTGGAACCAAGCACAGCGGAGTGGCCACCACCTGCCTGAAGGATTTGAAAAATTCATTTGTGAGGCCATCTAGACCAGGCTTTTCCCATTGGGGAGTGTATCAATAGCTTCAAGGATCTCGTTATCTAAAATGGGTGCATCAAGGAGAGACTTTAGGTTATGCGGTATTCATGAGGGGGAGGCCCTCGAGATGGTCGCCATGCGATCCCACCTATGGGGAGAAAGGGGCATCAAGACCCCTAGAAGTTGAGTAAAGTGGTCAATAAAAATAGCACTATTTTCTCCCTTTTTTTGCATTGGACCCCATTACTTCTTATCAGGAAGGGCATGGAGTCTCTAGTTTGCTTCCTCTTGAGGATGCTACACATCTCTTTGGTTGGTTTGTCAGCCTTCCCCACCCATCAATCTTTAAAGTATACTTGTAGGTTTTTCCTTTGAATTTCTTCCTCATCTCTCAGTGTGCCTCTGATTTTCCATACTCCCATCTCGTATTGGTAGTTCCCATTATTCAATTCCTCTTCCAAATGCCAGAGTCTCTGATAGAGCTTCTCTCTCCACCTCCACCGCACATTGCGAAGTAGCTTGTGAGTTCTGACTAGAATTTGACGAGTCTTTTGAACCACAACCCTCCAACTTTTGGCTGGAGTAGTGTCATTGGCAAATGCCAAGTTCCAAATCAAGGTAATTTCTTGGTGGACAGAAGGAAAGGAGAAGGATTTTGGGTAGGCATGGAACCATGGGGCTTTCTTGAGCTTGACAATTTGCTTAAAGGTAAGAGTAAAAGGGTAGTGATCTGATATGGTGAGGTCAAGGCATTGCAAAATGGTGGGATGACCGTAGTGTTGGATAATATTCTACGTAACATAGCTTCTATCTAGTCTTGCTTTCCTCAAGTCATCCCTAAATTGGAGGCTCAACCAATAGAAACCATTTGTGTCTTTAATCTCCACTAGATCCAAGTGGATTTTGATTTTATCCCAGATATCTTTCTCTTGACTATCAATGGTATGCCTCTGCTTGTCCCACCGATCTGATGGAGCTTCCACCATGTTGAAGTCTCCACAAAGCATAACATTGTGGGACAGAGAGTCTAGAGAGAACAAGGTGTTGGTCCTCTCAGACTCCCTGTTTGGGGCATACATGTAGACCACCATGAACTAGAAGCGGCCCCCAAAGGATGCAACAATCTAGTGATGTTTCTTATCCTCACGAGAGTTGACAAGTCTACCAAACCAAAAGTTGTTTATCCCAATAGTCGTGCCATTAGCCCCTCTCCGATGTGAAGTGGTGACCCAGACATGAGCCAAAGAGATGCATTTGAGATGTTTCTGAAGGTCCTCTCCATCCATTTTAATCTCTTGAATGCAGATGAAATTGGGGTTAAGACTATTATCCTGTAGCCATTGTCCAATAATAGCCGCTCTTGAGGGGTTGGACAACTCCCTAGCATTTAATGATATGATAATCAGTGTCAATAGTTACCCTCTTTGCAGAGAGGGACCTTGTCTTTTTTCTTCTTGGATTCATCTTTTTTCTTGAAGAACGATGTGTCCTACCCACGTATCTTCCCCTTAAGGGGACTCTTCCATGGAAATTCTAATGGTTGTTTCCCCGTAAGAGGCACCTTCTACGAGAGAGAGCTTATCACCTTTTCTTGGAGTGTCGATCCAATGATGGAGCTCTCACTATCTGGGTTACCTTCATTGCTAGTAGTGAAATCCTCCTCTTTACTAGTGCAATAGCCCTCTTGGTTATCTTCTTTGTTGGTGGCAATCTCTAGGGTTTTGTCTTCAATGAAAAGTTCATTGAGGTTTCCTCATGGAAAGTCCAACTCATTTATATCAGATTTTTGCTTGTAATCTTGATTTGATTATTAAAGGAAATCCAAATGCCTTAACATTTGAGGAGCTAGTCTCTATTTTGTTGGAAGTAGATTAGTTGAGGTAGAATTGGTTAGTTAGACATGTTATAGATGAAGCTTTCTTTGCTAGTCAGAAGGGCAAAGCTAAGTGGAGATCATCTACTAGTAAGCAAAAATCTCTTAATTCTGCAAGATCAAAGAAGGAAGAAAAAGGTGACAAGAAAATAGAAAATAAAAACAAGTTTGCAAGTATTGTAAGGCAAATCATCATCATAAAGACTTGTCCTAAATTGGCTACAAAGGAGGTAAAGAAGAAAGAGGTTGGAATGGGTATTATAGAGGCATGTAAACCTAAAAGGAAGCGTGCTATTTCTTTTGAGAATGAAGAATGGGCATTCTCTATTCTTTGAAAGTATGATCCAACTTCTCATGGGAATTCTATGTCTTTAGTAGACTTGGATGTTTGGGTCTTTGATAGTGGTGCCACCAAACATATTACCTCCTAGTGCAATTTATTCACTTCACTTGAGCCTCCTCCTATAGGGAATACTAACACATGTGCTAATAACTCCTCTTATCTTGTAATGGGAGTTGCAAAGACCATTTTGAATACTACTGATGGTAGCTCTTTTATATTCTCAGATTCCTTACATGTGCTAGGGATAAATAAATATTTGTTATCAATCATAATATTTGCCAACAATGGTTTTGTTTCAAAGTTTTGGATGACAGATGTACAATTCATTATCTCTCATATGATGAAATTATTATTGATTTTCACAATATATTTCTTATTCCATATAGGCTCGTAAATTATGCAAAACTTATGAGATTCAACATCTCTAATTCCAGATGAAAACCTTTGGTGTGCACACCTTGATCATCTCAATTTGGCTAGCTTGCTTCACATGTAGAAACTCGAAATTATTTCCTCTCTACCCAAACTTGAGAAACCTTCCAAACATGTCTGTGAAGGCCTTTATTTTTGGAAAAATACAACATTTCTCCTCCCCTAAAAGATGATTCACTTAGAGCTCATCCTAAGTTACAACTTATGCATAGTGATGTATGTGGTCCTATGCAAACACCTTCATTTGGGAACTACCTATACTTCATGACCTTCATTGATGAATTTTACATGCATTCATGGATTTTTACTTTGCAAAAAAATACCAAAAGCTTTATTTTCTTTTCACAATTCCTAATTATGGTTGAAAATCTCTCAGAATGCCAAATTCACCTTTGTCTCTAGTCTTTTTTATGAGAATGATCATGTTTCTTTTGACAAAGCACATAATTCAAAAAATGAGGTCTATTATGCATCCCGAATATGATGCTATTATGGAGAATGGAACTTATTCTTTATGTGATTTTCCTCTAGGGAACTAGCCATTCACAGTAAATGGGTATACAAGATGAGACATAACCCTGATGGAATAATTGATAGGTTTAACTTAAGTCTAAGCTTGTTTGAAAAGGTTATTCTCAAGAGAGAGGCATTGATTTTGATGACACCTTTGATTCCACATGACAAAGAACCAGCATTTGTAGTGTTTGTGCACTTGTAGATCATAATGGTTGGAATGTACATCAGTTGCACATTGAACCTACATTTTTGGATGCTGATTTATATGAAAAAGTGTATTTTTTTAGCCCCATGGTTTTTTGCAAAAAGTTTATGAACACATTTTGTGCAATTTGAGAAAGGCACTATATACTTCAAAGCATTTATTTAGTGCATAGTTTTGAGAACAATCCAACTAAGAGTAGCACTTATGGTAAGAAGGTAGATATGCTATTGTATATGTTGATGATATGATTGCTGCCCAATGATGTTTAGCAAATCACGGAACATTCTTGACATTTTCAAGGTGTATCAGTCAACAGACCAGAGAGCAATTTCATGCAAATATCTCATGATTGAAATGCATAATGACAATGAGATTTTGTACCAATATAGTAGACAATACAATGAACATATCATGCTCTAAATCTTTGCAAATGATCAATCATGCACTGAGAATAAGATCTAAGAAGATCATTGTCGTGATGTAGTCATGATAGAATAGGGAACTCAAGATCTGATAAAATGTATGTATTAAAACATGTACAAATACAATGTCATTGGCAATGATCAATTGCACAATGTGAGAAGTGTGAGTGAGCTATAGAGTGAGCTCTTCAAGATCACAATATTTCTTATCTAATGATCTCATAGAATCGAGATAGCATGCAGATGTTTTGATCCTCCATTCAAAGTTGAGTTCGGAGCCAAACTTTTGAATTCAAATTCAAAAGTTCACCTAAAAGTGAATACTAAAGTATGGGATATATTCTCTCATTACTCAACAACAAAATACTTCAAGATTTGATGCTTCCTAACTTCCTCGTGGTTGTAGAAGATTTTTACAAGGGTAAATGTGCGGGACTTTTACAAGAGGTTGATCATATAGAGTCCCATAAGAGTTATACTAATTAACCAAGTATGTGGGCTTGGTTTCTATTGCACCAACACACACACACACATATACATATACACACATACACACACACATATACATACACACACACACACACACACACATATATATATATATATATATATAAGATTCAAATGAAAATTCAAACACCTCTTCTTGTGCTAATTAGAGCACATGTCCACCCTGGAGGCACTAAAGAGAGAGATTAGTAAATTCAACAATTCATATCAAAAAGCTTTTTAAGAGTTTAGGGATGACCACTTTGAAAGAAAATTTTTAATTTTTCTATATGCTAGTTGGAGTGATGAAATCCTTCGGACATCCACCACCACTAAGCTTGCACATTGTCTTGATGGACCAAGCTAGAGATCTAGTCAAGAAACATACACAAGTATCAAATAGTCATGGATAGATGCTAATCAATTTCTAATATATATATATATATATATATATATATATATATATATATATATATATATATATATATATATATATATATATATATATATATATATATTTCATGAAAATTTATGAGAATTTGCACAAATTTATAGAGTAAAGTAGTTGCAAGCTTCACATACATCCTATTACGTTTCAATTCCAACAACGAGACAAGCAATCATATGAATAAATCATAGGCTTTGTAGATCTTTTGTTTATTCAAACTATTCAGTTCTAGGAGCTTATATTAAACGCTAGCATATACTAAGCTCTACTAACACAGGTTGTTGAGGTAAGAAAATTTTGTGGGAATTCTAGAGCAGCTCATGTGAAGAAATTGGGTCTTCGTGGAGTGTCTGTAGAGCTGCCTTGATTTGTGTGTAGTAGAGAAGCAAAAGAATTAGTTGATCATGCATCAACTGCTCAATCAGAGGTAAGATTCATCAATTTTTTTGTTGAAGAAGGAGCCCGTGGGCTACTATTCCAATGGCATGAGAGGAGGGGAGAGACTATCTTATTTCCCTCCATGAGGACAAAGATGAGTTCGAAACTGTTCCCACTTTATAAGCACCTTCTTTGAGTTTTTCACATCATGTGGGATCTCTCTAGTTGAGCGCATGCTCTCTTACTCTGAGATCGCCAAACTTTGGGAGAGAGAAAGATGAAAGGGAGCATATTCTCTGAGTTGACCCCCCTAAAACAACTACCTAGGTGCACTAAAAAGACCATATCTTGAGCTAAGAATGTCCAAATTGCAAAATCCAAAGTGCTATAGATTTCATGCTTTAAAATGTTTCCAATCATAGATTGCTTCCTAATTTATGCATAGATTTGACCATTTGTACAGAGCTTCTAAGTTGACTAAGTGGAATTGCGAAAACTCTTTGAGGCTTGAGTTGTTCTCTTATCTTCTCATAGATGCTTAGGAAGGTGATTTCATCTCATGAGAAATATTTTTTCTTACTTTTCTCTTTATTGAGAATCATAAATATCACTTAATCTCTAAGATTCTCATATGAAATGAATTAGAGGAAAGGGAAAAGTGGTTATTGATAGCTACTCTATTATGATAATTTAGATTTTGAATTTCTTCTTTTATTGCTTTTACTGAATGGGTTTCTTGAGAGATTAAAGAATGAGTGCTTACACATGCACTTGCATATGGAAATTCAATGATGCATTCATTAATAGTTCTCTTTAAAGATATATTTGTAGAGATTTGAAGATACACACAATACTATGATTGGTTGATTATGAGAGGACAAATGCATGTATGCATTAACAAGAATGAGTGATTGATTTTTGGGCACTAAAGTATACAAATTCATTTAGGAATGTGCACAAACAATCAAAATACATTCGAATGATTGCTTTATTGAGTCAAGCATCTAGTATTTTTATGTGCTTTTTGACATTACTAGAACTTATTTATGATTCGATTTTTTGCAAACAAGTATCTTCTTCATTGATGATCTATTTCAAATGAATGACTTGATGATCAACGAGGTCATATATTTATGCATACTAATCCATTGAAATGTTGTAAGCATACGCAAAATTTAGTTCAATGCATAGAAAGAATCCTGACAATACGTTGAAATTATTGTTTTGTAATGTAAAAGGGTACTGCTATATCTTGTTATATTCCTACATTTTAGTAGAAAGATCCAATTAGCATGAAACTTTTTATGGTGGTAGATGATTACCTGTAAGACAATAGTTATGCAATATAACACAGGAGCAAGCAGAGAAGATAACACATATAGGATAATCTCAATAATTTTCTACTAGCACCAAGTACAAAGATGATGGCGTTGTCCACCCGTGCGCTCTCAAGGTAGAGCTTAAATGGTGATCTAGACAACTCTAGAATGGGAGATACAAGGTAGAGGTATGGTGGCTCAACTTGGTGTCTCAGGTAGTGCAGAAGTCATGTATATATAGGATCATGGGTGGCCTGCCATGGACAGCTATACATGGGCGGTAGAGCGTGGGCGGCCACCGCTCGCGTAATTGCCATACATGGCTTAGACTGGTTGAACCAACCTAACAAATATAAATGATTTCTTACTCCGATAGGGAAGATTCCATGGAATATTCCCTTTACCGTCGTGCCGGGGGTGCTGCCCCCGGACCCCCACTAGGGGGCCCGTTGCCCCCCTGGGACCCCCCAGCCAGGGGGCTCGCTGGCCCCCTTGGACCCCCCAGCCGGGGTTGCTCACCGCTGCCCCGGACCCCACAATTGGGGACCCTGGTAACTCCCTTTCCTTATAATACCTTACATGGTCCAATATGACCTTCATCCAACATGCAAGTTGGGATTCCCATCAATTGGGTAATGCACGCTTGGCTTCTCCTCATAAAGGGGGCCTTACAAAATGTGCATACAATCATGAGGGGTAGACATTGATCATATACTAACACCCCCCCTCAATGTTTACCGATGATAAATCAAGTAGGTCTCGGTCCTATGCCCATCTGTTGAAGATGTCTGTTGAGCTGCTCTCTTCCAAGTGCTTTAGTGAATATGTCAGCACAATTTGCCTCTGTTGGGCAATATTCTAGCTCCATAATTTCATCTTCAATTAGCTCACGAATGTAATGGTACCGTACTTCTATGTGCTTGGTGCGAGCATGAAATACTGGGTTCTTTGCAATAGCCATACAACTTTGATTATCACACTTGAGTACAGTTGGCATATTTGATGGAAAGCCTAGATCTGCAAGAATTCTCCTTAACCAGACTTCCTCACAAGAAGCAAAACAAGCTGCTTTTTACTCTGCTTCAGTGGAGGAGAGTGGGAGAGTTGGTTGCTTCCTACTTACCCAAGAAAATATTCCTGAACCAAGTGAGAAACAATATCCACAAACTGATTTTCTAGAATCACAATCTCCATCCGAATCTGAATCACAATATCCTTGGAGTGTATCACCTGTGGTATACAAAATACCAAAATCCAAGGTTCCTGCAATGTACCTTAGAATTCGCATTCCAGCATTCCAGTGACTCTCTTTAGGTTTGTTGGAAAACTTGCTTAACACTCCAACAGCATAGCAAATGTCTGGTCTAGTGTTGCACAGAAAAATAAGACTTCCAACGAGCTTCCTATACTTCTTAGCATCTACATCAGGCATGTTATCATCCATAGATAGCTTATGATTTACCTCCATAGGTGTGCTAGTTGGTTTGCAGTCCATCATTCCAAATGCCTTGAGAATTTCTTTGGAATATTTTTGTTGTGAGATGAAAATGCCATCCTTCCTTTGCCATACTTCAATTCCCAGACAAAAATGGAGTAGACCTAAGTCTGTCATTTCAAACTCAGTTCCCAAGCTGATCCGAGTTTGATTGATGAGTTCCTGATGATCTCCTGTAATGATCAAATCATCTACATATACAATGATGACAACTAGCTTGCTATCCCTTTTTGTTACATACAAGTTAGCATCAGAAGTACTTCTTTCAAAACCCATGTTTTTGAAAAAATTATCTATCCGTTGGTACCAAGCCCGTGGAGCTTGTTTAAGTCCATACAAAGCTTTCTTCAACCTGCAAACTTTATCTTCTAAATTGGGCACCTCAAAACCTGGTGGTTGAGATACATATACCTCCTCCTTGAGGTGACCATTCAAAAATGCAGATTTGATATCCATCTGGAAAATAGGCCAGGACTTTTGTGCAGCTACTGCAAGTACCGTCCGAATAGTTGTCATGCGTGCTGTTGGTGCAAAAGTTTCTTGAACATCAAATCCTTCAATTTGTGAAAAACCCTGTGCAACTAATCGTGCCTTATACTTTTCTAATGTTCCATCAGCTTTATACTTAGCTTTCCAAATCCATTTAGTACCTATTACCTTCTTCTTTGGTGGCAAGTCGACTAGATCCCATGTATCATTTTTGAGTATACTATCATACTCAGACTGCATTGCCGCTCTCCAACCTGGATCATCAATGGCTTCTTCAATGGTGGTAGGTTCCTTTATCGAACCCATGATATCTGCCATTAGAGCCATGTTAACAATGTGTTCTGAGGCTCTTCTTTGCTCCTCTATTCTCTTTGATCTTCGTAATCCATCCGAGGATGATTCTGGTACATCTACATGTGGATTGTGATCATCAAAGAGCTCTTGTGCCCACTTCGGTAGTGGCTTACGCTGTGCAGCTACAACTGGTTGGCTTTTTATTGAGGAACTTTCTCCATCAGATGTTTCCTCCTCCTCAACTTTAACCTGTCTTTTGATAGGCACAAGGTGAGAGATTTCTCCGTTTGATGAGATAGTAGATTTACCTTTATTTTCTACTAAGTGTGGTCGTTCATCAAACACCACATCTCGGCTGACAAAAATCTTCCTTGCCTCAGGATCCCACAACGTGTATGCTTTAGACTCTTCACTATATCCTAGGAAGACACACTTTTTGCTTTTTGAATCCAACTTTGATCTTGTTGAATCAGGAATATGTGCATAACAGAAACAACCAAAAATTCTGAAATGCAAAACTGAAGGCTTTTTACCAGAATATGCTTCTTGAGGAGTCATCCCCTTCAGTGCTTTTGTGTAGCTTCAATTGAGGATGTAGATTGCTGTATTGACTGATTCTGCCCAGAATGAATCAGGCATGTCTTGAGCCTTCAACATACAACGAGCCATTTCAACTACTGTCCTGTTCCTGCGCTCAACAACACCATTTTGTTGAGGTGTATGAGCTGTGGTAAGTTGCCTTTTCACACCATGCTCCTTACAGTAATTGTTGAATTCTATTGACAAGAATTCACCTCCTCTATCTGTTCTAAATTTCTTCAGTTTCCTTCCTGATTCATTTTCTACATACTTATGCCACGTTTTAAATTTTTCAAAAGCATCAGCCTTCTCTCGAATGAAATAAACCCACATCTTTCTACTATAATCGTCGACTAACAGCAAAAAGTAGAAAGATCCTCCTAAAGCAGGTGTAGACATTTTACCGCAGAGATCAGCATGTACCAACTCTAGAGGAGCTTGAGATCGATTGCTGGTCTCTCTTTGAAATGCCTTTCGTTGTTGCTTGCCCATCATACAAGCTTCACAAGGTTCCTCCAACTCTGAAAATGCAGGCAAATGAGCAACCATCCCTGTTCTTTGCATCTCCTTCAAAACTGCAAATCCGAGATGCCCAAATTGTTGGTGCCATAACCTGCTTACATCTTTATCTTCTGTAGCAGTTAAAGCACTTAACTCATACAAGTTGTCTCGTCGTATCCCTTTACCTACAACATTACCTCTTGAATCCATGATTTCTGCACCACTCTTATTAAAGTGAACTTCAAGTCCACGATCTGTTATTGTAGAAACTGACAACAAATTTCTTTTGAGTGTAGGTACATAGAGAACATCGGATAACTTTTTCTCAACACCTGGAGAAGTGATAAAAGAGATGGTTCCAGTTCCTTCGGTTGGACACTTGGAGTCATTTCCCACCACTACATTGATGGATTCTCGTAGAGGCACTAGGGAACTATACCAATCCTTTTTACTGGTCATATGGTGAGAAGCTCCACTATCTAAAATCCATGGTTCATCAACACGAGCTTGAGCAGATGAACATACCTCTTCAATAGCTACCCAAAGTTCCAGCTCTGTGTTGTTTGCAGACTCTTTGTTCTTCCATGATGATTTTACAGTCCCATTCCGTTCATCAGCTTGCTTCTTCCTGCAATCCTTGATGGCATGGCCTTTCTTTTCACAATAGAAGCAACTTCTTGTTAACTTTTTCTTCTTTGGCTTCTTCTTTGATACATCAGAAGAGCCTTTACCTTTTGCATTTGCTGAAAATGCAGCATCACTTGTGCTTTGCCGATTCCTCAACCGCATCTCTTCTTCTAAAATCATAGCACAAAACTCTTCAAATGTGAGGGGAGTTGGTCGTACCTGAGTGTTAAGGGTTGTTACTAATCCATCATACTTTGCCGGAAGAACACGTACACATCTTCGAGCCAGCTCTTCTGGTGTTATAACAACACCAACTGCAGCCAATTGGTCTTGAAGATGTTTTATCCGTTTGATAAAATCTTCAGCCTTTTCAGAATCAGAATGCTTTTCATTTGCCAACTGATTTTCTAAATTTTGTATCCTAGTGTGGTTCTTGGTCTCATATTGTCGAGCCAATATGCCCCAAGCCTGATGTGCTTTAGTAGTATGTTGAACTAAAGTAAGCACAGAATCACTTACACTAGTGACAATTGCACATAATGCATCAGCATTCCGCCTCTTCCAAGCTCGTAGAAGATCTGGATCTGGCTGAATCATCAATCTTGAATTAGCTGGATCTTCAACTGGTATAGGCTCTGGATCCAGTTCCATCGGTCCCATGACAGTGTCAAGTAATTCATAGGAGTCCAAAATTGCAGAAATTTTGAACTTCGAGAGTGTATAGTTGGATCCATCCAGCTTCCCTTTAGTGAATGCAGGTGGACAAATTCGAATAGGTGCAGCATTAACATTAGCTGAAGCACCAAGACTAGTGTTCGACGATGAAGCCATCATGTAATCACTCGAATAATCTACTGATATTCTAGTATGCTAGTAGGCTAAAATAGTGATACTTCTCAAGCTATTCGAACCTTACGGCTCTGATACCATGTAAGACAATAGTTATGCAATATAACACAGGAGCAATAGCAGAGAAGATAACACATATAGGATAATCTCAATAATTTTCTACTAGCACCAAGTACAAAGATGATGGCGTTGTCCACCCGTGCGCTCTCAAGGTAGAGCTTAAATGGTGATCTAGACAACTCTAGAACGGGAGATACAAGGTAGAGGTATGCTGGCTCAACTCGGTGTCTCAGGTAGTGCAAAAGTCATGTATATATAGGATCATGGGTGGCCTGCCATGGACGGCTATACATGGGCGGTAGAGCATGGGCGGCCACCACCCGCGTAATTGCCATACACGGCTTAGACTGGTTGAACCGACCTAACAAATATAAATGATTTCTTACTCCGATAGGGAATATTCCATGGAATATTCCCTTTACCGTCGCGCCGGGGGTGCTGCCCCCGGACCCCCACCAGGGGGCCCGCTGGCCCCCTGGGACCCCCCAGTCAGGGGGCCCACTGGCCCCCTTGGACCCCTCAGCCGGGGCTGCTCACTGCTGCCCCGGACCCCACAATTGGGGACCCTGGTAACTCCCTTTCCTTATAATACCTTACATGGTCCAATATGACCTTCATCCAACATGCAAGTTGGGATTCCCATCAATTGGGTAATGCACGCTTGGCTTCTCCTCATAAAGGGGGCCTTACAAAATGTGCATACAATCATGAGGGGTAGACATTGATCATATACTAACATTACCTTCTTTAAATACCCACCAATGTTCATGTCTTTTGGAGCTTTTTTGATAGGTCAAATGGTTCAAAACGTTAAGACCTACTATATCAAAAGTTATCCTCTAGAAGGTATACAGGGGTAACTTTGCAGGCACATAGCTCCTTATAGGAATGTCCAATTTTCGAGTTTTTTGTTGGGTTTTAAATCCTATATATTTACACTTTTGGCAGTAAAAGTTCAGTATATTTCAAACTTGGAGTTATCACACTAGTCATTGTGTAGGGAATTCTCTCTCGCAATTTGTTGTAGGCATGAACAAACTTGGGTGTTTCTCTGACTTGCCCAAATGCCCTGAAATTTTTGTATGTGCTAGATAATGGTGTTAGCATGGACATATATAAGTTTCATAGTATTTTGATAGTATTTAAAGGGTGTAATGGCTATTGTTTCTCTCTTGTCCCTCTAATGAGGACTCACCAAAGAAGAGCATAGAGGTCTAGCAATTATGGTATTTCTCTTAATTGGAATGTCCAATTAGGAAAAGTATTTTGAACATTTTACCTAGCATACCATCTTAATGCTCATAAATTGTGAAATTATTTGGATTTAATTTGGATAGTCTATGAATATAATCTTTGCTCTAGTCTAGTTTATGAGTAGTGCAAAATGTGCAGGTGTTGCAGATAGTATTCTGTTGGTTTCTGTCATTTGGAAAGTAGTCTACAGATAGGTGCTTAGATAGGCTTTCAGATGACCCGAATTTCACTAAATTAAGAGTTCATTTGGTCTACTTAGTGGCTTTTGGGAGCTATGTATCACTCACAAGACCTCCTATACATAGGTATTGGTTTGCAGAGTTTTGTTTATAAATGCACGAGCATAATCCAATTCACTTGATTCTACTTGGAGGTGAGAGATAACTTTTAGAGCTATGTTGATACCAAAAATCAATGTTTTTGAATATGTTTAGGTGCTTCTAGGTTTCTCGTTCTTTTTACAAGTAATCCTCTTTTTGACATAAGAAGCTAAGGGAAGTCATCAAAGATAATAAATTGTAATTTGTTAGGTAAAATCACTTGAATTTATCTTTGTATTAGGCTCATTCATAATGATTTTTGAAAATGTATAAAGCTTCTATAGCTCATTCATGGTGCTTATCACCGGATGCATTTTAGGATTTGCCATGTAAATTTGTATAGAACATGGGAAATGAGTGAGGTTTATCTTTGTGGATATGTGGGATCGAGAGAGGATTTTGAATATATATTTTTAATTCATGTTTTCATAAACAAATCATTAACTAGGAGCATTATTAGTTAGGTATTGCATTTTACATTCAAATGAGTTATCAAATATGTTGTTTGTTTAGAATGAATTTGGACGAGACTATAACTTCCATGGATGAGGTCCAGCTTCAACGGCCTTACACTATGGAGATTATAGATCTCAATGCCAAGGTTAGAGGCATGGAGAATACTCTTCATATGATCCTCAAAGTAATTAAGAAACCAGAGGTGCCGCTAGTGGCTACATGAATGTAGATGGAAGTTCCATCTATTAAACCATCTAGTTCATAGATACCGCTTGCAAATGTGAGGGAAACTTCTAGTAGAGAGGTCAAGTGGCAAGTAAAGGACTTGAATCCACCAAAATACCATGGTCGGGTTAGTGCCAGGATGATAGATGCGATAGAGTAGTGGATAAGTGTTGATGTATGTAACACTACAAGAACTAAGCTAAAGTAATATTAGAATTCCTCCATAACCATCATTAGCTTAGCAACACTTTAAATTTGAAACCTTTATCACTAAACTTAGTGAAATTCAAAAATTCACTTTCCAAAAATTTGCACCTTTTCTTCTAGCTTCAAACCTGATCTCTATTACTTTGATTATTGTAAATTCTGTTAGAGGGCCACCGAACAAGGACAAATGAACTAGGACAGGTGTCTTAAATGTAAAAGTGTTAGACGGCCGCCGAACAAGGACAAAAGTACTAGGACAGGTATCTTAAATGAAAAAGAATCTTTCAGGAAACGCGCAGGTAGCTGAAGAATTGCGCACTCTTGTAAAAAAATCCTATATATAGGCAATGAGAAAAGAGTGGAGAGAGCACCCCGTTTGCGGGAATTGCAGTGTAACATTTGAGTGAGCCGCGTTTTGGAGAGTGTTGTAAACGTATTGTGTGAGTGTGTATGTTGTTGAGAGATAAGTCCTGCTTCGTTCTGTTCTGTTCTGTACTCCGGCTAGTCGATTATTCTCACCTTATTACAGAGTTACGAATCAGTTGTATTATGTTACGAATCTGTTCGATAATGATCGAGTGTGTCTCTGAGTGTTATCAAGTGTAGTATGTTGTTTGTCAGTTCTTCGGCGGAGCAGAGAACGTGAAAGGTAGTCCCGAACTAATTGTCTGTTAGCGTTTCTGTAAGTGACCGAATTCGATACCGTAGTCTACATTTGCTGTTGATTCCGACCACGGGAAGACTAGTAGCTGTAATGGTCTGAATGTGAGTAGGACATCGTTAGTTTATGGTTAGCCGTTTTTTATTAAGAGATTGGTTGTTCGAGTTTAGTATACGATGAGTCTTCATAACCTTAAGGTATAATGTCTGGTTGGTATACCTATCTGCTCTGAAGAAGTACGTATTAGGTGACCTTGTTACTGAAGTATATTTTGCTCATAAAATAAGTAACCGGATTGTCGCCCTCAGTCCTGAAGTTCTAATTCCAGTACACTGAACAGTCTTCCGTTGTTCAGAGATGGACAGTGAGCTAAGGACGGGATAACATTAGGATTGTGTGATGATTTGGGAAAATAGTACAGGGCCTCTGTCTAACAGACCCCTACCACTCCCAAGGACCCACGTGGCTAAGAGAAAAGTTACGGTTAGGAAGGATTCGAAACCGGCTGAACTTGAAGTACTTTGAATCTGAAAGTGGAAGTAACGATTAAACGTTTAACAATTCTCTTGATCATTTTCTAATAGAAGTTCTTGCTAATGTTCAATAACACATTCCAAGCAAAACATTCAAGTAATAACTTCATAATCTTCTAAATTCACTTCAACATTTGAACTATGTCTGAAATCTAAAAAATGACTTCATGGATTTGACATACCTTCACTATTAGACCTTGTTCTCTGAGTACACGTTCCTTTTGCAAAGATCTTTTGCTCGATTGTAGTTGAAGACAGTAGCTTCAAAATGATCTATCGGTCATCGAAAACTTTACACTGTACTGTGAGATCTGACATTTAGAAGATCAGAAAAAGTGTGCCAAAAAACGCATAATTGTCAACCAACTTTCACACTAATATGAAAACACTTAGAATTCTCTATACAAGAGGAATTACATTAGATAATTTTACACAAACATGTGTTATCTATTAAAGAAGATGTGTACAAAATGGCTTGGCTTCATTCTCCTCATAGCCATGGAAAACTGTCCTACTCTAAGTAGCTTTTCCTCAACATCTCTCTCAAAAAAAACCCGACTTATTCTCTACTCTCTGAAGACTTTCAAATCAAGTTCTTATATATCTTTTTGACTCAAATTGACTTATATACATATGGTCTACATACTCCGAGACTCAAACTCATAACTCTAGAAGTTCTATGCCAGGATTAAACTGTAATTTTACACTATATTACAAGTGTGAATTTCTCCCTTCACTTAGGCTTCATTTTTTGAGTGTTTTGCTTTCACTTCTCTTTGTCTTTCTTCTTCCTTCATATGCCTTCATGTCTTTATGTCTAATTAGTGAGTGAAGCCCCAACAGCTCCCCCTCAATCACTAATTAGCATTCTTTTTCTTCTTCATATATCCTTCTTCTCTTTTATTCCTGCCATTTCTTTGAATCAAATTGTTTTCACTCCATCCAAGTTCTTTGTCATAATATCTTCAATTTGATCTTTTGTAGAAGTGCATACCACTTCAAGCTCCTTCTCCATTAACTTTTCTCTCAGAAAATGATATTGAATCTCTATGTGCTTTGTTCTTGCATGAAATACAAGATTTGTTGCAAGATATAATGAAGTCATATTATCTCCATGTATGATAGGTATACCTTGATCAATGTCCAAGATTTTGAACAAGGACTACATCCATATCACGTCTTTAGCCACTTCCACAAGTCCTTTGTACTCAGCTTCAGTTGATGATAAAACCAGTGTATGTTGCTTCTTTGAACACCAACTCACAAGTTTATCTCCTATGTATATCATATACCCATGTGTTGACCTTCTATCATCTTGACTTCCTGCGCAATCTAAGTCACTATATGCTCTCAACTTTATATCTGATGTAAAAGGATAATATAGTCCCTTTTTTTAAGTTCCTTTGATATATTTGAGAACTCTTTGACGTGCAATCCAATGTGGGTCTTTTAGAAAATGCATGAATTGTGAAAGAACTCCTATTGCATAACTAAGATTAGTTCTTGTTAGCGTAGCATAAATCAAACTTCCCACTAAAGATTGATACTTCCTCATATCCTTGAACTCTATACCATCATATTTACTGAGTTTATGATTGACTTCAAGTGGTGTTAATGCTTCTCTACAATTCTCCATGCTAAACTTCTTCAAAATATTCACAAGATATCTCTCTTGTGATACATATATGCCATGATCTAGCATAAGTGATTTCCATTCCAAGAAAATATGACAATTTTCCTAGATCACTTATCTTGTATTCCTTCTCAAGTAATCACTTCACCTCCTTGATTCCTTCATTTGAAGTACCTACAAATATAATATTATCTACATAAATGCAAATGTAGATCATACCTTCATCTGTTCTCTTGATAAGTAAACTTGCATCTGCCTTTGAACTTTGATATCCAAGATCATTGCGATACTTCACAAGTCTATACTTCACAAGCTCCATGTAAACTTATCTGATATATATGTCCATTTAAAAATGCATTCTTTATATCCAATTGACTCAATGTCGATCCTTTTGATGTTGTAATAGCAATGATTGTCCTTATGGTTGACATCTTTGCTACAGCTCTGAATGTCTCATCATAATCTATGCCATGAGTTTGAGCATAGCCTTCGACCACAAATCTAGCTTTGTATCTAGCTATTCTTCCATCTACATGCTTCTTAATTTTGTAAACCCATTTATTTCCAATCACTTTCTTACCATTAGGTTTTGAAACAAGTTCCCAAGTCTTTTTCTCTTCAAGTGCACTAAACGCTTCCTTCATTGCTTCTTCCCATCGTTTCTCACCCTCTGCTTCATCATAGCTTTGAGGTTCTTCATCTTCCTTAACCATGTAAGCATAGTTTTTTTGAGTTAAATAAGAAGTATCATAGGAATACCTTGTTGGTTTTTTCCTCAATCTGGTTGACCTTCTTGGTTCACACTCTTCATGTGTATCTGAATATACTTCTTCATCAAATCTAGGTACATCTTCATTTCTCCTAGATGATCCAGCCTTGGACGTACTTGCTTGCATATGATCTTCATCTCCATCTACCCGCATGTGTGATTTGCCTCTTTCACTTCTTCTTACCTCTTCTTCAAATGTTTCAAGATTACACTCTTTATCTGCATACCAACTCTTCTGTTCATCAAATGTCACATCTCAGGAAACAATAAATTGTTTTGTTAGAGGACTCCATAGCCTATAACCCATCTTCTTTTCATCATATCCAATAAACATATATTTTTCAGCCTTTGGTTCAAGCTTATGTCTGAGTTGTGATGGTACATAAGCATAGGCAATTGATCCAAACACCTTACAATGATCAAGTGTTGGTTTCTTACCCCACCAAGCTTCATAAGGGGTCATATCATTTAGAGTTCCACATGGTAACCTATTCACAAGATATGTAGCTGTATTTACAGCATCAGCCCAAAGATAATTAGGACAATTCTTTTCCTTTAACATTGTTCTACCAACCTCAACTAAGGTTCTATTCCTCCTTTTTGCCACCCCATTTTGTTGAGGTGTATACCTGCAATTTATTTGTCTCTTGATACCTACATTCCAAAGATAATCATTGAGTTCTTGGGAGAATTATTCTCCCCCTCCATCAGACCTTAGCCTCTTGAGTTTTTGACATGTAACTCTCTTTGCATATGCATCAAAGTGTTTGAAGGCTCCAAACACTTTTGATCTTTCCTTCAAAACATAAATGGTTATCCATCTTGTAGCATCATCAATAAAAAGAACATACTACCTAGAACCATTTATTGATCCTTCTTTTGTTGGTCCCCATACATCTGTATGAATGAGCTCTAGCAAACCATCATGTTTGAAACCTTTCTTCTGAAATGATAATCTCTGTGCCTTTCCCATCTGACAAGCTTCAAATTTGTAGATCATATGTTGGCTCTTTACATTTGGTAGCCCTATTACAGATTGATTCTCCACCATGGTTTTAATTCCTTTTTCATTGAAGTGTCGTAACCTCTTATGCCAGAGGTTTAACTCTGTAAGTGCTTCATCACCATGTGTGATCAAGGCTTGAACAATATTCCCTTGCACTTTAAGAGTAATGGGTCTACCTTCCTTCATACCATAGACAATTCGATTGTATCTATCCTCTAGATCTTCAAAAAATACTCCTTCATTTGTGAATCTGACTTGAAACCCTTCTCTACTATTTGTCCCACACTAATCAAATTCTTTGGTATTGTTGGAACATATAAGACATTTGTTTGCAAATCAACTCCACTCCTGCACTTCACTTTTCCAACTGAATGCACATTATATTTTGTATTATCACATGTTTCTATTGTGTGACTTGAAATACCTTCTTCCAATTTTGATAACAATTCTATATTACATGAACAGTGATTTGAACAACCAAAGTCAATACAGAATACCTTGAGATCCTCCTTCTCTGATGCACTTATTGAATTCATCATCAATGTTGTATCGTTGACATTCTGTGTATCATTTTCATAGTTGTATAAGGTAGTGTTATAAGATTGATTCTGATTCCAATTTCTTCCACCACCTCTACCAAAACTTCCTCTTGAATTTTGTCTTCCTGTTTAGAATTGATTCTAAAACCTTCCACCTCTTCCTCTACCATTATTTCTTTGATTCTGATTTGATCCTTGTTGGTTATGCCAACAATCATAAGCTAGATGATTGCTCAATCCACAAATCCAACATGTCTTCTTGTTATTGTTCTGATTACATCTACCTCTTCCATTTCCTCGACCTTTACCTCTACCATTACTTCTTCCTCTTGCATAATTTTCTTGAATAGTCAAATATTCTTCATCCTTTGCTTTAGATTTATCACTTTTCTTCTTATTCTTTGCATACATAGTAGAGCTATGTCCTTTATCTCCATCTCACTTCAAATATTGCTCAAATGTAAGCATTAGTACAAGCATTTGATTCAATTCTGGTACAAAATGGTTTAATGATAGTTCAGTTGAAAGTACAATAGGTTTCCACCTTTCATCTCCTCTCAATCCTGCAAGCAATTGTGCTATCAACCTATCATCTTCAATATCCTCATCAATAGATCCAAGGCTATCTACCAAGTCCTTCATCTTAGTGACATAATTACTAATGCTCTCACTTTGCTTCTTCTTAAATGTGGTAAACTTTGACCATAAGCTAATCTCTCTAGCTTTAGTAGTGTTTTGGAAGTGATCTTCCAAAGAATTACATATGTCTTCAACTGTTTCTAAACCTTTGATATGTGGTAACAAGTGATCTGTGATAGTGTTGTATATATAAGCTCTTGCACTTGCATCTTTCTTTTGCCATAACTTGAAAGCTTCTGATTCTTCTTTCCTTGGTTGACTATCATCTTCAAATGTAGGATTTTCTTCTTCACATGTCACATATACCATTAGATCCTTACTCATAAGTAAGGCTTCCATTCTCATTACCCAAGCACGGTAACTATCTTTGTCCAATTTGTCAATAGATACATGATCTACCATAATCTTCTTGCTTCTGTTGCAACTTGTGAGTATAAGGTTAAAGTATGTTACCTTTTGTAGATCTTTACCCTTGAGAATAATTTCAAAGTTCTTCTGATACCTTTTTTTGTTGAACACCTCAGCTTTCACCTTTTCAATGAAGAGCTCTTCAACTCCTCTTGTATCTGCACCTCCTTTCACGCTTGAGGACCTTTCAGCTCTGCTACCACTTGTTGATGTATGTAACACCACAAGAACTAAGCTAAAGTGATATTAGAACTCCTCCATAACCATCAATACCTTAGCAACACTCTAAATTTGAAACCTTTATCACTAAACTTAGTGAAATTCAAAAATTCACTTTCCATAAATATGTGCCTTTTCTTCTAGCTTCAAATCTGATTTGTAGTAGCTTGATTCTTGTATATTCTCTTGATCATTTGATGGCAAAAGTTCTTGCTAATGTTAAGTAACACATTCCAAGAAAAAATTTCAAGTAATAACTTCAGAATCCTTTGAATTCACTTCAACATTTGAACTATGTCTGAAATCTAAAAAATGACTTCATCAATTTGAAATACCTTCATTGTTAGACCAAGTTCTCTGAGTTTACGTCCCATTTTGCAAAGATCTTTTGGTTGATGAGGATAGTAGCTTCAAAATGAGCTATCAATCATAAAAACAATTATACTATAGTGTGAGATCTGACCTTTAGAAGATCAGGAAAAGTGCGCCAAAAAACTCGTAACTACCAACCAACTTTCACACTAATATGAAAACGCTTAGAATTCTCTATACAAGAGGAATTAGATCAAATACTTTTAGAAGAAATTTGGTATCTATTAGAGAATATGTGTACAAAATGGCTTGGCTTCATTTTTCTCATAGCCATGGAAAACTCTCTTACTCTGAGTAGCTTTTCCTCAACTTATGTTTTTAACTCAAATTGACATATATACATATGCTCTACACACTCCTAGACCCAAACTCATAATTGTAGAAGTTCTATGCCAGTATTAAACTCTAATTTTGCACTATATTACAAGTGTGAATTTGTCCCTTCACTTAGGCTTTATTTTCTGAGTGTTTTTCTTTCATTTCTCTTTGTCTTTCTTCTTCCTTCATATGCCTTCATGTCTTTATGTCTAATTAGTGAGCGAATGCCCAACAATAAGTAAGTGGGAGCAATGCTTCCCACTTTGCAATATTGAGGATGAGAAACAGAAGATCCAACATGTTGCTTATAGTTTGATGGATGTTGCTCATCGGTGGTGGAGGAAAATAGAGCAAGATAAGATAGAATTGGCTACTTGGGCGGATTTCAAGATCATATTTTATAATAGTTTTGTTCCTCGAAAAGAGCATACGAGGGCTTTAGATGCCTAGTTTTTCGTACAAAAAAACAACTTACAGTGCAGGAATATGCAAACAAACACAGAGCAATCTTATTGAAGATTCCATATCACGTGCCTGATCTTCTTCAGGTGCATAAATTTGTGTTCAGGCTTAGGGAGATGTTACATCCACTTATGCGTAAGGAGCATTGCCACACCTTAAATGAGACAATAGAACTTGCCTTGGTGTTGGATGATGGACGATGCTCTCGATTGCAACCTTCTAGACAAAAAAATACTTGGATAAGATTCAAGAAGCCCATAGCTTTAGTTCCAAATTCTAACAAATAGATGAATATCAATCAAACTTTGAGTCATGGGAAGCGAAAACTAAGTGCATCCATGGTAGATATAGATTTTTAGCGATCCAGTCTAACTCAGCAATAGAAAGAAAAGGCTCGTCCTGAGGGCCTCTGTTATGAATGCCTAGGTTGGCATGCTTATAGGATGTCTCCTAAGATGAAGAAGAAGATATCTGTAGCGATGGTGGTGGAGATGCAGTAGTCCTCACCGTACACTCCATCATCTCCTTTGGATTTTGATCTTCTAACTATAGAAACTGAGATGGATCCTCAATCTAAAAATAAACAACCCATCTTAAATATAAAACTCACTAAGAAGGTGAAGAATGTTCCAGGTGTGGTGGTATCCCGAGTTGCTTAGAAAGGGTATCAGTTTTCAGAGCCTAAGTTGGTTGTCATGAATGGGGAAGTTAAAGGCCATCTCATCAAGATTTTATTTGACACAAAATGGACATATAACATTATTAATTCTTCTCTAGTGAAGAAACTAAAACTAAAGACTACTCCATCTGAATACACCTATAGAGTAGAGTTGGAAAATGGGAAGGGATCTGAGACCTGGGATCAAGGAGTTATTAGATTACTAGCCTAGATTCAAATGTATAAAGATGAGCTAGATTTTGAGATCGCCAAGTTGGCTAGATTTGATCTCATTCTCAATAAAAAGTGGCATACAATAAAAAAACTAACTATTGATTTTTAGACTCACATATATCAAATTAATCATAATGGTCGCTCCATCATCATCTATGGAGAGCCCAACATTAAGATTTATAGACGAGCATCTACCTCTGTGATGGTAAAAGGAGAGTGTAAGTATCTTTATTTCTTATATTTTGAGCATAAGGAGTTGTTAAGTCTATAGATTGAAACTAGTTTGGAAGCTCAGCTACCTTCTAGAATCAAAATTGAATTTCAACACTTGTTTCTTTCAGAGTTACCTTCAGATCCTTCGTCTCGCAAAAAAGTGGAGCATAGGATTGAGCTAGTACCAAGAGCGCATCCACCAGCTAAGTAGTTATATCAAATGCGTCTACAAGAGGAGGCAAAAGTATGTGGCACAATCGAGGAGTATCTCAACAAAGAACTCATTAGATTGAGTTATTCACTTATTGTCACCCTAGTGCTTTTGGTTCGCAAAAAGAATGGATCTTACAGAATGTGTACAGACTTTAGAGCATTAAATAAAGTTACAATAAAGCATAGATATATGATGCCTCACATTGATGATATTTTGGATGCACTAGGAGGTGCTGTTGTATATAGTAAAATAGACTTAAAAAGTGGTTATCATCAAATAAGAGTCAAGGACGATGATGTACATTTAACAACTTTTCATACTAGATTTGGTCATTATGAATATCTTGTAATGCCTTTTGGTTTAACTAATGCTCCAACTACTTTTATGATAATCATGAATGATATTTTTTGTTCTCTCATTGGTCAGTTTGTGGTTGGTTTTGTAGATGATCTGTTGGTTTACAGTAAGAGTTTGAAAGAACATGAATGTCACTTACATACAATTTTTTAAATGTTAGATGAGAATACTTTGTATCTCAACCCAGAGAAGACGTAGCTATGTTTATCTGAGGTTGAGTACTTAGGACATATAATCTCCATAGATGGAATTAGAATGGATCCACAAAAAGTTTTTGTGATCCTCAATTGGCCAATTTCTCTGAATGAGCACCAGTTGCAGTCATTCTTAGGATTCTCGAGCTTCTGTAGGAAATTCATTGCTAGCTATTCACACATAGTTGCACCATTGATGGATCTGTTATAGAATATTCATAATCTTGTGTGGACTAGTATACAATAGAAAGCTTTTGACACATTGAAACAAGTAGTTTCAAGTGCCCCAATTTTATTAGTGGTAGATCCCCAGAAACCTTTTGAAATATGGCATGTTCATGAACAAGAATTATATGCAATAGTTCATGCTTTGAAGATTTGGAGACATTGTTTATATGGTGAAAGTTTTAAAGTATACACAGATCATCATGTTGACGACATGATTGCTCCTACTTCATCTACATTTGTATCCGCATGAGTGCATCTCCATTTTGTATCCAAGAGGCACTCCATTTCTAGTCTATTTCCACTTTATATTGTATTTCCTTTGTATTTGGGTATCTTGCCATTTGCTTCTACCAGTTGTATTCATTCTCCTTTCAGGGGAATTATCCCACATGAGATGTATCTTGGAGAGCCCCTCACAAATCTATATAAGGAGGGCCTCTCCCCCATTTGTATTTGGTTAGAAGCTTGAGGAGCCTACTCCATGCTCTTGGCAAGCTCATTTCTAATCCACATGAGTTTACCCATTTCATGGTCTACTCATTTTGTGTCTCACACATTCTTTGTTTTGTGAGAGTACTTTACTTTTCATTTTGCTTCCGCATGTGTACTCTCTACATGGTATCAAAGCGTTAGGTGGAGGTCTTGGTGGTCCAGTTGGTGGTGGTTGTGTTGGTGGTGGTGCTTCCTTCTCATAACTGAGAGGAACTTTTATCCATCAAGCTCATGTTCATAGAGCATTTTAGGTATCAATATTGTTCCCATTTGCCCACCCTCCCACCCTTCTTTTGCCATAATTTTTTTGCTTGTTTTGGGTTACACTTGCCCAATTACCCATCCTCCTACCCCTTATTTTGTAGCAACCTTTGATGGTTTACAACATCTAGAAAACTCCTCTTAATTGCAGTGCGGCAGACTAAGCCATCTCTGTGTCTGTAGTGCATAAGAATGAGACAAGAAATGCTCTGAGATGGCGCCATGTACCTTCCCCCACATATGGCCACGCGTCTTCATCAATAAAGCTTAATTCTCTCTATGCATTCCATAGTTTTGTTGTTAACTTGTGACCGTCATTTGGCACTGAGAGGATGAAGGAAGTCAACTTGCGCAGCGTCTAAGACAGAGAGAGAGAGAGAGACGTAGAGAGAGAAATTTTCTGAAGCTACAAAAGATGACTACATGAAGAAGCAAGATGACTACATGAAGAAGCTGTAATTGACTCTTGTGTCGGATAGGGCACCTCCTTCAGCTCGAGGAAGTAGTAGCTGATGAATCTGTTGTTGCCTCTCGGTCGAAGGCGAAGGCACAACATAAAGATTCGAACAATCTGGATGTAGCGCTGCAGAATTCCACGCGCTAGAACTTGTGTCAATTGTCTGCTTAATTTTTGATAACGTCACAGGGCCGTGTCATTGTTCAATAAGAGCAGACAGACCGACTGATCAGAGAACGAGTAGCTGAAGAGGTTCTCACAACTTCTTTGCGAGACGTATAGCACAAATTGCGGACATACGCCCATTGCACAGCACTTAAGCTTGGCATACTTGAGCATCTCGCTCGCATTGAGCAGTAACACAGAGTTGTACGCGGCGAGTGAGTGGAAGGGGAGCCACACAACTATGTACTGTGTGCGGCATCTCTCTGAGCCAGAGAGGATTGAGATTTGCCAAAAGATCTTATCTCTCGGTAATGAAATGGTCAGGTGTATCGGGAGAAATGCCTGAGCTATGCATAATGCGGGGATAAGATTTCTAGCAGTAGATTCACTCTTCAAGACGTGCCATGCAATTCACGATGTGTGGCAGGAAGAATCATCATGCAGCCATCCTCATAACATCATCGATGATGTTTTCAGTTAGTACATTGGATAAGAGACTGCAATGAGTTTTAACTTCTTGTGATTAATGGATATGCGTCGATTTTTAGAAACTGGGGAGAACGCACCAATCATAATATTTGGTTGCGCAAATCTTGCTAGTTTTCTAAGCATCCACGTGATTTACTCAGTGGATGCTTAGAAAACTAGCAAGATTTGCGCAAATCACGTGGATGGTTAGAAAACTAGCAAGATTTGCGCAAATCACGTGATTGACAGTTAATAGGTACTACCATATTTGCTTGATCACTCTTCTTAACGCACACATTGTGAACATTAGTCATGCCACTAAGGATCTTCAAGGTTTCACACTTAAAGTTTGGTCCCTCCAATTCATATACGAATCAGATACTTTTTGAACAACCTTTCCCTTTGACACTTCTATTGTCATTCTTACAACGGTCTTTTTGTACTTGTTCCAAGGATTCAACCTATAGTTTTGTGCCACCCTATTCACATCGAACATAATTTTCTTGTACTCCTCAAGGGTACAATCACTCTATGTTGGCACACTTAAGGCACTAAGTGCCCCCGCATTGTACATCAAGCATATCACAGAAAAGGTGTTATGTGTGAGCATACTTGTGGGTTGGAGGCTATTCTAAGACCACCCACAAAGTCTCTTAAGTTCCCAAGCCTACTCTAAGGCTCAATCGGTGTCCAACGGGCTATTCTAAGCCCTCCTCTCATGTCGACTTATTTTGGTGTGCAGGGCTACTCTAAGCCCCCTCCCTCCCCAAGAATTTTAAGAGTGGCGTCCAATTGTTCATTTCAAGCTTTGCAATTATTTCGAAGCGGTATTTTCGGCAAGTGTCTTTGATAGCGTTTCTAAACACTTTATCCTCAAAGCTTTGTAATGACCAAAAAAGTGAAGGTACCTCATCATCTATGGCTAACTTCTTACCCTCTTTCACCCCTATTTTTATGCCTAAGGATGAATGCCTCAATGGACAAAATTACAATCTATGGAAAGATGTCATGCGCGCCTATCTCTACACAAATCTTCTTCATGAGGTAGTAGATAGGTCAGACCCCAAACCTAATAGGGATACTAATTGGCATGTGTGGAATGTCAAGGACAAAAGAGCTTTAGGTCAATTGTTACTTGTCTGCAACGAACTGACGAAAGGACATATCACTGCCTGCAAGACATCCAAGGATGCTTGGGATATGTTAGCCGCTTTGTATGAAGACAAGACTCCTTCGAAGATATATGCATTAGAGGCCGAGTTTCATAATTTGACCATTAGATCACATGACACAATTACCAAGGTCGTGGCCCAATTTGAGGACTATCAGCGTAAATTAGCACTATGTGGTAGGCAGATCTCTAGTGAAGACATGGCCAGTAGGCTTCTTAACAAGTTACCTAAGTCATACGAGACATTCGTCACAACTTTGTATAATCGCGTCCAAGTCTTATCTTGGGAAGAGGTTCGTCGCCTATTGCTCCTTCAACACTCGCGAGAAAAATCGACTTCCTCCCAGGAATCTTCCATGAAGGCCAAAGGCCCATTCACTAAAGGCAAAACCTCAAGTCATCATGCTAGCAATGGATCTAAGCAAGGATCGCATAATTCATCGAAGAAGTTCACTTGTAATTTTTGTGGCAAACCTAGCCACATTGAAAAATATTGCTTCAAGAAAAAGAACCAAGACAAGTCTAAGTCTAATTCCAAGAGTGAACATCATTCTCACTGCACAAGTGAAGACCTATTTTTCACACGTGAACACAAAGCACTTGTGGCAACCACTCCCAAGAAAGAATGGATTTTTGATAGTGGTGCTTCATCCCACATGTGCCATGACAAAGATGATTTTCATGAGTTCGAAGAGTATCAAGGACAAGTTTACTTTTGAAATCCAAGGAAGAGGAAAAGTTCAAGTCACTCACTTTGAAGGTGAGGCCAAATCACTAAAAGATGTTCTTTATGTACCAAGCCATCACAAAGTGCAACATGACGGTACAATTCGATCACAGCCAAGTTCAAGTCATTGATCGCAAATCTAATGAAGTGATAGCTCAAGGATATGAAGATAAGGGTCTCTACAAGCTTTCAAGTTTTATGGCCAAGGACTCAAGTATAAACTTGTGGCATTGTAGATTTGGCCATAGCTCTTGCTTAGCTAAGATCTCTTCCAATAATCTTGTCAAGGGTCTACCCAGGATCGCACAAGTGGAATTGAATTTCAAAGCACGTGACAAGCAAACAGCTTTCTCTTTGCCTCAAGAAGCATCCATCTCTACAAATAAACCCTTAGCATTAATCCATATCGACATTTGTGGACCTATGAGTACACCTTCTCTAAGTGGATCAATTTACTTCTTCCTGATTATAGATGACTTCACTAGATACACATGGGTTTATTCACTCAAGCATAAAGAAGATGTCATTTCCAAGTTTAAGGAGTGGACAAAAACAATTGAAAAATACTTTCCCAGTTCTTTGAAGATCATCCGATCTGATGGAGATAGTAGCTTTGTCAAACAAAACTTCTCCAAGTACTTGAAGCAACATGGAATCAAGTATCAAGCCAAGAAAGATACTCAACCAGGTATGCATTACAAAAGAGTCGAAGTGTGATCCACATGGCCAAAGTTATGCTTAGACAAAAGCAACTTCTACTAAAGTATTGGGGTGAAGCAGTGCAGACATCAGTTCATATTCAGAATAGAGGCTTTTCAGATGTTTTGAAGAACCAAACACCATTTGAGGCTTACTTTCAAAAGAAGCCAAGTGTAAGCTATTTCCGCGTCCTTGGTAGTGATGCCTACGTCCAAGGCCATGATGATGATCGGCCTAAGCAGTACATTTTCATTGGGTACAGTGAGGGACAAAAGGCATACAAACTCTACGACCCAAAGATTCACTCAGTTACAGTAACCAAAGACTGCACCTTTGATGAATACTCTAAGTATTCATCCCTTTTGGATCCTCCCATTTCAGATTCAGAGGGGGATCATTCCAGTTTTGAACAGTCACACTATGTGGAGCATGCTCTCTTTGTACATGACTTTCCCGTTCATGATAAAGTTTTGGAGTAGGAGGAATCAAAGATATCATCTCAGCTTATCTCTCAGATGGATTTACCTATCGTATCATCGAAGGCTTATATTTCCCCTCAGCTTCAGTTCGGCATTACTCCAGGATCTATGACTCGTCATTTTCCCTTCCTATCTTCGAGAGTCCACTTACCTCATCTACAGCAGCATTCTACGCATGTACTTTTCCATTCATGGAGTCCAGCATATGGTCACTTAACACAGGACACTCCTGCATCTACTTGGATTCAACACACAGTTGGATCCTATTCTGATCCGGCTTCTCGGTTGAGAGGGGGCTTCCAAGATTCTATGAACACACATCAAGACTTTGTACACTCCATGGAGGACTTCAGCATAGAGATGTACTACCATGTGACTATGATTTTATGCCTCATGCTTTATGTTTCACTCTTGCAAGACCTTCTTCTTGGCACTACATATAGTGTGGTGGACATGGTGAAAGTTTTGGAGGTTCCGACATACCACATGGAGTCATCCTACCTATCTCGCATGGAGCTGATCTCGTCTAGTGAGATCTTGTTCAGCTCGTGTACCTCGTTGGTGGTGTACCTCTAGAGCATTCGCTTGATCCATCTGGTGGACATATTATGGAGTACCTGGCGATCTCGCATGATCGATACTAGTTGGAGGCTATCGATTCCCAGACGTCAACTTCCTGGTGCTTCTGTTGCTGTTGTTGATACATTCTTGATCGACCTTTCTCACATACCCTTGTAGCCTCCATACACTCCAAAATGGAGCTGCAAAGGGGGTGTTGACGACATGATTGCTCCTACTCCATCTACATTTGTATCCACATGAGTGCATCTCCATTTTGTATCTAGGAGGCACTCTATTTCTAGTCTATTTCCATTTTATATTCTATTTCCTTTGTATTTGGGTACCTTGCCATTTGCTTCTACCAGTTGTAATCATTCTCCTTTCAGGGGAATTATCCCACATGAGATGTATTTTGGAGAGCCCCTCACAAATCTATATAAGGAGGGCCTCTCCCCCATTTTTATTTGGTTAGAAGCTTGAGGAGCCTACTCCATGCTCTTGGCAAACTCATTTCTAATACACATAAGTTTACTTATTTCATGGTCTACTCATTTTGTGTCTCACACATTCTTTGTTTTGTGAGAGTACTTTACTTTTCATTTTGCTTCTGCATGCGTACTCTCTACACATCACACATTGAAGTTTTGATCCTAGCCTGATCTTTGGGGAAGGCAGGCTAGATGGGCTTAGTTGATTCAAGAATTTCATGCCGAAGTTCTATATAGAAAAGGAAAAATGAATACAATTGCAGGTGCATTATCTCGTCTTTTGCACTAGATTAGCTTCATATTTCTTGACAATGATTTAATCCAAGAGATCAAAGATTCACAAATTGAAGATTATTACTATCATTCTATAAGTAATCAGGATAAGGCATTTTATAATTTTCAAGTAGAGCAAGGTTTGCTCAAGAGAAAAGGAAAGATTTTTGTGCCGAATCCCCAAGAAGGGAAGTTTAGAAAAGAAGTTATTTTTGAGAACTACGATGTACCTTGTGTAGGGCATCCTGGTATTGAGAAAACTTTACAATTGATCAGACGTATTTTTTGGTGGCCAAAGATGGTCAGAGATGTAAAAATTGATGTAAGTGTGTGTTTTAAATGTCAAGTGAATAAAGAAGAGAGGATTAGTCCTCCAGGTCTGCTAAAGCCATTGGAAATACCACAAGATTGTTGGGATAGTATTTCCATGGACTTCATAATGGGTTTACCTAGGACACCATGATAGAAGAATGCTATTCTTGTAGTGGTTGATTGTTTGAGCAAAATGGCACACTTTATTCCTACAAAGGAATCAGCAGAGGCTCTGCCAAGTAGCAAAAATATTTATTTAGAATATTTTTAGGCTGTGTGGTCTACTAAATCAATAGTTTTAGATAGGGATCCTAAGTTTACAGGAAATTTTTGGAAACACATGTTCAATAAGCTTCAAGTTCAACTCAAGATGAGTAGTGGAGAGCATCCATAAACAAACGATCGGACCAAAAGAGTTAATCAAATACTGGAAGATATGCTACAGGCATATGTTTTAGAAAAGCAAACAGATCGGGATAGTTTCCTCCTATTAATTGAGTTTGATTATAATAGTTGGAGGCACAAGACTACTAAGTTGGAACCTTTTGAGGTGATTTATGGATTTAGTCCAGCTACCATTGGGTTACCCAGGAAATCTCCAAGTGCTCGACAGTTTCTCACTGATATGCAAGCTAACTTGAAAATTTCTCAGTTCAATCCACAGCAAGCTACTAAGAGAATGAAAGGATTTGTAGATTGACATCATACACCACGAATGTATCCAGAGGGAGATTGTGTGTTTTTACAAGTTCCACTTTGTGCGTCATTGATAGTGGGTCAAAAACCCAAGCTATCCCCCTAGATTTTCTAGACCTTGGACAGTAATCAAGAAGATTAATGATGTCCTATATAAATTGCAATTGCCAGATAATTGCAAAGTTCACCCAGTTTTTCATGCTAGCAAGTTGAGACCATACATTTCTTGAGATGAGAATTGCGTAGACAGTTTAGTTACTTTAGAAAATAGAGCATCTTAGCCAGATGTTCCATTTCAGGTTCTTGATAAGAGGGAGCGAAAGTTGTTGAATCGCTTCATATGAGGGCATTTAGTAGGATCGACTAGCCATCCACTCATAGATGGTACTTGGGAATCAGAAGCTCTGATTTGCAGACACTTTCCTTCCTTCATCACTGAGGATACTGATCTCTAGAAGGGGGAGAGAGTATTAGATTTATTTAGACCTCCATGGTCTATCATTGGCTCTGTCATCTTTGCATCCAACCCAATCTACATCACTAAAGACTTTAAGAGTTAGATCAACATCATGACTATAAAATAATCTTTCGTTCATGGTACCTTTCAAATACCTAAGCACTCTTTTTGATGCATGCATATGAGGTACTCTAGGTTCATGCATAAACTATGAAAATACTCCCACTACATTGCATATATTAGGTCTAGATTTTGTTGCATAAATCAAAGATCCTACCATGGATCTATACACATTCATATCATGCAACTCATCACCTTCCTTTCCACTCAACTTTACATTACATTCCATTAGAGTAGAAACAAAGCTACATTCCTACATAGCAAACCTTTTCAACATATCACATATATACTTTCTCTGTATCAACCACAACCTTCATCGCCATACACAATTTCAATCCCAAGAAAGTATCTAAGCAAACCAAGCTCTGAAATTTTAAACTCCTTTCCCAAATTACCTTTTATCTCTTCAATTGCTTTTGCATCATTCCTTGTAATCAACAAGTCATCCACATAAATGCATACATTGAAACACATGTCATCTACATGTTTTACATAAAGTGATGGATCAGCATGACTCGTTGTGTATCCTTGCAGCATAAGATACCAACCTTGCATTCCATGCCCTTGGTGCCTGTTTAAGACCATACAATGCCTTCTTTAACCTGCATACGTGATTAGGACATTTTGCATCCACATAACCATCTGGTTGTGACATATACACTTCTTTACTTAAATCACCATTAAGAAAGGCATTCTTTATATCGAGTTGATGTATATTCCGACAGCTAAAGCCAACAAAGTTCTCAGTGTTGCCATGTTTGCTACTAGACTAAATCTTTCTTCATAGTCCAATCCTTGAGTTTGATTACATCCTTTTGCTACAAGTCTAGCCTTATATCTTGACACACTACCATCACTATTTCTTTTAATCTTAAAACACCACTTGCAACCAATTACCTTTTGTTTGGGGGTCTTTGGAACTAAATTCCAAGTCTCGTTATCGTGTAGTGCTTCCATTTCTTCTCTGATTGCTTTCTCCCACTTTTCATCTCCCTTTGCCTCATCATTACATGTGGGTTCATTTTCCTCCTCAACTTTCATCATAAAGGCATAATGCGTATTCATAAAAGATTCATAAGTATATATTTGAGGTTGCTTACTTATTCTTGAAGTTCTTCTTACCTCCAATGTAGATGCTCTTCCTTTCTTATTAGGAACTTTTGATGGTTCTCCATACTCATATACACCACTAATTTCCTCTCCTTCATCATTAAATTCAATAAGTTTGAGTTTACCTTTACTTTTAACGCTTGGAGGTGACTCTTGCCTTAATCTTACATTGAAAGGTAGCTTTCTTTCTTCATCCAAACCACTTTTCACATCACTTAAACTTCTTGTGGGCTGAGGTGAGCACTCATCTCCTTCACATGTATCTTATTCATCTGCATTTATGACCTGCAAACTTTTCTTATCTGCATAGCATGAAAGTGATTCATCAAAGTTTACATCTCTTGAAACAACCACTCTATTGGTATGAGGATTATAACATCTATATCCTCTTTGAGTATCTGCATAACCAATAAATATACACTTTTTTGATTTCACATCAAGTTTTGATCTCACTTCACTAGGTACATGTACATAACATACACAACCAAATACTTTCAAATGACTTACACTTGGTTTCCTTCCATGCCATACCTCATATGGTGTCTAATGATGAACTCCAGCAATAGGTGCTCTATTCATAATGTACACACTTGTGCTAACAGCTTCAGCCCAAAAAGAATTAGGAAAACACATATCATTTAGCATGCTTCTAGATGCTTCTGCTATGGTTTTGTTTCTTCTTTCTATGGCTCCATTTTGTTGTGGAGTATACCTACATGTGACTTCTCTTTTGATACCATTATCATACAAAAAATCAGTAAAAGCTTGAGAGAAATACTTTCCTCCTCCATCGGATCTTAGCTTCTTAACATATCTTCTTGTTTGCTTCTCGACAAATGATTTAAAATTTTGAAACAATCAAAGACTTCACTCTTATGTTTAATGAAATATACTAATGTCATTCTACTATGATCATCAATGAATGATACCTAATACTTATTACTAGCCAAGGATGCCTCTCTAGTAGGGCCCCATACATCCATGTGTATAAGATCTAGCAATCCACTGCTTACATAGCTTGAATGCTTGAAAGGTTGTCTACTCTATTTACCCATTTGAGATGCTTCACAAAGATGCACCATATGTTGCTTACTAAGATCAGATAATCCTTCAACAATCCTCTTCTTTGATAGCTCCTTTAACCTGTGTACATTCACGTGTCCAATCCTTTTGTGCCATAGATCAAACTGTGCTATTCGATGCATACCATAAGAGAAATAGTTTGTATGATTTGGGTTTACCTTGAATGTAAACAATCTACCTTGTTTTTTACCTTTAGCAATTAACCTCCTTTGCTTTGGATCCTCAACGAAGAAAACTACATGATTAAATCTTATTTGCAAACCTTTTTCTACCATTTGACCAGCTAACATCAAATTCTTAGTGATCGTTGGCACATAAAGTTCATCCTTCA
This sequence comes from Ceratopteris richardii, assembly GCA_020310875.1. Lineage (NCBI taxonomy): Eukaryota > Viridiplantae > Streptophyta > Polypodiopsida > Polypodiales > Pteridaceae > Ceratopteris > Ceratopteris richardii. The sequence goes on from CM035429.1 coordinate 27,668,352, forward strand.
AGCAATTTTTCTTACTCTTATCCTGCATAACAACATCTCCAACTTGCATAATCTTATGTGTTGTATCATCTCCTACTTCAACATGAACTTTCCATGACGGATTATGCATATTTGAAAACCATGATGCATCATGTGACATATGGTTAGAGCAACCACTATCTACATACCATACATCACTATTGCAATTCATCTTAGTTTCTATATTAACCATAAGAAGAGAATCATAATCATCACTTTTACCTTCAACTACATAATTTCCTTGTTGTTTACCTCTTATTGAATAGCATCCTCTTTGATTACCACCTTGATTATTTTCATTTTGATAGCAATCTTTGGCATAGTGTCCATACCTTCCAGATATATAGCAATTGTTGTTATCTTCACTCCTTTGTCTTTGATTATAGTTGTAGTAGCCTCTCGTACCTCTAGCGCTTGATCTTCCTCTTCCTCTTGTGTTGAAGGATCCATTTGAAGTCCCTTGATCATCACTCCTTCTTCCTCGACCTCTATTTGAACCTCTTCTTCCCCTGTTTCCACCTCTTGATGATCCTGCATAAAGAGCTTGTCATTGAGATCCTTTTTTATTTGAGGTAGAGCCATTTAGATTCATCTCCTCCATGACCATGAGAGTAAAAAGTTGATCAAAGTCTGGTAATTCTCCTCTAACATAAACTGAAGTAATGAATGATTTCCATCTCTCATCATCCTTGATTCTATTGAGAGTATGTGCAACCAAGTCGTCGTCCTCCACATGAGCTTGAATTGATCCTAATTGATCTGCAATCTCTTCAAACCTTCAACAAGTAATCATTGACCGATGTCCTTGTATCTTTCTTTATGTTATTCAACTCATGTTTGAGTTGAATCTCCCTTGCTCTTGACCCTGTAGCATACAACCTTTCCATTGCAAGCCAAACATCTCTACTTGTGTCTAGATCTTGTATGTGTCCTACCATTGAATCTTGAATATTTTGTGATAAAATGAATATAACCCTTTTGTCTCTTTCATTCCAAAGTCTAAACTCCCTCAATTCTTGTTGATTTGGATCCTCTGGTAATATAGGTTTGATATATGTTCCATCAATCAAACCATAGAAGCCTCTACCTTGCAAGTATGTTGTGATTCTAAATTTGCATGCTTGATAGTTGTTCTTATGAAGCTTCTCTATTTGTGCATGTTGATCGCCCATTATGTAAATACAAAACTTCCTCCTTTAACCCTCTTTTTGAATATGAGTGATAAGAAGAAGTATGAGATTTACCTTTGTAATAAATTTTATGCACCTTTCTTTGCTTGGATGTTGCTTGATATGCTTCCCTGCTATCTCCTTCTACCTTTGTGTAGTGTCGATGATGAACCTTTGCTCCAATAGCTTGGAATTCCTCATCAAGTTATTATAAACTTCTCCAAGCTTCAATTCCTTGCTCTGATACCAATTTTGGAGTTTATCGACCTCCAAAATATAGCTAAAAGTAGGTGGAATCCCTTAGGAACAAGTTGACCTTCTCACAAACTTCATCACAAAAAACCAGTCATGCTTGCAGAGGTTACTGTTCTCTACTCACTCACCATTTTTTAAGAATATTTTAACCACTTATATTAGAGACCAAGAGATTTCCAATGAGCCAAAGAACACTCAATTTGGATAAATATACAAGGAGATATGACCTCTGCAAGTTTGAGGTTTAATGGAGACCTTCAGCAAGGGTGAACCCGAGAACACACACTACTTGCAGAGAGTACTGCTCTAAACTCAAACATCCAATGATTATGAAACTTATGAGTATGAAAGTAGAAACTAAGATATTTCAAATTAGCTATCAAACATGTAATTTGGATATATAATGAGGGAGACACAAGCTCTGCAATCTCTGCATACAAAATTACAACAGCATAGAGCCACACATATGACTCTCTTGGACTTCCCACAAGATCACGACTTCTCCCCTCTTTTTATAGCATGGGGAACTAATCTAAAACCTTTCTATACATCTAAATTTGTGGTAGTCACTTGGGAGGAGGTATTACATGACTCAAGTGCTCAAATAAGCAAAGTACTGATGGACTTTGAGAACTAGCCACATCAACCTTCCACTAGGACACCACTGCAGCTCCCTTGTGACTCACTAATTTGACTCACCGTGTTCTAGAACTCACGTGGTATTTTGGCTATCGTTTATGAATAATATGAGCCTTCTTGAAGTGTTTGAAGACTTCCCAAAGGTATTTACATAATTTGAAACTTGCGCCATACATAAAACAAATGTTCGCAACACTAATGGCATCAACTTTCTATGGATATGGCCTATGGCCATAATGTCCACATAGATTTCCAATGATCAAAACTTCATTGACACCAGAAGTGGATTTCTCTAAAGAGAAAGTTAGTCTGACTTCTTCGAATCTTTAGAAGATTCTTTCAATGTCTGAGATGTGGTCAGAGATAAACTTCTTACATTAAGATGAATCTAAAGTTGCATCTTTTTCCTTTTCCACATGACCTTTTATTGGAATATCATTGATAAAAGGCATAATCACTTTGGGAATGAAGTCATGTAAGACTAGGTTCATAGCACTCATCATCTAGGCCACAAAATTTGCTACTCCTTGTGGTAAAGTACACATATGTACTAGATCGAAAGGAGTTTTCATTGTGATTATAACGCTACTTTAGATGGCTAATTGAAATTGCTCATATCTTGAGTACAAATCACCCATTGAATAGATGGAGTATCCAGCAAATGCCTCTCCAAACTCATCTACAATGGGACTTGTTCCTAAATTTCTAATAAAGACTTTGTTAATAGGTTGTAAATCTTGTATGAAGCATAGCTTCCCATTGGGAGTGGTATCGGCCAAAGATTCCATGGAATATGGTGTATAGTGAATATGATCATAGGAGCTACAAGCTTCAAATCAGCACATCTATTTTCATGTGGAAATAGGGAAAATACTTTTCTTTGATGCATGATCATCTTTCTAAATTGATCTTTTTCAAGTTCTGAAAGAAATTCTTCTTGGAACTCTATATATTTCATAGTTTCCTTAGTAAATGTATGTCCTATCATAGATCAACCTCTAATAATAGGATCCTCAGAAACTCATCTAATTATGCCATAACTCTCTTTAGGCAACGATTGAGCTAGGAGTTTTATTATTTTTCTACTATTTTATATCTAGTATCAATCTTGACTTCGTGTTATACTAAGGAATTAGCAAAAGCTGATATTCCTCAATAGATTCAGGAATGATAAATTTTGATTCTAATTCTCCTTCAAGAGCATCCTCAAGCTCTTCTACCAAAGGTAAACTTTTTGTAAGCTCAATTACACTCTCAATACTTTCTTCAAGTGAAATCAAACCTAACTTTTTTGAAATATTTTTCTTTTTTTTTCTAAATTTATTTGTAAGTTTTTCTTTTCTAATGAAGTGTAAACTAGATGTAGGGGTGCAAACTAAAAAGCTCTCAAAGCTATATACGTCATTAGGCAAGACATCAATCCATTGTCCACTATTGTCTCGCTCAATACGGGAATCTAACAAAAAATGTGGTCATAGAAGGTCCCAAATTCTCTTGCAAGTGGTGAATTTCCACACACATGATTGTAAGAGTCAATGGGATTTCTTTGTAGGTTTTCCCTATTTCTTGAATGATTAGGACAGATTGTCATTACTTGCAAGGAATCCATTCTAGATTTAAAATGAATTCTTGCATATGTTGACTGATCATTCATAGCTTTTGTCTCCATCCCCATCTCTGCTATAAACGATTGTCTGAGTATCACTTCATATGAGTACTTATCTTGCAAAAAGAAATGAAACTCCTCTCGAACAGCTCCTATCATAACAGGTACCTGAGCACATGCACCTAGCAAAATTCCTAACCCATTGTCAATGGGCCATCTGAATTTATCATAAAATTTCTTTGATATCACATTTATTTCTAAGCCTGACTCAGTTAGGGCCAGAGCTAAACATGATTCCTTTTCATTAGTGATGTGAATTTTGACTTCTGGGGTTCCTCATGTCTAGAAAGTCATATCAAATTGGCTTTCTTCTTTAATCATCTCATCACCTGGAAGAATTGGTCCAAGAAAAATTTTTTTTACACTTCTTTTTGCAATATCTTCCTCTTCATCATTAATGTGATCACTTAATGTGACTGCTTCATTCTTTGTAAGGATTTCCTCAGTAACATCTTGCATCTCCTCATTGTGAGGAAGTGGAAACCATCTCCTTCTTACTATTCTTATGAAAATGTCCTTGAACTAGGGTATTGCAATAGAAAACACCTGTTCAAGGGACATAGTAACCTGGCTTTCTAAAAATATATAATTTAAAATTTCCCTAGCATCACCTTTCTTTTCAAGTTCCTGGTATCATAATTGCTCTTAGAGTCTTTCTCACTTTCTTCTTCCACTTTTTCTTTCCTTGTTTCTTCATCTTTTTGGTTTTTATTATTTTGATTTTTATTTGTTTGATTATTTTCATTCAGATGATTCTTTTCCTCTTTAATAGCTTTTCTCTTTTCTTTCTTAGTTGGGGTATTTTTATTTTTTTTGTGCTTGGGTATTCTCATTTAATGGTTTCTTCCCTTCTTCAATTTCCTTTCTTTTTTCTTTCTTAGTTAGGGTTGCAGTACCTTTGAACTGCACTTTCTTTTCATTATTTGTGTTTCTCTTTTCATCTTCTCTAGACTACCTACCTATTACTCTTCAATTCCCTCATCTACCTCATCATGCATATCGTCTTATTTCCTTTTCTCTTTGACATTGGCAATGTGAGAATATACAAAGGATTGATCGACACAAGATTGCCATGTAGTTTTACACATAATTTTATCCCTAGCTCTTACCAATGTGTCAATAGAAAAGGACCCTGACTTGCAGCTGAATGAGACCCTTCTTCTAATGGCTTTAATCTAGCTTCCAAAGTACTAGAAGATGAATTGGAGATATTTAGGTTTTCATATATTTTCTTCATACCTCCTTTGCCCCAATTGATGGCCAAAGGAAGTCACATTCAAAAATCACATAATTTTCTATCAATTTCAACTACAAGCTGATAATCTTTAGCTTGTTTTAATTCTTCACATGCATAAGTAGCATGGTCTTGATTGTCAGACCATAGACATCCTTTACCATCGATTCCTCGTTTTTTTCAGTATTTCTTTGAAAATCTAGCTCAATAGGTATCTAAGTAGGAGGAATTGGCTAAAAAATTGGTTGAGGAGGAGGAGTGAGTTGTTGCATTATAGGTTGCATTGGTGGAGCCACATTTGCTTATCCCAATCCACTACTACTAGCATGAGGCTCATGCAAGCTCATGGAAAAATCTTTGTTATTTAAATATGCAACTTCTTCAGAAAGAGATGCTTGCATGTTCATTGCATTCTCCATTTGTTTCATAAGATATTGAATTAAAATTCTATTGGATTTTTAGTGGTAACTGTAATATTGGCCATGGCCACAATTGCAGGTGGAGGCATGTTGGAATGCCCTCTTGTAGGTAAGTCTCTAGGCTAAGTAGAAATTTGTTTTCCATATAATACGAATTGATGTTGCCTCATCTAAGCAAGGACCTCTATTTTAGGTTTAATGGTTTGCTCATCATCAATCAACCCATATCTTTTACCAGGTTCTTTGATTCTACATTCAACCTCAGCTCTATCCTCTAGACTTAAGATCTTCTGAAAGTGGATAATAAGATCTGGGTTTAAACCATTTCTATCAGCTTCATGAAGCTAAGCAAACCATCTCATAAAATCACCATGCAAGTGAGTTAGCGACTCGCTACATTTTGGGGATTTAACCCATCTTATGAAACCTTCCCAACTATGTTGACTCAATTCCTCAAGAAAGAACGTCTTATGAAGTTCTTTCTAGAAGTTAGTCCAAGGTTTAGTTGCGTGTTGAAGGATACTTTCTAAAATAGATCCAAAGACAACTTGTCCAAAGTACTACACTAGTACATTGTCAGGTGATCCCTGGATCTATGCTTGTTCCTCAAATGCATCTAGGTATTCACTAATATTAGGACCATTGATTGATTGCACTTATTGTGCACCTTTCTTTTCAATGGACATATTTTTAAATACTTGCTCCATTTTATGCTTTTGATGTCCTCTACAGTGAAGTAGTAAATTTATGAGGGTATGGGACAACAAGGGCTTGTCTCATTGTTGCAATTGACTGGGCTCTTTTGGCTTTTCACTTTTGAAGTGGAAGATACAAAGAACATAGCTTTATTTAGCTATGGATCTCAAACTCTAACAGAGTTGGAGATATGGCACAAAAGGTTTGCTCACATTGGTGAGAGGACACTCAAAGAAATTTGCAGGGACCAAAGTGTACTTGGTTTGCCTAATATCACAAGGCAACACATGATTTATAAGTGTGAAGCTTGTCAACTTGGCAAGGCTCATAGACAACCTTTCAATAAGAAAGGATATATGTATCAAAATCCTTTGGATCTAGTGCATACGGATGTTTGGGGTCCAAGTAAGGAGCCATCTATATCAGGCTCAAGATATTATGTGTCTTTCATAGATGATTGTAGCAGGTGGACCATCCTATATTTCATGAAGCACAAGGATGAAGTGTTTAATTGCTTTAAGAAGTATATTGCTCTTGTTGAAAACCAAACAGGGAGGACTTTGAAAAGACTCAAATCACATGGTGGAGGAGAATACTTATCTTTTTAATTTGATGCCTTCTTGCATGAAAGAGGCATTAAAAGGGAAGTCACAAGGTATACACCCGAACTCAATGGTGTAGCAGAGAGGAGAAACAGAGCTATTTTCGAAGCTGCAAGGTCCATGCTCAACGAAAAGGGATTGCCAAACTACCTATGGGCAGAGGTTGTGTCGACAACCACATATCTCATAAATAGACTTCCATCTAAGTCACTAGATGGAACAACTCCATATGAAGTGTGGAATGGAAGAAGACCTAGTCTAGAGCATTGCAAAATCTTTGAATGCTTAGCCTATGCTCATCTAGAAATTGGAATCTCTATCAACTTGATGTAAAGAATGCTTTCTTGAATGGATGGATTTCTCAGGAAGTGTATATGGCACAACCTCCAGGATATGAGGATGCACATCATCCTAACTATGTATGCAAACTAAAGAAAGCTTTTTATGGATTGAAGCAAGCTCCAAGAGCTTGGAATTGCAGATTGGTGACTTATTTGCAGGACCAAGGATTCAAAGCTAGAAAGGGGGATACCTCTTTGTTCATAAAGAGGAATGGATCTGAAGTGATCTATTTATGTGTGTATGTTGATGATATTATTATCACAGGCAATGATCTTGAAGGAATCAAACAGGTAAAGTGTCAAATGAAGGAGGAGTTCAAAATAAGTGACCTCGAACCACTCGCTTATTTTCTTGGATTGGAGTTAATCTACATAGGTTCAGGTGTATACATCACACAAAGGAAGTATGTGCATGACATGTGCGTCAAGTTCAAGATGGAAAATACCAAGTGTGCAGGTACACCTATGGAGAAAAATCATAAGCTTAGTGCTTATGAAGGAGAGCCAATTTAAGACATCACAAGCTATCAAAGCTTGGTTGGAAGTTTGAACTATGCAACACTCACAAGGGTGGATATATGCTATAGTGTTAGCATATTGAGTCAGTTTATGCATAAGCCGAGAAGACCACATATGGAAGCGGCCAAGAGAGTCCTCAAGTGCCTAAAGGGGACCATGAATGAAGGTTTGTTTTATTCATTTACTTCAGATATTGAGCTAAAGGTCTACTCAGATGCAGATTGGACTGGATCTAGAGATGATAGAAGAAGCACATCCGGGTATATATCATTCGCAGGTTCAAAAATCATTTCTTGGTCATCGAAGAAGCAAACAACCATGGCATTATCTTCTACCGAAGCCGAATATAGAGGTTTGGCTAATGCAACTCAAGAAATCATGTGGTTAAAGTCTTTGTACACGGATCTTGGACTTCATTCTTCAACACCTCACATTTTTTGTGACAATACAAGCTCACTACATCTTGCAGCTAATCCGGTATATCATGCTAGAACCAAGAATATTGAAGTTCACTACCAGTATGTAAGGGAGAAGCTAATGAGCAAAGATATTCAACTATCCTATGTCTCTACAGATATGCAATGTGCAGACATGTTGACTAAAGCTCTTGATGGTACAAAGTTAAGTAGATTCAAGGTGATGATTGGCTTGTAGGAAGTCAAGGACAATTGAAGACTTATTTGGAGGCCAAGCATGTTAGGCTTGAGGGGGAGCTGTTGTTGCATTTTACCCAAGCCTACATGCTTGATATGCTCGATATTATGATCATTTGTAAGTCACATGTGTAGTCATGTGAACACCTCTTGTAAAAGAGTACATTTTATCTCTTGTAATTAAAAAAAGAAAAAAGGAAAAGGCTGGCTTACCTCATCCATGATGTAAAAGCAAATTCGTTGCTCTAACTACCTAAAACCACAAATTTTTGAGCTGAGGGAATATCTCCTAACTTTGGGGATCACTTTTAGGTGGAGCCATTCGGCTTCAAATTCAAAACTCCCTCCACGAATAGCTATAAAAAGAGCAAGAAGGAAGAGGTGATTAGCAAGCCTTGTACGTGACCACTTCATGTAATTTTGTAGAGATTGAAGAGCTTACTCCGTAGCTCTATCATTCTACTCCCATTGTCGAAATATTCATTGCCAATGTGGTTGTAATCGTATGTGAATCTATACATTTATCATCATCTACTTCTCTGTTTTGTTCTCTGCAATATTCACTCAGAGCAGTAACATCATAAGGTCATATCTAGAGTTCTACTCAACCGTTTTCAGTGTTTTAACATGCGTTGCATAGCTCCCATTGTCTAGTTTCCGCATACTAATTTTTCATGCTCATTGAATTTACAGTTATGGAGATATCTGCATTTTACTGCTCACTGGTATATCTTTGCAGAGCCCGGAGAATGGTGGGCATGTTCCAGAAATTGATGAATCTTGTTCTCAATGCTCAGTTCATCATTTGAAGTGTTTTAACTTGGATTTGGAAGCTTGCTAAGTCAATTTGCTATGCCCAAAAGGATTTTGTCTATTTCTTACCAGGTTGAGAGCACAGTTTAGTTTTTTGAGAGGTGTATGTCCAAAAATAGCAAGTTTTGGGAGCTAGTCATTTCGTAACTAGTTTGTCTTGACTTAAACTTTTGGGATACATGTTCTAAAGTACTTCGCTGATATTTTGGTGGATTTAGGAAGCTCAAAGAGTCTACTAATCAACTCTGAAGTCTCAGTTGGCTGGTGTGAAGTCGTTTGTAGCAGCACCAACTCATCTTTGGATTGCATCCACCATCTCTCTTCACAAGGAAGAGGGTAAAAGATATGGGTTTTCTTTCTCTCTCTCATTCTCTCTCTCTCTCTCTCTCTCTCTCTCTCTCTCTCTCTCTCTCTCTCTCTCTCTCTCTCTCTCTCTCTCTCTCTCTCTCTCTCTCTCTCTCTCTCTCTCTCTCTCTCTCTCTCTCTCTCTCTCTCTCTCTCTCTCTCTCTCTCTCTCTCTCTCTCTCTCTCTCTCTCTCTCTCTCTCTCTCTCTCTCTCTCTCTCTCTCTCTCTCTCTCTCTCTCTCTCTCTCTCTCTCTCTCTCTCTTTTACTCAGAGAAAAGTAAGTAGAAAAGAGAAAAGCCAAAATTGTAAAGGGGGAGGAGCAAAAGTACCTGAAAGAAAATCATGGGAAAAACCTAATGGAGGTCAAGGTTGTATTTATAGAATTCCTCAAAGTTTCCTTTCTAGAAAAATTAGATTCTTCCTTTGTTTCCTTTCTAAATTAAGGGCTTCTTTTTCTTCTTTTCTAGACCTTAGGAAAGTTCCATTTTTTCATTCTAATTTGATTTTTCCATTTTTATTTTTCTTTTTCATATTTCTCACTTCTTTTTTATCTCCTTTTATTCTTGGACTAAGGCTCTATTCCTTTTCACATGTATGTATAAATATTTTAATTAAATCAAGGCCTTAGGGATCCAAACCATGGGTTTTTTAGATAGCACAAAAATTCATCTATCAAATACATTAACTAAAGGTTAAAACCATGGGTTTCTAAGGGCTTAAAGTAACTTTTAGAAGGGTTAAAAGTTAGTTTTTAGTGGTTTTTAGCTAGGATTCTATGGTTAGGAACTAGGTTTCAAGGGTTAGCTTTAATATTTTCAATCACATTTAAAGCTACCAATTAGGGTTCCAAAGGCTAAAAGGTTCCTAGGTTTTCTTGTTTAACATGAATTACATGTTCATGGGTATGTGCATGGGTTTCTTGGTTTTCTTCGATCAAAACTCACTTTAAAAGCACAATTGAAATGTTCTTCATCACATTCAATTAAATCATTCAATCATGTGAACAAATATAAATCTTTTCTCCTTTCTGCAAAAAAATCATCAAATCATTATTAATAAAAGTAAAGAAATAAACTTTGAAAAATTCTGTTGTACAATCCTCAAGGAATTTCATCTCAACATCAACCCCCACTAAACTTGCACATCATCTTGATGGGTGAACCGAAGCGTATCAAGATTCTTTTGAAACTATTTTTAGTTCTTATTTTAATGTTTTTCTTTTCAAAAACTTAAACATGAATTTCTTATGCAAATGGAGGTTCTAAGAAAAATAAAGATTACTTTAAAGTACCTAAGCTATGTTCAAAAGCTCTTTTGGTCAGCATACTACCATAAAAAATGAGTCAAACTAATCCTATAGAAATCATTTAGATTTTTTCATAACAATCTATCCTATCGACTCATTTCAAAGAGAGTTGTCATTTTATATAAATTTTCTTATGCTTCACTCATATGCATCTATTAGAAAATACTTTTAGCTCCACTATTGCAAATTTATGCCTCATGTAGCCCGCATAACAATTCTTACAAGTGGTTTTGAGTCCACATCTAAGTCATGAAAACTGTTTTTTACTCTTTTTCTTTTTCTTTTTCTTTAGTTTTCCTTTTTTTCACTTTGTAGAAAGCATTAATACATTGCTTCTTTATTTAACTTCAGCTTTTTTTATGCTGGAAGAAAGCATAAACTTCCTAAAATCACATACAATGTAAGATCTTCATAACTTTTTTTTTAAGGGGAAAGGCCTTACCACTAATCAAAGCTAAGTATGTAGAGATATGCACTAGAAGGAGTATGAATTTCACTTCCTAAGTGTTTTGAAAATGTCACACATGCTATCTATATAAAAAAAAGTCCTTTCTACTAAGAGCTTCAAGACTATCCTATCTAGGTCCTCATAATGGCTATAGGGTATCTAATCCTACTCTCTTAAGTGGACACATCCCTACTAGTATTTCTAATCATTTCTTATTGCAATTTCAAATCTTCTTTTATTCGCTAAGAACATAGTGAAATGCAAGATATGATATGCATGAAATAAAAAATATATAGAAAAATAATTGAAAATGGATAAATTAATTAAAGTACATTCACTTGATTTTAATTTCCTTCAATAACATCATCTTCATCTTCTTCTTCAAGCAATTCTTGATCAATCTTGTAATCTTCTTCATTTATTTTCTTGAATAATTTTAATATTTTTCCTACAATGAAAGATCTTAAACGAGTATCAACAAATTCACAAAGCTCACATGTACCGTTATTAGATACAAACATCACTACATATGACCCAAACCATCTTTTAGTCAATTTCTTTCTTGCATCATATTGAGTATGAAACGTACTATCGTACACCAATACCCACTCTTCAATATCAATCTTGTGTGGCCTAATTCAATGATTTTTTCAAAAGTAAATTTTAAATCTTAAGCTTGACTCCTTTGTCTTTTGTACTACCTCTTTTAGCTTTTCATTGCCTTGTTTTAACTATTTAATCCTCAGTGATAATATTTCTTCTCTTGTCATATCAGTATTCGATGGTAGCATCATCCATGTTAGAATGTGAGTCAACTCGCTTTTGATAGTACATCAGTTCAAAAATCATAAATCCTGTAGATGCAATGTACATCATCCTATCTATCGATAACACGAATGGAAGATATCTAGGACACTTTGTTTTGCCAAATTTTCCATCACCCATTCATTTTCACTTTAAAATTATCTGTTATTATAAAAGATAGAAAATTCTTTCCATGAGTGTAACTATCACATTTCTTCTTCACTAGTCCATGCACAGGATATTAGTTGTGATGATAAGGAGCATTATACACCATTATGGTGTGCTTGGACCTTTGGAAACATAACCAAAATTGTTTACCATATATACTAGAAACTCAAATAGTACATCCATGAGACAGAAATGAGACTTTGAGCTTGAACCATTAAGTTTAAAAAAAATAATCTAAAAAAACTTTTTTTGTCAAATGTTTTAGATTCTCAACTCCTACATAGAGTGGAAATAAAATATAGTAAAGAGAATTTAGGATTCTCGATAGTCTAAAAACCTAAAATTTCCTACATTAAGAGATATTTTGATATGTGAGCTCTTAGAATATATTATTCAAACAAGTGTGTCTAGCATGTCAATATCAACCTTCAAGGATTCCTAGAAAAGTTTAGAATGTCCATTCTTTTTGCAACTTGTATGATTGTGGTTAATCTTTCAAGCTTGAAAAGAGTAGTTTCTAGGAAAACTAAGTCTTCCTTCTTACCAATCCAAGGAATTATGAGGATGTGGAACATTGTAGAGATGAAAGGGTCTATAAAAACTTGCCCTAGACCAACCTATTTTTTTCTTGGAAACTCTAATAGACTTCCTCAAATTCCACACTATGCAATAATATGAGCATCATACCTTGGAGCATCAGAATCAAATGTTTGATTCAACATAGAAAACTTTCAGAAATTACACCCGTAGAGAAAACCTTTTATTTATGGAAGAAAGCTCTCAAAAAAAAAAACTTAAGAGTTGACAACCTCCTAGGACTTGAGCAACATTCTCTTAAAAACCTTTAAATAGGAATGTAGGTGAGATAAAGTAAGTTATTTCATGAATTTAGAGTGCATATAGAGTGAGCTATAAAGCTAAGAAGTTGTAGGTGTAATCTTGACTTTCCAAGAAGTAGATGATGTAGACCCACATGGTCATAGAGATATACTCATATCTTTGCACAAAAAGTTGCAATGCATATTTTGTAGGCACACTTATAAGGGTGTTGTCATTATGATCTAGTCAGTAGATAAGTCACTAAGACCATATCTTCACTTGTGTAGCTATGATAAGTTGACAAACCTCGGCCATGCACATGAATAGTGAACAATAAATAGAGATGATGATAAAAACTTCATGTATATGTATTGAGACATAAAGTACAGTACATGGAGGTGTTGGAGGACTCCAAGTTCTACGAGTTGAGTAAAATGATCCTTCAAGAAGTGATTAGAAGTACTATGTTTTTCCACGACTACACCAATAGTCTACATGTAGACATTTTCCCTTGATTTTAGAATATGATTGTTCATAGATTCCACCTACATATTCTTCTTAGTTTAAGGTTTACATTTGAATTTTGAATTGAAATTTGAGTCCTGATTTTTGCCACTCCTCACATTCAATACATCTCATGACATTATCTACACAATGATTCTTTTAAAATGGATAAAACTGATGTGACTTTTAACCTAAGTAGTGAATTGAGAACCCATATTTCTACATATGACCTTTTTTGTGAAAGCACAATGAAATCTAAGGATTATGGTGTATTAGATATGTTCAATGCCTTGCCCTCCTAAAGCTTCACGATTGTTCCATATCATTCTATTATGTAATGCCCCCATTGTTGGAGTTAGACATCTTCGAATGTAGGCGAACAACACAAGGAAGAAGAAGAAGCTTGGAGCACAACACACAATAGTGGATGTATTACCACTGGAATGTACAAATAGCCCATTAGGGCAATAGGCATATATACAAGCCGGGGGAAAAACCTCCAAAAGAGGGAGAAAAGTGCCCCAACGATCCTAGAGTGTTCACACACATCACTACCTAAATATATCAACAATTCCCCCTTGGGAGTGATGCGGTGAACAAGGAGCTGGCACTCATGTATAAGGAAGTTCCAAGCTATGTGGAATCAATCCACAAAAGGAAGTAAGTCCAACACTTTGCGGAAAGTACTTCTCCCTTGGAAGAGCCTTTGTAGAAAAGTCTACAATGTTCTCCTGCATGGGCACATATGCCAAGTTGGTCTCCCCAGCAGAGAACCTCTCCCTGACATAATGATAATGCACCTCGATTTGCTTAGTGCGAGCATGGAACAGAGGGTTCCTCGAAAGTGCCAATGCACTCTGATTGTCAATGAAGATGGTGGTGGCAGAAGACAGACCAACACTCAAATCAGCCATAGGGCATCTGAGCCACATACACTAAACAATCGCTATGAAAGTTTCCCTATACTCAGCCTCACAACTTGAAGTGTTCATAGTAGGCTACTTCTTGCTCAGCCAAGATATGCATGAGCTACCAAGAATGAAGCAAAAACCACTAGTGGACACACGAGTGTCTTGGAAACTAGCCCAGTTAGAGTCACAGAAAGCATGCAAATCTAGCAGTAGTGATCCCCCCTTAGGATAAAACAACCCAAGTAATCAAGTAACACTCAAGTAGCAAAAGATGCGCTTAACTGCCTGCCAATACTTGACACCTGGGCAATGCATAAACCTGCTCATCTGTGAGACAGTAAACATCTGGCTAATTACAACATAAGTAAATTAGGCATCCAATAGCCTACTAATAGAGAACATCATCAAATGCATCTCCAGCATCATGAAGACTCAATCATAAACCTGTCTCCATAGGAGTGGCAATAGGCTTATAGTCTTCAAGGCCAAAATGCTACAATAATGTGTCAATATATTTTATTTCCCACAAAGCCATTCCACCATCAACTTGCATCAAATGAATGTGCAAATAGTGATGCAAATACCCCAAATCAAACATCTCAAATGACGCATGCAAATCAGCCTTAAAATCAACAATATGTGTGTCATGAGGACCAGTGAGCAGCATGTCCTCAACATACACCACAATGATGAGAAGCACATCATTAGCAAACTTAAGATATAAGGTACTTTCAGTTGGATTGTTCTCAAAACCATGCACAATCAAATAGGCATGTATCTTCTCACATGAAGCAGGTGGTGCTTGCTTTAAACCATATAATGCCTTCATAAACCTGCACACCTAGTTTTCATGCCCTTTTTGCACAAAGCCACGGGGCTGAAAAACATACACTTCTTCGTCCAAATCACCATTCAAAAATTTTTTTTTAATGTCCAATGGATGTACATTCCAACCATGATGAGCTGCAAGTGCACAGATGCAATGAAGAGTAGTCATTTGGCTAGTAGGAGCAAACGTTTCATCAAAATCAATGCCTCTTTCCTATGCATAACCCTTTGCAACAAGCCTAGCTTTATACCTGTCAACTATTCCATCAGGTTTACACTTCAGCTTGTATACCCACTTAGTGCCAATGGCCTTCTTGCCAGAAGTCAAGTCACATAAAGAGCAGGTACCATTTTTCATGATAGCACCATATTCAAATTACATTGTAGCCATCCAATGTTCAGAATTTTATGCTTCATCAAACCAAACAAGTTGAGTCTCATCACAGAGACTAGAGGCATCCATAGCATAGTAATCTGATGCAAAAGAGGCACTCTGAGAGCCTGGCCGAGTATGATATGATAGAGGTGCATCTAATTTGTTATCATGCAAGGTCTACACTAGCCATTTTGGCATAGTTTTTGCATGCTCAATATTAGCTCTCTCATCAACAAGTGCATCATGTATGAAACTTGCAAAGGCTGGGAAGTTGCCTCATTAGTGCCAACACTAGATTCTCCACATGTCAAAAGAGGCAGCAAAGCATCATACATGTCTTTAGAGCTAACAGATGTCTCCTTAGTACATGAAAGCAATGGCTGAATAGCATCTTCCACAAAAACAACATCATGGCTAACCAAAATGCATTTATTCTGTGGACAATACACAAGATGGCCTTTACTTTCAGAACTGTACCCAACAAAAATACATTTTACTACTTTATCATCCAATTTTGTGTGATGTCGATTAGGCACTAATGCATATGCCAGACACCAAAAAAAATGCAGATGAGCAACAGATGGCTTGTGACCATGCTAAGCCTCATATGGAGTGATAGACTACAACACTTTAGTGGGACACTTGTTCAGTACATATGTTGCACACATAACAGCCTCAAGTCAGAAACTATGTGGTAAAGCCTGACTCTTGACCATACACCTCACCATCTCCATGACTGACCTGTTTTTTCGTTCAGCAACTCCATTTTGTTGAGGTGTATATGGCATTGTACAATGATGTTTTATCCCATGTTCATCCAGAAGTGCATGAAAGTCAGAAGACATATATTCCCCCCCTTGATCAGAATGTAGGGTGCCCATTTTACATGCTCACAGATTTTCAACCAAAATTAGAAATTGTTTGAAGCAGATAAATGCTTTGGAATTTTCCTTCAATGGATATACCCATGCATGCCTAGAAAAATCATCGATGAAAGTCACGAAGTAAAGATAGTTCACAAAAGAAGGTTTTTGCATAGGACCGTAGACATCAATATGTACAAGCTACGTAGCCCGAGCTGAACCATCTTTTCAAAAGGAGGAACATTGCATTTTGCCCAAAATACAGCCTTCACAAACATGTTCTCCAAGTGCCTCAAGTTTAGGCAAAGAGGACACCATTTCAAATTTCTATAGGCGCAGCAAACTAGCAAAATTCAAATGACCAAAGCATGCATGCCAAAGCTTTGCATCTAACATAGCTTGAGAATCATGTACTACACATGCTGAATCATTTACAGATTTTTCATAGTCTATGAGCTTATACAGCCCATGACATAAAATGCCAGAAGCAATAATGATGACACCATTTGACAGCTCATGAATTGTACATCTGTCATCAACAAATTTCACAACCAAGCCAATCTTGGCTAATGCAAAAATTAATAAAAAAATTTTCTTGATCCCTGGCACAAAAAAAGCATCTAACAAAGTGAAAGAACTACCATCAACAGTAGTCAAAATGATCTTACCAACTCTATAACAGGATAAGAGGTGTTGCTGGCACATGTAAAAGTATTCCTTGTATGGGCAGGCTTGAGTGAAGAGAAGAAACTATGCTGTGAGGTAATATGTTTGGTTGCCCCCTATCAAAGTACCAAACATCTGAGTCTACTACAGACATGCACTGCTCATGAGAAGATGGGTCAAAATTGCAAACATTAGTAAACGCCCATTCTTCATCGTGCACAAGATTAGCAGACTCTATTTTTGGTGTAGAGGCCTGTGCAACAACCATTCTAGCCTCTTTCTTCTTTGCCTCTTTAGCATCCAAATTTGGACAGCTCTTAATGACATGATCATTTGCTTTATGGTATTTGCAAAACAATTTCTACTATTCTGATTTCTTCTCATCTTTATCTTCCTTCTTCGAATGTGCAGCATTTGCAGATTTCTGCTTACTAGTAGAAGAGCTCCATTTTCCTTTGCCCTTCTGACTAGCTAGGAAAGCTTCATCTACAACATGCATAGTAAACCTATTCTGCCTTAACTGGCCTTCTTGCAACAAAACAAAAACTAACTCTTCAAATTTTAAGGCATTTGGATTGCCTTTCATCATCAAACAAAGAGTAGAAGCAAAACTCTGATATGAGTTGGGAAGACCATTCAGAACAATCTCCACAAGTGAGCTGTGAGGAAGGACCTCATTTGCAGAAATCAACTATTCCTTCAAATCCTTCATCTTTGTCAAAAAAGTGTCCATAGAATCACCTTCATTCATGTGCTCACTCTCGAACTATTTTCGGAGGTAAGCAACATGAGCCTCATTCCTAGCCTCGTATAATGTGGTAAGTGTACCCCAAGAATTCTTTGCTATTCTACAAGAGCAAATGTGAGGAATAATGGCACATTTGACAGACAAAGCTATTAATGCATGCGCCTGAGCATCTCTGCTATCCCAATGAATTTTCTTTGTAGTGGGTGCCAAAAAAATAGCAGCATGAACACGAATCTGCTCAGCATCTTCAATACCTTCTGCATAAGCTTCAATACCTATAGTTGTAACAATTGGAGGTGTTATAGGAGGTTTTTCAACACCTTGCACAATGTTCCATAGTACTTTTGCAACCAATACATATCGCACCATATAAGCCCATAACAGGTAGTTGGTACCATCCAACTTATCCTCATTATCCAACATATGGAATACATCATTGTTTTTAGCCATGGTTGGTGACTAAAATACCTTGATGTAGAAAATTGACTGTATCTCAAAAATTTGAACAGAACTTCCCAAATGAATTCTACTAAACCTGTAGCAGACTTTGAAATGCTTATACTGGCAAACCAAAACTCATATATACCTTTGGCACAAAAAGACAAAATAGCTTGCACAAGTGCTATGATAATGCATTTAGAGGCGAAAACGAGCTCAGATATCACTCTGAGTATGCTTACAAAATTTTGTGTGAATCTGAGACTACAATCGGAGAGGTGTTGACGATGCCTTAGGTGAAGCGATGACCTGCTCTGATACCAATTGTTGGAGTTAGATGTTTGCGAAAGCATGCAAATAGCACAAGGAAGAAGAAGAAGCTTGGAGCACAACACACAATAGTGAATGTATTACCAGTAGAATGTACAAAGATGAGTAGCCTGTTAAGGCAACAGGCATATATACAAGCCGGGGGAAAAAACCTCCTAAAAAGAAGTGCCCCGGTGGTCCTAGAGTGTTCACACACATCACTACCTAAATATATCAACACCCATTATCTACAAAAGCCATGTGAAAGTGTTGGACATTGTTAGGTTCTTGACTTTGAGGTCAAAAGAGGTCTAGAGAAGATAGTAGATGGATATTTCGAAGAGTTAATTCTAAGCCATTTGATTTGGGATTGATCCTAAGTGGGCATCAAGACAAATCAAGAGAGAGAAAAAAATTCGGATTCTTACTTAGTGAAGATTCTTTTTTATGTGGTCCATTGGATCTACATTTGATCCTACATATGGATTAAGAAAGATCAAAGGTTAAAAACAAATGGTTGCTGGTCCTATGTTTCTACCATTGGATATACTCCATACATTAATGGTGGATATTATTTTTTGCATGGATCAAGCTATCGTGAACTTAGAACTAGGTAGGTGGACCTAGGCTTGGAGGAAATTATAAGAAAGGTCCCCTATCTATGTAGGATCATAGTTTGTAGTGTTTGGAACCATTAGGGTAGCCATATTAGTACCCATTGTTTTGGCCTATAGCCCTTCGGTCTATAGAACTTCACCTAGCTTCTACCTAGATCACCATCTAAGATCCATAAAGTGAGTGCATGGCTGGATAGAACCATCTATATCTTGTGTAGTGCTCAAGTTATGTTGTATTAAGGACTTGAGTGTGAGTTGAATTAACTAGGGTTCATCTTCTATTTGTGATAGTGCTCAAGCTTTTGGTGAGATTAAATAACATCCAAAACTTATTGCAAATGAACAAGGGTCAAGTGTGAAGATCATTGGAATAGGAGGTGGTGGCAAGCGCAATTGAAAGGGGTTGGAAGTTGTTTACAGGGCAAAGGGATAAAGTGTCAATCATTGACACCTCATACATGACGTGAAGATGGCATTATGGAATGCAAGAGTCACAACATTTTCGGTATAGGTATGTGTATGATGGGAGGCATGGACTTTCCTAATTAAATCAGAGTGTTATCATGAATTCTATATTGGTAAGAATCCATTTATCTCACACTTTGGAATTTTTTAGAGTATATGTTATGCTCTTGTCTGAGGTCAAAGGAAGAACAAGTTGGAGCCGAAAAGCAAGAGATGCATCTTCGTAGCTCATTATGGAAGTCAAATGGCTGTCATATTAAATGAACACCAAGCAAAGAAGATGAGAGGGAGTCGCAATGGGCTTTCTTTGGAGGAGCCACATGAAGTGGAGGAATATGAAGGAGCTTCCACTTTATCACAAGCGAAGGAGTGATTCACTATGTACCTAGACCAAGAGTCATCCCTACCTATGAACAAGAGGAAGCATCATCATCACAAGCGAAGGAGTGATTCACTATGTACCTAGACCAAGAGTCATCCCTACCTATGAACAAGAGGAAGCATCATCTTCAACCCTATAGCTAATGGGAAGAAAAGGCTTCAATGCTAGAGCTCTCAAGAGCTAAAGTATTCAATGAAATCGTTTGTGGAAGGAAAATTCATCAAGGATTCAAGTCCATGTGACAAAAATGATTCAAAATTATGGAGGTGTTATCATGTAAAAGTGGAATTTGAAGTGGAGTTGGTGTAATGGATTTTCAATGAAAATACTATGGGTTCATCCACCAACCTTCAATGAAGGCAAGTTAGATGCTACAAATTATTTTCTTTGGAAGTTAGAAACTACAATTATACTTGACTCTTGTGATCTTTGAGAGATGGTGATGGGAAGTGAGCAAGGTCCACAACCTAGCTAACCCAATGGATCCAAGTACGGTGACTCTCCTAGAAGCAAAAATCTAAAATCTTGGAAGACAAGTAATGCAAATGCACTATATGCTATAATGAACAACTCTGTGCACTCTATTCTAACCCTTTTTCAGCACACATCCAAGGCAAGTTAGTCATGGATTATATTGAGTAGTCATTATGGGGTGCATAACCAAACATGCATTCAAAATTTAGAAAATTAATGAGAAGCGAAATCTATAGTAGGAGAGAAGACTAATGCATCCATTACTCAAGTCAAGAAGCCATGTGATGGATTGGCTTGTGGAGGGATTCAAAAGACTAGAAAGGGACTAGCTCAAAGGGTTATCCAAAATTCTCCACCAAGGTATGATGGAAGTGTAACTATTCTCAACACTGAGTTGAGACATCAAGCTTTTAAATTTGAGTTCTGTTTACTAACAATGGAATAGGATTTTCAGCTTCAAACCTAAGAAAGAATTAGCAACTAAGATGGTACTTTCTTTACCAATGCATCAAGAACACATGGTTCATTAACCAAATCCAATGTCTTAGAAGTAACGCACCTAGCTATCCATCAATTGTCTTCTCTAGACCTCACGTAGCCTCAAAGTCATGAACCTACCAATGTCTAGTACTCCCACATTGATTGCCCTCATAATGGGGGGCCTTTACGACTAGAGTGTTATAGAACAATGGTAGTGCTACATGAGGGTGAGGCATTGAGCATATCTAACAACTCCCCCTTCAATGTCCACTTTAAGATGAGCTCCCTTCTTGGCCTATTGCCAAGTCCTCCAAAAGAGTGGAGCATTGACAATTTCTAACATGGTCAACCACTTAGGCTTGCCATATGCATCATAGCTCCCCCTCAACCTTAAGATGCTTCAATCTTCAATCCTTGTAATCTCCTAAATTCCCATCATATATTTGAATCTTTTAAGCATCACTGTATCCAAAGCTTTAGTCATCATGTGTGCACATTGTTGTTGACTTGAGATATATGAAATCTCAATCTCCTTGCTTGTGATTGGCTTCATAACATAGTGATAATGGACCTCAATGTGCTTGGTCTAAGCATGATAAATAGGATTTCTTGCAAAAGTATAGTGTCTTAATTCACATATCCACATTGCTTCTTGAGTAGCATTTGCTAATCCTCCATATTTCTAGATGAGAGAGCAACAATAGCTTGCTTCTTTGATGACTATGAAATGACATTAGAACTTGAAAATGAAAGACAATCTGAGATACGTCTCCTATAATCTCTTGATCGTGCCCAATTTGCATAAGAGAAGATCTTAATATTTATATCAAAGGTGTATGAATAGAATAGGCCCTCATTAATTTTTCCTTTGAGATACTTGAAAATCATTTTGGCTATTTCCATATGTGGCTTCCTAGGTGTATGCATGAACTGGCTCAAAGCATGCACACTATAATTCATATATGCTTTAGTGATAGTAGCATAGTTGTGACTTCCACAAAGATTTGTTAGCTTGTCACATATTCAATGAGCTCAACTTTGTGAGCACGTTTTTGAGCTTACCTCCATAGGTGTACCTACAAACTTATCATTTTCCATTTTGAACTTTTATAGCATATCTTTGATGTATTTTTTACACACCATATTCTATATAGACTACCTCCATTCCAAGGAAGTATATGAGCTTCTCTAGATCACTTGTCTTGAACTCTTCCTCCTTTTGATGTTTGATTCTTCTAACATATTTAGCATCATTACCTATTACTATAATTTCATCCATATATACACAATGATATATGACTTCTCCATGTGATCTCTTAATGAATAAAGAAGAATCTACCTTGTTCATCACAAAACCCCTGTCTTGCAAGTAGGTTACAAGTCTATAATCAAAGCTCGCTTTAGCCCATATAAAGCTCTCCTTATTTTGCAAACATGTGGAGGATAATCTGAGTCTTCAAGAGTCAAGACCATGGGGTTGAGCCATTTATACCTCTTATGAGATCCATCCATTGAGAATGCATTCTTCACATCTATCTAATATATCTTCCAACTCGTGGTAGCTAGAATACTCATGAGTACTCTCATTGTAGGAATCTTTTCTACAAGAGATAAAGTCTCCTCATAATCAATGCCTTTGGTCTGAGCATATCCCATGGAAAATAACCTAGCCTTCTAGCTATTTATGGTTCCATTAGAATTCTTCTTTACCATATAGATCCAAAGTATTCTTTTCATGGAGAGCTTCAACCCTCTTTGATGCTTCCATTACGGTTTCTTTGTGGCTTCCTCATAAGATTAGGGATATTTAGATTTCAAGTATTGATCTATGTAACTAGAGTGCTTAGTTACCAATGAGGCCTCTTCTGATAGTTTATTGAGATGACGTTGCTACATCTCTTAACTCTTGCAACTATGTTTTACCTTTGGATTTCTAAGAATTGACCTCCCTTGTAGGTGTCTTCTAATCATCCTCTAAATCACTTAACACTTCAAGTGCATGTGTATCATTGCTTGAAAGTGTTGGAAATCATCATCCAAGCCATAAAGCAATTTGATTTTCTTGGGATTGTCTTCAAATAAAGAGTTATTTTCATCAAATACTACATATGGACTTACTAATGATCATTTGTTGGTGCTAGATCTATAAATCCTATAACCCTTTTTACTTAGTTCATAGCCTATGAAGACACATTTCTCTACCTTGGGATCAATTTTACCTTTGATTTGTGATGGTATATATGCATATGTAATGCACCCAAATATTATGCAATGCTCCAAGCTTGGTCTTCTTCCATTACAAGATTCATAAGGAGTCATTCCTTCAAAAGACTTTGTCTATAACGTGTTTATGAGATAGGTAAAATTATATATAGCCTTCAAACATATATAATTGGAAACTCCTTTTTATCTAGCATTGACATAAGTACTCCCACAATAATCCTATTTCTTCATTCAGCTATCCCATTGTGCTTATGTGTATATCTTGCACTTATCTCTCTTTTGATTCTAGGTCCTTTCATGTCAGAAGAAAACTTGTATGAGAAGGATTCTCCCCCTTCATCAAATCTTAGCCTCTTCAATGTTTTAGTTGTTTGATTTTCTACTATTCCTAAGTACTTTTTGAAATAAGTAAACACCTCATTTGAAGATGATAATCAACTAAAGAAAAAAGAGCTAGAAGCTTTAAAGGTATGGTAAAAGAAAGATGCAAGTGCAAGAGCCTACATATACAACACTATCATACATCATTTGCTACCACACATCAAAGATTTGGAAATAGCTAAAGATATTTGGAATGCATTGGAAGGACACTTCCAAAATAATACTAAATCTAGGAAAACTAGCTTGTGTTCAGAGTTTCTAGCATTCAAAAAAATACAAAGCCAAAGCATCACTGATTACGTTACTAAGATGAAGGACTTGGCAGATAGCCTTGGATCTATAGATGAAGATATTGAAGATCATAGGATGATTGCACAATTACTTGTAGGGTTGAGAAAAGATGAAAGGTGGAAACCTTTTATACTATCAATTGAAGTTTTATTAAATCATTTTCTACCAGATCTAAATCAATTGCTTGAATTGATGCTCACATTTGAGCAAGACCTAAATTCAGATGGGGACAAAGGACATAGCTATGCTATGTATGCAAAGAATGAGAAGAAAGAAGATAAAGGTAAAGCAAAGGATGAAGAAGAATCAACTTCTCATGTTAATTATGTAAAAGTAAGAGGTAATGGTAGAGGAAAAGGTAGAGTAAATGGAAGAGAAAGAGGTAACCAGAATAACAACAAGAAGACATGCTGGATTTGTGGCTTGAGAAATCATTTGACTTATGATTGTTGGCACAGTCAACAAGGTTCAAATAAAAGTCAAAGGAACAAAGGCAAAAGTAGAGGTGTTAGACATCAAAATCAATTTCAAAGAGGAAGATAAAGTCAAAGAGGTTGCTATGGAGGTGGAGGAAGAAATTGAGGATAGAGCCAATCCTACAATACCACCTACTACAATTATGCAAATGATATGCAGAATGAGAATCTCACAACATTGATGATGAATTTAATAAGTACATCATAGAAAAGAAGATCTCAAGGTATTCTATATTGACTCTGGTTAGTCTAATCATTTTTCGGGTAACATAGAATTAATGTCAGAATTAGAACAAGGAATTTCTAGGCATACAGTTCAAACAAGTGATAACACAAGACACAATGTGCATTCAATTGGAAAGTGAAATGCAGAGTGGAGCAGATTTGCTAACCAATGTTTTGTATGTTCCCACATTACCTAAGAATGTTAGTGTGGAACAAATAGTTTAGAAAGGTTTCCAAGTCAGATTTACATATAGAGTATTTGTGGAAGATCCTAAGAATGAATATAATCTGATTGTCTATGGTAAGAAGGAAGGTAGACTCTTTACTCTAAAAGTGCAAGGGAATATTGGTCAAGCCTTGCTCACACATGGTGATGAAGTAATTACAGAATTAGACCTATATCATAAGAGATTAGGACATTTCAATGAAAGAGGAATCAAAGCTATAGTGGCAAATGAATATGTACTAGGGCTACCAAATGTAGAAAACCAACATATGGTCTATAAATGTGAAGCATGCCAAATGGGAAAAGAACATAGATTACCATTTCAAAAGAAAGGATTGAAGCATGATGGACTACTAGAGCTCATCCATATACATGTATGGGGACCAACAAAAGAAGGATCAATTAATTTCTATAGGTATTATGTTCTTTTTATTGATGATGCTACAAGATGAATAACTCTTTATGTCTTGAAGGAAAGATCAAAAGTGTAAGCGTTTTCATGCATATTTAGAAAGGGTTACATGTCAAAAGCTCAAGAGGCTTAGGTCAGATGGAGGGGGAGAATTCTTCTCTCAACAATTCAATGATTATCTTTGGAATATAGGTATTAAAAGAGAAATAAATTGCAAGTACACACCTCAACAAAATGGGGTGGGAGAAAGAAGAAATAGACATTTTATTGAGTTTGTTAGGGCTATGTTAAAGGAGAAAAATTGTCCAAATTATCTATGGTTGAAGCTATGAATAATACCACATATCTTCTGAATAGATTACCATACATAGCCCTCAATGGAATGATCCCTTATGGAGCTTGGTGGGGTTTGAAACCAACACTAGATTATTGTAAAGTGTTTGGATCAGTTGCCTATGCTTATGTACCATCACAACTCAAACATACGCTTCAACCAAAGGCTGAAAAAATATTTGTTTATGAGGTATGCTGAAAATAAAATGGGTTATAGGTTATGGAATCCTCTAACCAAACAATTTCTTGTTTCTAGAGATGTAACACTTGATGAACAGAAGAGTTGGTATGCATAACAAAGTCACAAAATTGAAGCATTTGAAGAAGAGGTAAGAAGAAGTGAGAGAGGTAAATCAAATATGCAAATAAATGGAGAAGAATATCACATGCAAGTAAGTATATCTTGAGTTGGATCATCAAGGAGAAATGAAGATGCACCTAGATTTGATGAAGAAGTATATTCAGATACACATGAAAAATGTGAATCAAGAAGTTCAACCAGATTAAGGAGACAACCAACAAGGTATTCCTATGATACTTCTTATATGACTTAGAAAATCTATGCTTACATGGTCAAAGAAGATGAAGAACCTCAGAGCTATGATGAGGCAAAAGACAAGAAACAATGGGAAGAAGCAATGAAGGAAGTGTTCAATGCACCTGAGGAGAACAAGTCTTGGGGAACTTGTTCCAAAACCAAATGGTAAGAAAGTGATTGAAAATAAATGGGTTTATAAAGTGAACAAGCTTGCAGATGGAAGAATGGCCAAATATAAATCTAGATTGGTGGTCAAAGGTTATGCCCAAACTCATGGCATAGATTATGATTAGACATTTAGTCCTAATGCAAAGATGTCAACCATAAGGACAATCATTGCTATTGCAGCATCAAAAGGATGGACCTTGATTCAATTGGATATAAAGAATACATTTTTGAATGGATATATATATATCTGATGAAGTATACATGGAGCAACCACAAGGGTTTGCAAATTTCACATATCCTAATTATGTTTGTAGATTAAGAAGAACACTCTATGGGTTAAAGAAAGCTCCAAGATCTTGGAACTATAGGCTTGTGAAGTATCTCAATGATCTTGGATATCAAAGTTCAAAGGTAGATGCAAGTCTGCTTATCAGAAGAACAGATAAAGGTGTAATCTACATTTGTATATATGTAGATGACATTATAATCACAGGTACTTCAAATGAAGGAATCAAGGAAGTAAAAAATTTACTTGAGAAGGAATTCAAGATAAGTGATCTAGGGAAGCTATCATACTTTCTTGGAATGGAAATCGCTTATGCAGAACATGGTATATATGTATCACAAGAAATGTTTCTTTGGAACCTATTCAAGAAGTATAACATCGAGAATTGCAAGGAAGCTTCAACGATCAAGGTATACCTATAATACATGGACATAACATGAGTTCACTTTATCTTGTAGAAAATATAGTATTGCATGCAGGAACAAAACATATAGAGATCCAATATCATTTTCTGAGAGAAAAGGTAATGATGTATACTCCTACAAAAGATGTGATAGCAGACATCATGAAAGAAAAGCTCATATTGAGTGAAGACAAATAGGTTCAAAGGAATGGCAAGAACAAAAAAGAAGGAGATTGTATGAAGAAGTTAGAGAATGCTAATTGTTGATTGAAGGGGCATTTTTAGGACTTCACTCACTAATTATGCATGAAGATATGAAGACATAAGTGTGAAGAAGAAGGAAAAAAAGCTATGGAAGTTAGATACTCATAAAACCATGCCTATGTGAAGGGACAAATTCACATATGTAATATAGTGGCAAAATTAGGAATCAAAAATAGTCCAGAAGTTCTAGGATTAGTTTGAGTTTAGGAGCATATAAACCAAATGTATGTAAGTTAATTTGAGTTAAATAAATGTAGAAGGACTCGATTTTGTAGGTCCTAAGTGAGTGGAGAGGCAATCTGTTATTTTTTGAGAGAGAGATGAGGATGAGATATCATTCAGTGTAAAAGATCTTTCTATGGCTATGATCAGAATGAGTCCAAGCCATTTTGTACACATCTTCTCTAATAGCAAACACATGTTTGTGTAGAAGAATTTGAGTTAGTTCTCTTTGTGTGAAGAAATCTAAGTGATTTTATAACTGTATGAATGGTAGTTGGAAGTTATGAGTTTTATGGCATATATTTCTCTGACCTTCTAAGAGTCAAGTATCACTCAAAAGTGTAACATTTTTTATGAATAATAGCTCATTTTAAATCTGACATCCTTAACTACAGTTGACAAAAAGATCTTTGCAAAACAGGATGTGTGCTCAGAGAAACAAGCTTAACAGTGAAGGCATCTCAAATCGATGAAGATCATTTTTAGATTTCAGACATAGTGTAACTTGTGAAGACATTTCAAGATATTTACAAGTTATTACTTGAAAATTTTTCTTGTAATGTGTTTCTTACTATATCTAAGAACTTATATTAAACATTGATCACAAGAATCTTTAAGATTCAAGTCAAATCAGAAAAGAGTTGAAGCTAGAACAAAAGGCACAGTTTCAAGAATTTCAAAGTAAATGCTTACATTTACTAAGAAAAGTGTTAAAGTTTTTGAAGATTGAAGTCTTGCTAAGTTAATAGTAAATGTATAGGTTTTCTAATATCACATTGGCTTGGTTCTTGTGGTGTTTCATACACCAACTACTTTGATGCCAACACTATGATCATGAGGTCCATACTTAATGATGTTGGTTTAGGTGGATGCAATGATGACATCAAAGACACGCATGTGATGTAGGTTGAATAGTGGTTTCAAGAGAGCCTATGACAGTTGATTACACCAAATGATGGGGATTTCACTTTCTCCTAAGTTTCATCTCAATATTTCTCTTATTTATTTGATAGCACACATATGGATTGATTGTTTGGTGCATTAGCCACTTTCCATGTTACTCCAATTCTTGAATTGTTTATTGATTCTCATATGAGAGTCATGGACATGTGCACATGCTTGATGGTTCAACATATGACATTGAGGATGTAGGACATGTATACCATATACTAGCTAGTGGAGCATCATTTACACTTAGACATGTATGTTATCTACCTTTATTCCTTATGAACTTGATTTGACTTAGCCAATTACAAGAGAGTAGATATTATGTTTTCCTTGTTGAGCATCAGTTTAAGTTTTAGTTGGGAAAATGTATGCTGATCAGAGGTGCTAGGACTAAGCATAGGTATCCATTGTAGGTGCTAGATGTGAGAGACCTTCTCATCTCTTTATTAGTTCAGCCTTATGTGCAGTATGAGAGTCATTATTTATCACATTTTCTACCTATTGATAGGTCTATTGACATTCTTTGATATACATGTATATGTACATGTAGAGAATGTTTAGCATGATCATGATGCTTATGTAGAGCATGTTTTGGTTGATCATGTGGATTTTCATGTGGAGCACAATCTGGATGATTAGTTGGATGCTCTTTTAGAGCACCATGCAGATGCTCATATAGAGCATTGTGATTATAGTCATTTAGAGTTATATCATCAAATAGACCTTGATGTTGATGTTGTGTAGTTAGCACATATGGAGCATGATGTTACACTTGGTGTGATTGAGCAAGAAATCTCTTATGATACATGGTGTGTGGGAGAACATGATAGCTCTAAGGTTGCACAACTAGATACATCATTGCTTGATAGGATGGCTGATCTAGATGTTGAGGAGTCACTAGTTATGTAGTCATTATTGGATTTTCTCATGATAGATGTTGACATAGATATGTCACAACATGTTGGTTTTCATGATGGTGGTTTGGATGCCTTGGATAAAGGCATGGCTAACATTGTTAGGTTGGCCAAGATAGCACATCTTTCATCACCATTTTGGAGTTTGATGTATGAGTTGTTATGCTCAAGACTAGACATTGCACTTGCTATTCGAGCATTTACACTTGGGTTTTTCCATCATTTAATGATCCACATAGGCCTAGGGAATTTGGGAGCTTTCCAAGAACTTTATCAATTCTTGCATCAGTTTCATGTGAGCTTATTATTGTTGATGTGACTCTAAAGCAGTTTGAGGTGCATGGATACACCTTGTTTAAGGTAGTTCGTGTAGCTTGATTCGTAAGGGTTGAGATTCGGACTCTTCTTGTACACTATTATATATTCTTACATCATTCCTTGTATGTGTTGCCACTTATGCTCACATTGAACCTTAGGTGGGAGATTTTTGGGGGATGTAAGAGTCATGTAACCTTGAATTTTCATATACACATATCTTTTATATATTATTCCCTCAAGAAAATCATTATGATTGTTTTGAGGCTCCCGCCCAATTGTGCATGTATCTCCTCCCCTCTAACCTCTCTACCTCCATCATCTCTTTGATCCTCTTGTTTAGCCCAACAAATGGCTATAATGGAGATTCAATTGTAAAACTATTTCCATGGGATTGGTAATAGGTTTGCAATCTTGGATTTCAAAACACTACAATAATGTGTCAATGTATTTTGTTTGTTTGACATAGAGCTATCACCCAAAGGCCTGCATAAAATCAATGCCTAAATAATAATCCAAATGCTGCACATATAACATCTCAAAAGAGGAATGCAAAAAAACCTTAAATTCAGCAATATCCTTCTCATTAGGACCAATGAACAACATAACACAAAGATATAGCATAGCTATAAAACAATACATGATCCGCAAGCTTCACATAAAAGATGCTCTCAATTGGATTGTTCTCAAAACCATGTGCTAGTGACTAGGCATATATCTTCTAGTACCATTCATGTGGTGCTTGCTTCGAACCATATAATTCCTTTTTCAACATGCTCACTTTGTTTTCATGCCTTTTATGTCCAAAACAATGAGGCTGAAAAACATAGACTCCATGTAAATTACCATTCAGAAATGTACCTTTAAGGTCCTAGTGATATACATTTCAACCACTTAGAAATGCAAGTTTGATGTCCAAATGATGTATGCTCCAACCATGAGGAGCCACAAGTGCAGAAATGTTATGAACAATGTTCATTGGTGGAGATCCAGGTCTACGAAAGCACACAAAAACACAAGGAACAAGAAGAAGTTTGGAGATGAACACAAGAGAGAATGTATTACTAATTGAATGTACAAAGACAGGTGACCCATTAAAGCTATAGGTGTATATATAAGCTGAGGGAAAAAACCTCCTAAAATTACAAAAAATGTGCCCAAGGGTCCTATGTATGTTCACACGCATCACTACAAAAATATGTGAACCAAAGAAAAGCAATGAGTTGGAGTTCTACGCATATATACAAGCAAGGGTAAAAAACTGCTAAAGAGGGACAAACATTCCCCAATGGTGTTAAGTGCATTCACACACATCACTACCAAAAAAAAAATCCGTGCTACGAGTGATGCAATGTAATTCAAGAGTAAGTTGTTCTTTTGGAGATTAACACTCTCCATCAGTGGTATCAGAGGAGGAAACATCAAAATCAAGGAAAAGAGGATCCCGACTGCTGCAGATTCAAGAAATTCAACAACTGAAGAACTAAAAGGTGAAAGCTTGAAGGCAAAGCTTGAGGACGAGACCATACGACATTAAGAAAGACAAAAGGACTCTAATTTGAAGCAAAGGTACATATATTATTCATAAATCTTGAAGATTTCAATACACAGGTGGACACAAGATGGGAGATTCTCTACAGATAGAGAAATTGGATAGGGAAAACTATCTTGCATGGTCAATGAGGATGGAAGCTCATCTAATGAGCAAAGATTTAATAGCTTACATCACAGGAGAAGAAGAGAAGCCACAGTTCAGAGATCCTAGTGTTCCAACTAGGGAAGAGTTAGCAGATTTGAAAAATTGGATGAAGAAAGATGCTCAAGCTAGGAGTATTATCTATATGGTTGTCAATGATTACTTGTTACCTCATATTCGAGGTCTTGAAAGTGCAACTGATATTTGGAATGCTTTGGAGGAGCATTTCCAGAATACTAGTAAGTCAAGGAAGGCATCCTTATGGGCAGAGTTTACCACCTTTAAGAAGAAGGCTTCTCAATCCATTTCAGACTATGTGACAAGAATGAAAGATATTGCAGATGCTTTAGGAGCTGTTGATGAAGACATTGAGGAGGATAAATTGGTAAGGCAAATCCTTACAGGTCTAAGAGGTGATGAAAAATGGAAGCCATTCATTTTGTCTACAGAATTATCACTTGATCATTTCACTCCTGATTTAAATCAGTTGCTAGGTCATATGCTAACATTTGAGCAGGATGTTAAAGGAGATGGTGACAAGAGTGCAGGTCATGCAATGTACTCAAAGGACAAGAAGAAGAATAGCAAAGGAAAGCAACAAGCAAATGAAGATGAAGGAACAACTAGTCAAGCCAACTTCCTAAGAGGAAGAGGAGGTGGCAAAGGTAGAGGAAGAGGCAGAAACAACAAAGATGGAGGCAAAGCTTGTTGGATTTGTGGTAAGACAAATCATTTAGCTAATGATTGTTGGCATAATAATCAGAGTAATAATGGATATAATCAAAACTATAATTCAAGAGGAAGAGGTGGCAGAAATCAAAGAGGTAATTTCAGAGGCAGAGGTAGTAGGGGTTACTTTGGAAGAAATGCAGGTAGAGGTTTCCAAAGTCAACAATATAACAACATCTACTACAATTATGCTTCAGATCAAAAGGAAGATTCAACATTGATAATGAATGCAACTTGTGAAAGGCAGAGTGAAGATCAAAGAGTCTTCTACATTGATTCAGGGTGTAGCAATCACCTGAGTGGTAATATAGCCTTGATGACTGATTTGGAGAATAAGGTATCTAATCATGTTGTTCAAACAGGTGACAACACAAAGCACAATGTGAAGTCAATTGGATCAGTGAAGGCCAAGGATGGTAGCACCTTATTGAGTAAGGTCTTGTATGTTCCTACAATTCCTAAGAATTTGATAAGTGTAGGACAAATTGTGGAAAAAGGTTATGAAGTAAGATTCACTAATGAAGGAGTGTTTGTGGAAGACCCTAGCAATGGGTATAAACAAATTGTTTCAGGGAAGAAAGAAGGAAGATTGTTCACATTGAAGATTCAAGGTAATATTGGTCATGCCATGTTCACATATGGAGGACATAAGATCTCTGAGTTAGATCTTTGGCACAAGAGGCTTGGACATTTCAATGAAAGAGGTATTAAAGACATGATTAACAATGGTTCAGTGCTTGGTTTGCCTAATGTTGCAGGTCAACATATGACATACAGATGTGAGGCATGTCAATTAGATAAGGCTCATAAGCATTCCTACTCCAAGCATGGTTTTATGTACTCAGAGAAGCTTGAGTTGGTACATACAGATGTGTGGGGACCATCAAAGGATTTCAGTATAAATGGTTCAAGGTATTATGTGATTTATGTTGATGATGCTACCAGATGGATCACTATTTATGTGATCAAAGATAAGTCAGAAGTGTTTAATACATTTAAACACTATCATGCATATGCAGAAAGAATTACAGGACATAAGTTGAAGAGACTAAGGTCAGATGGAGGGGGAGAGTATTTCTCTAATGAGTTCAGTGATTACTTGTGGAATACAGGTATAAAAAGAGAAGTTACTTGTAGGTACTCTCCTCAACAAAATGGTGTAGCAGAAAGGAGAAATAGAACTCTTGTTGAGTTTGCAAGGTCCATGATGAAGGAGAAAAATTGCCCTAATTATTTGTGGGCTGAGGCTATAAATACAGCTACTTATTTGGTCAATAGGTTACCATGTAAAGCTTTGCAGGGAATGACACCTTATGAGGCATGGTGGGGTAAGAGAGCTACACTAGACCATTGCAAAGTATTTGGATGTTTGGCCTATGCATATGTGCCATCACAATTAAGGCACAAATTGGAACCTAAAGCTGAAAAATATGTGTTTATTGGTTATGATGATAAGCTGATGGGATACAGGTTGTGGAATCCATCCACAAAACATTTTCTTGTATCAAAAGATGTTACATTTGATGAGCAAGGTACTTGGTATGCAGGTACTATCAATATTAATACAGATGATGAAGAAATTGTGAGCCAAAGGAAAGGTAAATCAAAGGTTCAGATATATGATGAACAAGAGAATAATGAAGTGCAGGTTGAAGTGGGAGAAACACCAAGATTTGATCCTGAATATGAAGAACCAGAAACCTCAAGAAGTGGAGAACTTAGGAGGTCTACAAGGAACAAATGGCAACCTACAAGGTATAGCTATGATACTTCATTTTTGGCTACCAAAGATTATGCTTACATGATTAAAGCAGATGAAGACCCTTCTACATATGAAGAGGCAAAAGGTAAAGAAAATTGGGAGAAAGCTATGCAGGAAGAATATGATGCATTGTTGGAGAATCAAACATGGGATTTGGTTCCAAAACCAAATAGCCAGAAGATCATTGGATGTAAGTGGGTTTATAAGACAAAAAGATTTGCAGATGGAAGTGTGTCTAGGTACAAAGCTAGACTTGTTGTCAAAGGGTTTGCTCAGACATATGGTGTTGATTATGATGAGACTTATAGTCCTGTGGCAAAGATGACAACTATCAGGACACTTATAGCTATTGCTACATGTAAAGGTTGGAAGTTATGTCAACTTGATGTAAAAAATGCTTTTTTGAATGGTTATATCTCAGATGATGTGTTCATGGAGCAACCTCAAGGGTTCAGAGATAAAAGGTATCCAGATCATGTGTGCAAGCTCAAGAGAGGTTTGTATGGCTTGAAGCAAGCCCCAAGGGCATGGAATTATAGACTTGTAAAGTTCTTGAAAGAACTTGGATTTCAGGTGTCTAAAGCAGATAGTAGTTTGCTTGTCAAAGCAAGTGATGATGGGTTTATTTACATGTGCATATATGTTGATGATATCATACTTACAGGTACAGATGAGAAAGGCATTCAATGCTTAAAGAAGCAAATGGAGAAAGAGTTCAAAATAAGTGACTTGGGAGACTTGTCATACTTCTTGGGCATGGAGATTACATATACTCAACATGGAGTATTTGTGACCCAAGAAAGGTATTTGAAGAACTTGCTAATCAAGTTTAAAATGAATGATTGCAGGGTAGCACCTACACCAATGGAGGTGAATCACAAATTGAGTAAATTTGGAGGTGAAGAATTCAAGGACATGAGACAATATCAGAGTTTGGTTGGTAATCTTATCTATGCTACTTTAACTAGACCTGATTTATCATATGCAGTAGGGGTTTTGTCTCAATTCATGCATTGTCCTAGGAAAGAGCATTGGATTGCAGGGCAAAGAGTGTTGAGGTACATTAAGGGTACACTCAAAGAAGGTTTGTATTATGGTTTTACATCAGATACAAATATCAAGATTTATAGTGATGCAGATTGGGCAGGTAATCCAGATGATAGAAGGTCAACCTATGGATACATGTGTTATGTGGGAGATAAGTTAATCTCCTGGTGCTCAAAGAAGCAACATACAATTGCTCTGTCATCTACAGAAGCTGAGTATAAAGGCATGGTTGAAGCTGCAAAAGAAGTGATTTGGCTTAAAACTCTCATGAAGAGTTTTGATACTATACAGAGCATACCTATCATTTATGGTGATAACATGAGTTCATTATATCTAGCTGCTAATCCTGTTTTTCATGCAAGGACTAAACACATTGAGATACAGTATCACTTTCTAAGAGAGAAGGTGATGGATAAGGAGATTGAAGTCATACATACTTCAACAAAAGATCAGATAGCTGATATGCTTACAAAGAGCTTGGATGGACCAAAGCTACAGAAATTTAAAGACATGGCAGGCATAAAGAAGGTTAGAGAAACCTCAATTGATGATTGAGGGGGAGCTGTTGGTGCAGACCAATCACCAATTGAAGATTTGAAGGACAAAGAATGGAGATAAGGACAATTCTTGAAGCATAGAAGATGGATACATTCACAGAGTGAAAGACATGTACACATATGTACATTAGTTAAGACATAGGTTACTTATACTTATGCTTTGATATAAGTTTGTACATAATTGCCTATAAATACTTTGGAAAAATGTCGGGGCAATAGAGAGGAGACAATAGGAGATCATGAGAGTAGTGTATTGAGAAGTAGAGAATGTCATTAGACACATGAGAAGTGAGTTGAATTCTCTATCCTCACTCAGTTGTAAATTTCTGAGAAATAGAAGGAAAAATTGCGCCCGATGTTTCTGTGTTTTCTCCTCGTGTGATAGATCTTTTGTGAATTCCTTTTGGAGATATCTAAGTCCATAGTTAATCAATCTATGGCTAGAGTTTGAGAGTCTAATTGTGATCAGACTAAGAGAATTGTGTGTAGGAACATTTACATGTGAGAAAGTACTCACTGGTTCCTGAAACAGGCGCAAATTTCGATCTTAATGATTTGATCATTTCTCACTCCACAGTTTAAAGTTTTGTGCAAGTAAGCACTTAATCTTTAAGTTGGAAGGTAAGCTACTCGTGGCTAAAACCATTTGCTTAAACGGGTTTTATACTGAGAGAATTAAAGTTAAGAAGTTAGGGGTGTCCAAATCGACTTCTCAGAAGTGCAGATTTAGACATAGCTGACTTGGTAAGTAGATTTCTCAAGATCTACTGAACCTTTTGAAGTAATTTGACTTGGAGAAGGTGCGCAATCTTTAGGCGACACTTTGTGCAAAGTTTTATCAAAAACTTTACACATTTACTCAGTCAATGAGCAAGATCTATGCAGCAGACTTTCTGAGGAACTTTCTTCTTCACAGTTTAGTCAAGAAATTGATATTTGGTCATTGATCTCTTAAATTGGTAAAGCTTTTGACTTACTCTTGATATAGAGGTGTTCTAAATTCAAGAGTAAGTTGTTCTTTTGGAGATTAACACTCTCCATCAACTATTTGGGCATTTAGTTTATTCAAGTTGATGGTGGAATTGCTTTGTGTCAAACAAAATATATTGACACATTATTGCAGCATTTTGGCCTTAAAGACTGTAAGCCTATTGCCACTCCTATGGAGATAGATTTATGATTGAGTCTTTTATGATGTTGGAGATTCATTTGATGTTATTCTCTATCAGCAGCTTGTTGGATGCTTGATTTGCTTATGCATTACTCAGCCAGATATGCAGTTTGCTATCTCACAGATGAGCAAGTTTATGCATTGCCTAGGTGTCAAGCATTGGCAGGCGATTAAGCGCATCTTTTGCTACTTGAGTGGTACCCGGCTACTTGGATCTTTTTATCCCAAGGGGGGATCACTACCGCTAAATTTGCATGCTTTTTCTAACAGTGATTGGACTAGTTGCTATGACACTCGTGTGTCCTCCAGTGGCTTTTTCTTCATGCAGGTAGCTCATGTATATCTTGATTGAGAAAGAAGTAGCCTACTATGGCCACTTCTAGTCGTGAGGCAAAGTATAGGGCAGCTTTCACAGCAATTGTTGAGTGTGTGTGGCTCAGATGCCTTATGGCTGATTTGGGTGTTTGTCACTCTTCTACCACCACCGTCTTCACTAATATTCAAAGTGCATTGGCAATTGTGAGGAGCCCTGTGTTCCATGCTTGCACTAAGCACATTGAGGTGCATTATCATTATGTCAGGGAGAGGTTCTTTGTTGGGGAGATCAGCTTGGCATGTGTGCCCATGCAAGAGAACATTGTAGACCTTTTTACAAACGCTCTGCATATGGAGGAGTTTGAAGCATTCTGCAAAGCTTTGGGCTTACTTTCTTTTGTGGATTGATTCCACATAGCTTGGCACTTCCTTATACATGAGTGCAAGCTCCTTGTTCACCACATCACTCCCAGGGAGGATTTGTTGATATATTTAGGTACTAATGTGTGTGAACACTCTAGAATCATCAAGGCACTTTTTTCCCTCTTTAGGAGGTCTTTTCCCTGGCTTGTAAGTATGCCTATTGTCCTAACAGGCTACTTATCTCTTGTACATTATAGTGGTAATACATTCAGCATTGTGTGTTGTGCTCAAAGCATCTTCTTCTTCCTTGTGTTGTTCGCGTACTTATCTCACATGAGGCATGCAAATCAG
>CM035429.1:27715943-27730943 GCA_020310875.1 Ceratopteris richardii
CTATCGCGACACTTCACGAGCTATCGCGACACCTCGACCTATCGCGACACCTCACGACCTATCGCGACACCTCGACCTATCGCGACACCTCACGACCTATCGCGACACCCCGACCTATCGCGACACCTCGACCTATCGCGACACCCCGACCTATCGCGACACCCCGACCTATCGCGACACTTCACGAGCTATCGCGACACCCCGACCTATCGCGACACCTCACGACCTATCGCGACACCTCACGACCTATCGCGACACCCCGACCTATCGCGACACCCCGACCTATCGCGACACCTCACGACCTATCGCGACACCCCGACCTATCGCGACACCCCGACCTATCGCGACACTTCGACCTATCGCGACACCTCGACCCGACCTATCGCGATACACGGCCTTTAACGCATGAAAATTGAGAGTTAATTTTTTGAGTGATTGGAAGGGTAGTTGAGCTTAATTTTAGGCACCTTGGTATAACTTTAGAACCTTGGAAGTGGGCAAAAGGCCTAGAAAGCAGAGAGGGATCTTCTGAACCCTGAGTGCCTGTTTTGACCCTTTAGTGCCTGAATGGTCATAACTTGACCATACGAACTCCGATTGATGAGATTTTGGTCTCGTTGGAAAGCTCGTTGAGAATCCTACGTGGACCTCGACTGGTTTTTGTAAGAATCATGCGCGGAGTTTTAGAACATGCATTTTTAAGTTGACCTTTAGGTGGAACTAAGTGGTTCTCAGATTCAGGGGGTACAGTGAGCTACTCCAAGGGGACTAAAATTATTGAAGTGTGTCTTTCAAATACTTGTGGCAATAAAGCTATACTAACTGGTGAGTTTTTGCAGGAACTTTGTGTGCACTCAAGG
Organism: Ceratopteris richardii; assembly: GCA_020310875.1. Lineage (NCBI taxonomy): Eukaryota > Viridiplantae > Streptophyta > Polypodiopsida > Polypodiales > Pteridaceae > Ceratopteris > Ceratopteris richardii. The sequence continues at coordinate 27,716,804 of CM035429.1, forward strand.
CAATCCAAAGCAAGCTAGCAAGGGTGAGTACCGAGCTTGGGAGAAGGCTTTCTGGGCTTGTGTAGCAGTCTGGTCAACCAGCTAATTGAGGTTGGAAGATCTCTCAACCCTCCTTTGTCAATTCCTAGCCTAGGCTAAGTACGACTTAGGTGTGGTAATTAACTAGGGCAACGTTAGGCACGAATCAAGTCCAAGAGAATTATTCAACCAAGTGCAAGAAAATAAATAGGTCTTAAGTGCGAAAACCCTAAGGGACAAAAGATAAACGGGAATCGATCACTTATCAAGTGCGGAAATTCACTTAAGTACTCCTGACGACGCAATTTCAGACAAGACCATAAACATAATATTCAACTAAAAAGAACAAAGTGATTGGTGCAAAATCAACCTGCGACGAGAGTGTGCTTGGGTTCCAGGGGGTAAATAAATCAGGCATATGAACCTTAGATCAGGCAGACACTTAGGCCGAGACAGACAAAGCCTCAGATCTTCTGAAGCTAGTATCAATCACACTGCCAGGTCTTGGGCCCAGCAGTTGAGTGATTACCCATACACTCCCAGATCAGAAACAAGTGATTCTGAGGTGTCCTATCACATGGAGAGATCAGTAGGTAGTTCAGGGTTGGCTTATCTAGAAAAGCCAGAAGGGCCTTATAAGACTCAATTGGAATATATTAGGACGAATCGTCTAGGTGCTCGCATCTACGAAGACGGACTGAGAAGATCGGTGGTGCAGATTAAGAACCCCGATCAACCCCATGGATTAGACCATCCGGTAGTCAAGTTTGAGAATGGAGCCTACCTAGATAAAGAAGGGACCATATATGTAGTCACCACTCTTCCTGATAGAACTAATGAGTTTGGAAATGTGATTGCAGAGACCGACATGGGTGATATAGAGCAAGGGAACTTAGAGAGAGAGCCAAGAACTCCCCGTGGTAAATCTGTCTTGACCAGAATCATGACCCCAGAATGGATTCCACAGGACAATAAAAGCATAGATCTGCTTTTAAACCGAGAAACCGATGAGGCTTTTTGGAGATATAAATCTTCTCAATCCCAGGAAGTGAGTGCCCTCACAATCTATGAGTTTAAAGACCCTGATAGCCCAGGTCAAGTAACCTACCTAGACAATGCATCAGAGAGAATCTTTGTGGTCACAGAGCATGGCAGACATGCCTACACATGGAAGGGAGAATTTGTTTTTCCCCAACCGAGGTCTAATGTGTCCCTTGGTCACCAAGGAGCTGGGACCTCCCAAGCTCATGGGGCTCAGAGAGATAGAAGTAGAGACAAACCTGAGGTAAGTTTCGCCAACTCCCTGGGAAGAGAAAGAACGGGAACAGGAAGGAATAGAGTGGAACCTGAGAGACATAGAACCCCATGGAATCACAGGGACATTGATGATTTTCCTTTGCCAAGGCCGAGAGAACACACTAGGACCCTGCGACCAACTCAACTGGTGAAGTCCATGAAGAACTATTTCGATGGCACGGGGGACCCTTATGACCATGTGGCAGAATTTCGACAAGTGTTGAAAGCTGAACAGGTGGAGGACCTATTCACACAATATAATGCTTTCGGGCTAACCCTTAGGAACACTGCCCTTACGTGGTTCCAACCACTGAATGAGAGGCATTTCAGAAACATAGACCAACTCTTAGAGGCATTTATTGTTGAGTTTTCTAAGAGTGGAATCAGGCATAACACCTCCTCACTAATTCATAGCTTCAAACAGACACCTCAAGAGACGGTCAGACTAGCTGGAAGAAGATTTAGACAGTACCTGGAGAGATGCCCTATGCCGGAGTTACCCACGCCAGCCAAACAAGTGGCCTTGTTCCTAGACGGATTGTTGAGCACTAAGCTCAGGTCATATGTGTACCTGAAGGACCCTAGAACGATAGAGGAGTGCGTGCGCATGTGCATAGACATTGAGGACAATCTAGGTGAGGAATTAGAACTATCAAAGATCTATAAGGATTCTGATAGCTCTAGTAACATGGCATCTGGTCAATCCACATCCATCGAGGAACTTGCAGAGAAGGTAGCCCAAAAACTAGGTGTCTCTAGCAAGCAAATTCCAAGATTTGCCCCAGTTAAGCGGTGTTACAATTGTGACGGTGAACATATGGCAAGTGTATGCCCCATTATGGCCCAACCCCAGGCGAATCCTAGTAGCCAGTACTGCACCATAGAGCGCAGGTACACCAATCACACGGCACAAGACTGCCCATATAACAAACAAACTGTTAGGCAAAATTATCCTCAGCCATATCCACAACATGGTAGGTACCAGAATCAGTACCCATCACCACAATACAATAGACCACAACAAACTTATCAGCCACCTTATCAAGGGCAGCAGAGACCTCAACCAGTCCTAGTGCAGCAACCCCCTGCTCCAACCAATGTGATCCCAGTGAAATATGCATCTACTGAAGAAAATCCGAATAGAGCCATAGTTCCAGTCACCCCATTGCTATCAGACAGTGATCCAAGTGACCATAGTTTTGACTCCACACATATTGATAGCCCACATGCTTACTACATGCAGTCACCCGAGCATAACGAGTCATACTATTATGAGGACCCAAGTGAAAATAGTGGGGAACCTGAGTATTCTAATGTTATGTACACAAGCCCCAACTCTAGACCTCAACCTAGGCAGGTACGACCTCCATTTCCTAGAGGACCATGCTTCAGATGTCAGGGAGATCACCTTATACGTGATTGTCCACTGCCTGCCCCTACACAGCCTCAACCAGTAACCATTCAGGGCTTCTGTCAAGATTGCGGGAAAGAGCATCTCCTACGAGATTGCCCGAAGAACCCTAATAACATGCCTAAAATCACTCCTATCAATGTCGTTGGGTTAGTTGTAGACTCCACAGGGAGTGTGACTTCCACTGCACCTGTGCAGGTGATCACAAGAGCCCAGGCACTTCAACAACACCAAGGTGTTGGTCCCGAAAAGAGCCCCGAGGTGAGTGAAACAGAGAGCATACCCAAAAAGAGAACTAGCGCCTGGAAGGATAGTCGTGAAAGAATGAAGAGGCAATGGGCAAAAAAGATAAACGAACTTGAAGAAAGCGTGAGAGAAACCAAGGCAAAAATCACAGAAATCACATCTCAACCGCACTCCCACACACTTCCACCACTACCATCCCCATCACCCTCCATTTCTCCACCCTCTAACACACCCCTCGTAACCCACCCACCACCCCGAGTAGGATCAGTATTAGCTGACCCCACTCCTGAAGGCTTGGACATGATGTTCAAGGCCTACCAGGCTCGACTTCAAGAAGGGCCAACAGCTGCAAACCTAGACAAGAGTTACCCTAGAGCAGATTTAGAGATTGAACGGATGAAAATGTGCATGAAAATGGTAGAACAAGCTCAAGCTATACTTGAGACTAGTCAAAAGTTCAATCAGACCAACTCTGTCAAGCCGGATTTGCATTTCCAAGGCTTACTAGAAAAATTAGAGCAGTTGGTAAACAAATCACAAGTTTCTTTACCTCCACAGGCTCAACCAGTTGTTGAAAGAGGGAGCTCACCACCTAAGGGAGCTTATGTTCCTAATTCCACGGATGTTGGAATACCTCCTTCAATTCAACAGTACTCTCAAGAGTTCTTGCGGGAAATACAAGAAGAGAAATGGGCCAAGGAGAAGGGTGATTCCCCTCCTATTCCTGAGATTGATGACCTCCGTGATCAATTTCCCCAAGACATTCCGTCTATCTATGGAGATCAAACAGAGCAACAAGAGGATGAGAGATTAGATTTTGAATCTAATTCTTTACAAGAGTTGCCTCATTTTACAGGCCCATGGGAATCTGAATCTCTCCAGATCAGAGCTCCCACGATATTGGTAAGAAATGAAGACTCAGTGATTCCCAGGAACACTGATGTTGTGAAGAACACTAAGGTTCAATGTCACCTCACTGTAGAGGAACTCCTCAAGGCAAAACCGGAGCTCTGGAATCATGTGAAGGATCAGGTCCCAGAACTTGAATCCAATACACCAAAAGTAGGCTCTAAACAAAAAGTACCAGGGATACCTCTCGACAAGATAGGAGACATGAGCGAAGGTGAAGAAGGTAACACTTATCTTCCGATCACCTATCAAGGTTACACAACCAAAGCAATTGTGGATTCGGGTGCCGGTGTTGCTATTGCGACCACCTCTCTGTGGAAGCGATGGGGCAAACCCACCTTAAGACCAACGAGAATGAAACTTCAAATGGCAGATGGTCATTTTGAAAGACCTCTCGGATTGCTTGAAGGGAAAACTCTAACCACTTGTGGTGTAGAGTTTGAACATACGTTTGCTATATGTGACTTTGAGAAGAATAATGTTTACGAGATGATCCTAGGAAGACCTTTCCTACGACAATTGCAAATAGTACAGGATTGGGGAACCAACTCCTTGTACTTACAGCACTTAGGGGTCACCACCAAGGTCAATTTGAAGGATCACACCTTCAGAGATGTACCACCCCTACAGTGGAATCCTATCCACAAAGCGAAAGAAGATTCTATCTCAGTGCATTCTGGAAGTTCACCTGAACCATCCTGGTTGCATGAAGATACTCACTTGTGGATGTGCAAGGTCGCTGAGGAAGAGGAAAAGCGCCTAAAAGCGAGAGAAGAAGGAACTTCCCCAGGAGATAGACCAATAAAAGACCCAGCCTATACACCAATGATATTTCCAGATGAGGAATTTGAGCCTCATGGTTGGGCAGAAATCTTAGCTACCATGGACATTGCAGTCAATGAGGAACAATGGACACCCCATTGTGATGAGGAGGGTTATGATATTTCAGTGTTCATGTGTCAGCCCTTGTTGGAAGAGTGTGATCCTAGTGAGTTCATAGAAGAAGAAGAGAATGACGATGATCTAGAATCCATTGTGATGGATACATACTTTGACTCAGAGGAACACTACTTAGAAGACCTAGGAGTATTAACCCAAAAGGAAGAAGAACCCCTTGCGAGTATTAAAACGATAAGCTCAAAGAAAGGAAGTGAAGGAGGTCAAAAGAAAAAGAAAAGAAAAGCAGTGAGACAAGAAGAGGAAGAATCATTGTTTGAAGTACCAGAAAATTTCAAGAAATATGAAGTGGAAGACCGGAAAATTTTGGTACGAATGCCTAAGAGAGAGGCCATTATAGGAGAAGCATATGACAATAAAGAAAAGACCAAAAAAATTGTAGTGACCATTGAAGGGAACGAAGAGCGATGTACGTACATAGGAGACGACCTAAGTGCAGAAGAAGAAGCAGAGCTTGTAGCGCTATTAAGGGAATATAGGGATGTGTTCGCATGGCACTATAGAGACTTGAAAGGAGTAGATCCAGAGATTTGCTCTCATACGATTCCGATGACCGCTGATGCCAAGCCCACCAAACAAAAACCCTACACATATAATGACAATTATGCAGCCAAAATAAAAGAGGAAATTGACAGGCTGATTGAAGCCGGATTCATCTATGAGATTGAGCACACTGAATGGGTGTCCCCCATTGTAGTGGTGCCCAAGAAGAATGGGAAATTGCGAGTATGCATTAACCTTAAAAAAGTCAATGCCGCTACGATCCGAGATAGTTATCCTCTTCCAATCACCGAACATCTATTGGAGCGTGTTGCACGCAAGGAAGTTTACAGCTTCCTTGATGGATTTTCAGGTTACAACCAAGTAGCCATTGCCCCCGAAGATCAACACAAAACGGCCTTTGCCACAGAATGGGGAATCTTTGCATTTCGTGTGATGCCATTTGGGCTCACCAATGCACCTGCCACATTCCAAAGACTCATGTGTCATGTCTTCAAAGAGTTCTTGCGAAAGAGCTTAGAAGTATATGTGGATGATTTGTGCGCTCATTCCCAAGAGAGAAGTTACCACATCCCTGAGCTCAGGCAAATCTTCAACAAGTGTAGAGATTATCGAGTGTGTCTGAATCCAGAGAAGTGTGTGTTTATGGTACGCCAAGGTAAGATCTTAGGTCACATTGTTTCTAAGAATGGAATATCAACAGATGAAGACAAGGTAAGAGCAATAGCAGAATTGGCCAGACCAAGGAATGTGAAAGAGGTACAAGCCTTTATGGGCCATTGTGGATATTACCGTAGGTTTATCCACATGTATGCCATCATAGCTAAACCTCTCTATGGGTTGTTAACAAATTTTGAGTGGAGTGAGGAATGCGAGACTTCCTTCAACGAGCTGAAGAGACGTTTGTGCACAGCACCAATATTGACTACTCCGGATTGGAGCAAACCCTTCCATGTCCATGTAGATGCCTCCAATCATGCAATAGGATGTGTACTAGCACAACCCACAGGTGAGGGAAACCTGGATTTGCCGATAGCATATGCTAGTAGGCAATTAAATGCAGCTGAACGGAATTATACCACGATGGAAAGAGAAGGCCTAGGTATGGTATATGCGGTAAAGAAGTTTAGACACTATCTATTGGCCAATAAGTTCAAGTTTTTCACTGATCATCAAGCTTTACTATATTTGGTCAATAAACCTTGCAATACAGGTCGCTTAGTAAGATGGTTCCTCTTACTAATGGAATACGACTTTGAAGTTGTTGTCAGGAAAGGTAGAACCCATCTTAGGGCAGACCATCTTTCTCGCATCACTTCAGGAGAGCCACCGCAAGGAGTGTCTGATGAATTGCCCGATGCTTATCTGTTCAATTTAGAAGTTGTTCCTAAATGGGCAAATAAGTTGGTACCAGTCCTAACCTTCGGGCCTGCAAATAAGAATGTGAAAACCAGCAAAGAGGAAATTGTAAAATCATTAAAGTATCAAATATTGGCTGGAAGTATGTACAAGCAAGATACCGAGGGCGTATTAGCTTGTTGTGTCGAGGATGATGAACATGCTAGTTGGTTGCAACAAGCCCATGAGGGACTGCTAGGGAATCACTACTCTAAACAACGAACATTGCAGAATCTAAAACGCTTAGGAGTGTATTGGCCTAGCATGGACAAAGAAATACAAGAGTAGATCCAGAGTTGTCCAGGGTGCCAGGAGAGACCCCCAGTGGAGCATGCCACTCTTTATCACGTGTCATTAATCCCAGATTGGAGTGCTCCATTGGTCGAGTTCATGAGATCGGGAACATTACCCAATCAGGCTAGTCTTGCAAGAAAACGGAGCATGGAGCAAGAGGCTCAAGACTATGCCTTAGTAGGAGACAACCTATATAGAAGAGGCAAGGATGGTTACCTAAGACTGTGCGTACATGAATCAGACTACTTGAAAGTCTTAGAAACGGCACACAGCGGTGCTGCAGGTGGACACTTTGGGCCTGACAGAGTAATTAAGACCATTCTATTCTCAGGACTGTGGTGGCCCACTCTTCATATGGATGCACATACTTATGTGAAGAGTTGCGACACATGCCAACGTGCCCAATATCCGATAAGAAAAGATGAAATGCCATTAAGACCAATGATGGGAGGACGTGCATTTTCAAAGTGGGGTATAGACTTTGTAGGTCCCATTAACCCCCCAGCTAGAAACTCCCATGCAGAATACATTATTGTAGCCACAGATTACCTTACAAAGTGGGTGGAAGTAAAGGCCACGACAAAGAATGATGCTCAAACGACGGCTAAGTTCTTATTCGAAAATGTGTTCACTAGATATGGGTTACCAATAGAGTTGGTTAGTGATAGAGGTACGCACTTCTTGAATGAGTTCATTGAAAATCTCCTTCAAGAATTCATGGTGATACATAAGAAGTCTGCACCCTATCACCCACAAGCTAACGGACAAGCCGAGAGCACGAATAAGATCCTATGTAACGTATTGACAAAACTGGTAAATAATAAACGCTCTGATTGGGACAAACAACTTCATCATGCTGTTTGGGCATACCGAGTTGCCTACAAAACGGTACTCAATGCCACCCCATTTCAGATGGTCTTCGGACAGAATGCAGTGCTACCACTAGATTTCCTAATCCCAGCTTTAAGAGTAGCACAAGAGCATGAGTGGAATGGACATGAGTTGTCCTCTAGGATCTTGGATCTAGAGCGTCTAGGTGAGACGAGGCTACGAGCAGCAGCAGGCATCTATGCTGCAAAGAAACGGCAAAAGGCATACTTTGATGCCCATGTGAAGGATAAGGGCTTGAAAGCAGGGGATCTAGTTTTAGTCTACACATTGAAACAACACGCAAGAAAGCTAGAAAAGAGAGGCTACGGACCTATGATCATTAATAGGATCTCCACGAGTGGAGCAGTACAACTAGCCACTTTAGAGGGGGATGTCCTCCCAAACTATATTAGCGGGTGCAGAGTCAAGCTGTATCAAGAACCCCTCACGGAGGAAATGCTAAGTCGACTCAATACTGCTAAACAACGTAAAGAGGAGGAAAAACGAATTCGAGAAGAAGCACAGGCAGAGGCCATAGAGCGCATTAAGCGCATGAAGCTAAGAAGACAAGGACTAGGGAGAGAACATTCTAACCATCAGGAAACTTCACCCAGATATTCCATGGCCATGTGTCAAGTAAAGTCAACCACTCATCCTAGCATAGTGGACAGGAGACCATTCATTACAGTTAGGCTAGAACACGGCAACTCTTGCCAAGAACTCAGGGCTTTAATTGACTCAGGTGCTGCGACTAGTGCGATTAGATGGTCCCACTATAAGGATTCAGGAATAGAAATGCGGCCAATTGAGGCATACCTCATAGGGCTAGGAGGCATGGAAACCCCTTGCATGGGTGAGGTGGACCTTCCTATCCTCATTAAGAATATGACCATGACGGCGAAGCTACTAGTGTGCCATGATGACGACCTGATAGAACCCCTAATCCTTGGCCAAGATTGGCTATACGATCACTCAGTGGACCTAAATCTTAGACAAGGCTCCTTACAGATTGGAACCTTAGAGCAGAAGCGAGTGATACCGCTTGACTTCCCTAACGGCATTCCGCCTGACGGTTGTGACCCTAGACCCTATGAAACACATGCGACGGAAGACCGGAAGATCTTTGATCAGCTCAATCACGCTACGTCTACACCAACCCGCTTGGGCTTGGCTATAGACAGTTGTCAATCAGAAAGACGATAGGAGACCTTCCCTGGGACTTCCTGCAAACTAGAAGGGGCAGCTACCCATCCGCGAGGGCAGATGGACACAATCAGCGGGCAGATGGACACAATCAGCGGTCAGGTGGGTTGCATCAGCAGGCAAATGAGCACGACACCCTGCGGTGCTCATCCTTCCAAACTTGTTGCGGACAGGCCTAGATTAAAGTTAAAGAACGAATCATTTCCTAGTGGGCAGGTCACGCAAGTGTTGGAACTCCCTTCTTTTCCAAAGCAGAGCGTCCACCCGACCTCTCAACCTCAACCACAGCAGAGTCAACCACGAAGAAGGAACCCAGACCGACGGCAGTATCATAAGACGCAGCAAGGAAAGCAGTTTAGGCCAACCAAGGGAAGCGGCACCAGACAAATATGGGTGCCAAAAGGACAAAAAACACCAAAGAACTCCAACAAAGCCGAGATCGACAAGCAAAAGGCAGGGCAGAAACAGAATCAGTATCCACCATCCCCTCGACCTTCTTCTACAAGTCCGAGCATTTGACAAATTTGGATCGCCAAGAAATACCTTACCCATAGACCCACACCCACGCAGATTTGGGTACCCAAAAGGTCTCAAATACATCACTCACCCATCCAGAAACCTTTACCCATCTTTAGCTCTAAGAGCTACGACCCCTCTATCCAAGCATGGAGAATTAAACTGTGTACTAAACCCCCTGACCAATTCTGTAAATCCACCCACACTAACAACAGGAGCATTCCGAGCCCATTGCATACCCAAAACATGCATCTAGGATGACACTGACCTCTAATCACCACTCACACTCTCACAAACACTCCACCACTAACCACTGACCTCCGGGATTGTCATGTTAGTATTGTGAAGGGAACACCATTACATCTTGTTTCCTATACAACACTAATGTGCCTTTCGTCTTCCAGCAGATAAGCAACCTACTCTCATGGCAACAGCGGCAGGCACAAGCTCTCAGGCAGGATCTGGTGCTCCTATCAATTGGGATGCCATGCCAGTGGAAGCTCCACCAACAGCTCGGCCTGAAGAATTCTTGAATGTGCGAAGGATTCCCATTCCAGATCCCCCCAGTGGACTAACCGAAAGAGTAAAAGGGCACTCCCATTGGTTCAATGAAATGCCAGGGGATTTGGGAGACGCAGATCACATCTGGGAGTCCAAGATGGAGTGTGGAGGGGTTTGGTGGACCTTCCAATTCTTTTCAAGAGAATTTGAGACCTTACAGAATGCAGCTCCACTTCAGGATATCTGGCAAAAGGCAGGACTACAAGCTTACTTCAGTGCAGCTCTACCTAAACCCGACTTCCTCAGGTGCTACTACTTGATTGCTACGATGAAACCTACCGGGGATAAAGATCACTCAGGCACATTCTGGGTGCCCTCCTTATCCAATCTGGAGGAGATGAGGAAGTTTGAATTAAATGTAACGTTAATCAGGGAAGCCCTTCAGATGTATGGCACGCATGTACCTTCTGACCGCGACCCATTGATACCAGAGTCTATGAAAAGCAATAGAATCAAGAAACTAAAAGAAATGTGCGCCCTCACCCCCAACATTGCCATACCTCTGCGGATGTGCCTCCAGCACTTCGCATTTCCCGCTCAGGACCGTTTCACGCAGCCTCACAAGAAGATATGGTACGGGCTATATTTAGCAGAGACCGTAAGCTTGCCCATTAAGATGCCGGTATGGATCTTAGATCAAGTGTATGAGGCAGGCAAGCGGGGAGTGAGGAAGCCCACTTTACATGGTTGTTGTGCGCTGACAAGAATCATCTACAGATGTCTTGCATATGACGTGCCAGTTGCCCGAGCCCTAAAGTATGCACACCTGGAGCTGTTCAAAGGGCGGAAGTCGGGGAGTCAGCCTGCAAAAAGAATGCGTGGATCCCTTTCACAGGTCCTGATCCCTCCAGTAGCCACCGCCGAAGCCTCCACTAGAGAGGAAGCCCAAGTGGCACCTTTCACAATCCATCTCCAAGAGTCTCAACCAAGAGAGGTGGTACAGCCCACTCCTTCTGCCCCTCCACTACCTACCGATGCAGAATTTGCAGCTATGGCCACCTTCACCGAGGACCCAAACTTTGATTTTGAAACATTCCTGCAGACGGCCCATCTATCAGACAGTGAAGGTTGCCCTGACAATGTCGATCCGGGGACATCAGCCCAAAGAGAACATGCACGAGGCGAGACTAGCAGTGTACAAGAGATAGGAGTGGCACAACTTCCTCAGAGACTAAGCACACGAGCTCAGGAGAAGGCACCAAGAGATGACCTAGAAGAGAGTGAAGACGAAGCCCCTGCATATACGGCACAGCTCAAACGACTATACCGAACAATCAAGCAGGTGCAACGACGCCATAAAATGTCAGAAGAAGCAAATAGGGCCCTAGTAAACCAGATGCTGCAGTCGGAGAATATCGACCCCCATTTTGTAGAATCGCTAAATCTTTTGGCGGACACCTGTGGCATCAGTGAAGCAATGAGAACCTTGGTCTATCGAGAGAACCCTACTTATGATCAAAGAAGAATCGATACACGGCCTCGACAAGGAAAGATGATTCAGATGGAAGTATCTACCGCGTTAGCTACGTCCACGTCAGAAGATGTTCACATGATTAGCCCTAGGCCCAATGATGAACCGGAGGAAATTACGCATGCACCATCCCCCCCATCATCTCCTATCCCACCCTCAGAACCTCCCCCCACGTGTCTTTCTACACAACCAATATCCTCCTATAGTGAGACCATTGTACACACCCCCGTTTCCACTTTCCTTCCTTCACCCTCATCCATCTCTGTCACCCAGATTTTTGAACCCCAACTAGGTCACCTTTCCTTCCTCCCTGCCTTTGGACAACCATCTGTCACTAGTCAGACTCTTTCCCTTCCCTTACCCTCCACCCCTCCATTTCCTCCCTCCCAAACTCTACCTACCCCGTCCCTTGTAACTGCCTCGGGCACCACACTAATCACCCAACCCTCCTTCTGGACCCAACTTGTAAACATTCTTCAACAGGTTGATGAACATAATAAAAAGTCCCTTCCCCAAATTCACTCCCCCACATTCACGGCCACCACTATCACACCACCCACCGTCCCAGTGTTCACATTTCACGAATCACACTCTCTCATGTCCGACCCCATGGACATCTCACCATCCGCTGGATCACCCACCACCACTGTTCTCACAACACCATCACAGGTTATTACACTCACATCACCACTTCCACACACGGTAGGCACAACATCCACCTTTCCCATTCCCACTTCCCAACCCCCTGCATCTCCCATCCTTACCCCTGCATCCACCTCATTTAGTCTTGCACTCGACACCATGCTCGAAGCTGCCACTCAGCTTAAACAGGAATATAAGTTATTGGAAGAAAATAACAAGGAGCTTTGCACCCTCTCAGCAACACTCCAAGAGCGTATCAATGCTTTGGAGTCCAGTCATACGGAGTCACAAAGAAAAATATCCGCCCTCGAACATGCAAATGCGCAACTCGAAGCGAGGCATATGGAAGAGAGCAAAGCCATGGAGGAACAGCTGCGAGATCAAATGGGCCGCAATGCAAGGCTTCAACGAAACATGGCCTTGCTACGACGACATCTGGCGGCAGCTCAAGAAGAGAACAGACGGCTTCAACAACAAAACCAAGAGAACCTCGAGGCTGCCATGGAGAACACCCCGGGAGCACCCATAGACCCGGCTAAATTTCAAGCTGTTCCCTCAGAAAGCATACAACAGATCTTGGAAACTTATGCCAATCTTTTAGAAGCACATGATCAGCTTGCCGACCAACTGAAGGACCTATAGAGATCCCAAGAGTCTACACCACACCAACGGGAACCTAAAGAGATGACCGACGCTCCTACTTCACCTGAACCTGAACATTCAACGACCAATGACGTACTGGAGTTGCGGCAACAGGTTGCAGAATTAAAATTGAAGTTGATGCAGTACGAGTGACCTCCTTCCCCACCTGAGCAACCCATGGAAGAGGAAGAAGTTATTATTCCAGTGGAGGAAGCATATGAAGAGAACTATGAGCCTCAACCTTTTCCAGGAGGCACAACCACTGAGGAGGGACAGGACACTTATGAGGAACCCCCATCGGCATGGATGAAACAGGTAGAAGAAATGGGGCAGACTCATGAAGAACGTATCACCTACCAGATGTTGGCCATGAAGACCATTGAAGAAACCATACTTCAATCAGAATACTTCAGACAGTTGGCCCCTAGAAGACTAATCACCAGCTCAGAATTACAATATAAGCCATACTTTGTACTGTTGGCAGACTACAACGCCGAGATCAAACGTAAGACCAACAAGTACCCAACGTTCGCAACGCAATTTGAACCAGAGGACATTCCAGAGGAGGCGCGCAAAGGGAGAATACATCAACCCATCTGGAGGCAAAAGCTATTGGAGACCTATCCCGAGATGCTACGAACATGGGACCACGCACCCATGCATTTAAAGTATAACAATTGCTATGGACCAGTACAACGGAGAAGGACATGGAAGTCATTTGCAATCAAAGTCAAGAACAATGCCAATTGCAAAGAATGGCTCAATTACCCCGCCATCGCTCCCCCAACCGGTACTCCCACGGTGTCATACATGATGGCAACCATCAGACATTGGATACCACGGCTCCACCCCATGCCAGATGTCGCTGCCCAGATGATGCTCAAGATCTTTGATATGATGCAGGTCGTACTCAAAACTTTTCGCAATGTATGCCGTATTCAACCTCCTATTCCCGGGTTTATTAATGGTAACTACGACCTGCTATATGATATGAGCACAACCCCGAGCATACGAGTGGCTTACGCATGGCACGCACGCATCAGATATCTCCCTGCCTGCTACAAGCAAACGTTCGATGAAATGTTCACCACGGGGTTCTGGGAAGCACACTCGGAGGTGTTCGCGCCACGGCCCACCCATTTGTTACACCTCTTTGCATGCGAACAAACGATGCACTCAGAACTCTACACAACGCCACAGACGGA
>CM035429.1:27745943-27770943 GCA_020310875.1 Ceratopteris richardii
TGAACATGAAATCCAAGCAAGGTAAAGATGATGAGCATCTTTTCTATATCGATTCAAGTTGTTCCAATCATGTGGCTGGAAATGTAGCTTTATTCTCTGATCTTGAAGAACCCAAGCATGAAGTATAGATAGATGATGACAGTAAACACTCAGTCAAGCAAATTGGAAATGTTAAGACTTCTCATGGTAACATGAACCTCTTAAGTAAGGTTTTGTATGTGCCAACTATAACCAAAAACCTAATTAGTGTTGGATACTAGATTGTTGAGAAAGGCTTACACATCAGATTCAATAGGCATGGAGCATATGTGGAAGACCCTTAACAAGGATTCAAAAGGATTGCTAAAGGTGATAAATGTGGTAGATTATTTACATTTGAGATTGAAGACACCAGGAACATAACACTCTTCAATTACAAGGATAAAACCCTATCTGAGCTAAGAGATATGGCAGAAAAGGCTAGGATGCATAGGAGAAAGAACATTAAAGAAAATATGAAGGGATTAGCGTGTGCTTGGCATTCCCAATGTGTCAAAGCAACATATGATATACAAATGTGGAGCATGTCAAAATTTGGTAAAGCTCACAAGCAACCGTTCAACAAGAAGGGGTACATTATGAAGACTACCTCGAACTAGTACAAACTCATGTGTGGGGTCCTAGCAAAGATCCATCAATCTCAGATTCAAGGTACTATGTTTTATTTATAGATGATTATAGTAGATGGACAATCCTTTATTTCATGAAGCATAAGGATGAAGTATTTACATGTTTTAAAAAATACTTGGAATTAGTTGCAAACCAAATAGGTAGAAGCTTGAAGAGGATCAGGTTTGATGGAGGTGGTGAGTATTTCTCACATGAATTTGATTCATTCTTATAGGAGAGAGGAATAAAGAGGGAAGTCACAACAAGATATACTCCTAAATTGAATGGAGTGGCAGAGAGAAGGAACAGGTTAATAGTTGAAGCTACTATCCAAATCCTTGAATGGAATGACACCCTATGAAGCATGGAATGGTAGGAGACCCTCATTGGACCATTGCAAAATATTTGGGTGCACTGCTTATGCACACATTCCCTCACAGATTAGAGGGAAGCTTGACCCTAAAGCTGAAAAGTGTATATTCATTGGGTATGACCAAAATCAAAAGGGTTATAGGCTATACAATCCCACTAACAAAGGATTTATAATTAGTAGGGATGTAGTATTTGATGAAAATAATTCATGGTTCGAAGATGATTGTAGGAAGATCAAGTTACCTTATGATTTGGAAAATGACTTTCCAACTCTCACTCAAGAAGATCAACAATTACTAGAAGACATCAATTCAAAGAATGAAGAGCAAATTGATCCCAAGGCTTGGAAGTCAAAAGTCAAGGCCAAGATGAAGCAATTGGAAGACATTCTAGAGTCTTCCAATCAAGCACTCAGGAGATCTCAAAGGGAGAGTAAAAATCCCATAAGGTATAGCTATGATACAACATTAGTCACCAAGCATTCTATGTATATCACTAAAGGCTCTATGACAAAATAACCTTTTTCGTTTGGAAAAGCTACTAAGAAGAAAGAATGGAGAGAAGCCATGCAGAAAGAAGTAGAAGCACTTCAGGAAAACCATGCTTGGGATTTGGTTCCCAGGAAGCCAAGCATGAAGGTAATAGGATCCATGTGGATATATAAAATAAAAAAGAATTCAGATTGGTTCTATAAGTAGGTACAAGGCAAGGCTACAGGCAAACGGGTTTTCTCAAACTCATGGAGTGGACTATGAAGAAACCTTTTCACTTGTGGCAAAGATTCCAACAATTAGGTTTTTGGTAAGTGTTCCTGCCTCCAAGAATTGGAATCTATATCAGTTAGATGTCAAGAATGCATTCTTAAATGTATGGATATTAGAAGAAGTGTATATGTCACAACCAGAAGGCTTTAAAGATAAAGATAAATCAGGTTATGTATGCAAGCTAAGGAGGGCACTTTATGTCCTCAAGCAAGCTCCTAATCTCTTTGTCCTCTTTTTTTTCTAATCATGCCATTCTCCTCTTCTATTTGTATGTGCATGAAAGCTTAGAGGTTTTAGGGGGAGAGAGAGGATTGGACTAGGGTTAGGGTTTCAAGCTAGGTTTGGATTAGGATTTGGATAGGGTTAGGGTTTTAATCTAGGTTCAAACTAAGGTTAGGTTCGGGCTAGGGTTAGAGTTTTAGAAAGGTCATGGGGGAGAGGGGGTGTTTACAGGCACCTTTTAGGGGAGGGTCATGGTTAAGGTTAGGGTTCAGTTTTTGTTTTAGTTTTAGGTTTTTCTTTTGTTTTTTATTTTTAAGGGGTTTTTTCTAGGGTTCGGTTTTTTGTCTTAGAGCATGGTCAAATTAAGGCTTCAAGGGTGTATGCGACGAGACGTTGAAGCTGGGTGGTAGTGGCTAGGCTGGTGGCAAGGAAGGTAGTGTGGCCAACATGAAGGGGGTGTAACAGGGGGGAGGGGGGAAGGGGGGGGAGGGCTCAAAGGGAGGGAGGGATAGAGAGAGAGAGAGAGAGGGAGAGAGAGAGAGAGAGAGAGAGAGAGAGAGAGAGAGTCAAACCTTGCCTACTTAGAAAATGAGAGAATGAGAGAGAGAGAGGACACAAAGATGGTCAACACTATAGATTCTAAAGGAAGAGTGAGAGTGAGACAGATAGAGAGAGAGAGAAGGAGAGAGAGAGAGAGAGAGAGAGAGAGATAGAGAGAGAGAGGGGGAGAGAGAGAGAGATTAAGAGAGAGAGAGGGAGGGAGGGAGGGGGAGAGAGAGAGAGAGAGAGGACACAAAGATGGTCAACATTGTAGTTTTTGAAGCCACAGAGAGACACACACACACATATATACATATATATATATATATATATATATATATATATATATATATATATATATATATATATATATATATATATATATATATATATATATATATATATATATATATATATATATATATATATATATATATATATATATATATATATATATATAGAGAGAGAGAGAGAGAGAGAGAGAGAGAGAGAGAGAGAGATAGAGAAAGGGAGAGAGATAGAAAAGTGAGAGAGAGGGGAGAGAGAGAGTGAGAGAGAGAGAGAGGTAGATAGAGATGGTTAGGCATTGCATACTAAGAGAACCATAGAATTGGAGAGAGAGAGAGAGAGAGAGAGAGAGAAGGAGAGAGAGAGAGAGAGAGAGAGAGAGAGAGAGAAGGAGAGAGAGAGAGATAGAGAGAGAGACAAAGAGAGAGTGAGAGGGGGCAACATAGAAATAATTGGGTGTTGCCTGCTCAAAAAATCAAAGAATGAGAGAGAGACAGAGAGAGAGAGAAGGAGATAGAGATGGTTAGGCATTGCATGTTAAAAGAACCATATAATTGGAGAGAGAGAGAGAGAGGGAGGTAGAGAGAGACAAAGAGATAATGAGAGGGAGAGGAGGACATAGAAATAATCGGGTGTTGCCTGCTCAAAAAATCAAATAATGAGAGAGAGGGAGGGAGAGAGAGAGAGAGAAGGGTTGAAGAGAATGAGAGAGAGTGAGAGAGATAAAGAGGAGAGAGAGGGAGACACATAGATGGTGAGTGTTAGAGATTTTAGAGAGAGAGAGAGGGAGGGAGGAAGAGAGGGAGAGAGGGATAGAGAGAGAGAGAGAAGGAGAGAGATAGAGAGAGTGCACGCAAAGAGAGAGATAGAGAGAGAGAAAGAGAGCAAGAGAGGGGGGAGACATAGAGATGATTGGACATTGCTTGCTTAGAAAAGCAAAGAATGGGAGAGACAGAGAGAGAGAGAGAGAGAGTAAGAGAGAGAGAGAGGGAGAGAAAGACATAGAGATGGTCAAGGCTCTAGATTAAAGAGGCACAGAGAGAGACATAGAGAGAGAGAGAGATAGAGAAAGGGAGAGAGATAAACAGAAAGAGAGAGAGAGAGAGAGAGAGATAGAAAGGGAGATAGAGAAATGGTTAGATGCTCCTTGCTCAAAAAATCAAAGAGAGAGAGATGGTCAGACATTGGCTGCTCTAAAAATCAAAGATAGAGAGAGATAAAGAGAGAGGGGGTGACATAGAGATAATGTAGATGATGATGATAAGGTCGAAGTATTCTTCGTGGTTTAGGAGTTGTATGTAAGCAATTTAGAACTTCTATACAGACCAAGGAAAATATTCTAAATTTTGTTGATCTAGTATCTATGCTGATTATTGAAGAAAAGAATTATGGTGAGGATCCAAACTCCCAAGGAAAACCCAGTTTTGAGTAGGTATTCTACTCTAGAAGAGGAAGAGGCAGAGGCAAAGGCTTCGAAAGTAGAAGAGGACACAATAACCAAGACCAAGGTCAACAACAGAATCATGCAGGAGGAAGAGGATAGTTTCGAGGCAAGGGGAGCCAAAGAGGTCGCACATGACAAATGATTTTGAGAAGCTGTTCATGTTTCAACATCACATGATGAGTATGATGTCTATTGATTTTTCAAAACCGAATGATAATTTTTGGTATGCTAATTCAAGTGCTTCAAATCACATGACCAATCATGCAGAATGGTTTAGTACTTTGCAATTGCTAGTTCCTGGATATGTTGAAACAAGTGATGACACATCACACTCTATCAAGCATACAGGAAACATAGCATTGTCTATGGAGGATGGAAAGGTAAAACACCTTGCTGATGTGCTACATGTTCCAAATATAACAAAGAATCTAGTTTCTGTTGGACAAATGGTTGACCAGGGATTACAAGCCAGGTTCAATGTTGATGGGTTATATGTAGAAGAGTACAAACAGGATGGAAGATTGATTGCCAAAGGAAACAAAGTGGTAGGATGTTCACCTTAAATGTGAAAATTCCTTAAATGAATGCAGCCATGTTTGCAAAAGGTGAAGGAGTTATTGCTGATATAGAGATCTAGCACAAACAAATTGGACATGCAAATTTGCAGAGGCTCAAGTTGACGCAATCAAAGGAGATTGTACATGGACTACCAATTTTCAAGGTTGTAGAGACGCAAAAGGTGTGTGCATCATGTCAATTTGGTAAATAGTCAAGATCATCATTTCCATATGACAAGCATATTAGTGAGAATGTGCTAGAAATAGTACATTCAGATGTTTGGGGTCCTACAAAGACCACATCTATTGGAGGTTGTAGGTTTATGTTACTTTCATTGATGATCATACACAAAAAGTGTGGGTATATTTCATGAAAGAGAAGAGTGTGGTGTTCATTCACTTCTAGAATTTTAAGGCCATTGTGGAAAAATAGACATGGAAGTATATTCAGACATTAAGGTTTGATTGAGGAGGTGAATACATGTCAAATGAGTTCAACAACTTTCCTAAAATTCATGGAATTTGGCATCAGTTTTCATGCAAGTACACACCACAATAGAATGGCGTTGTTGAATGCAAAAATAGACATCTTGCAGAAATAGCAAGAGCCTTGATGGCTGAGAAGAACATGCCCCATTGTTATTGAGCAGAAGTTGTGCATACGACTGTATACATCATGAACAGAACTCAACTACTGTTGTACATCAAGTAACACCTGAAGAGAAGCTCATAGGTAAAAATCCAAACTTACCACATATGAAAGTTTTTGGTTGTATTGCATATGTACATGTTCCAGATGAGTTGAGGACAAAGCTTGATCCAAAAGTAGAAAAATGTGTCTTCATTAGATACTACCTTGAGCAAAAGGGATATAAATGTTATAACCCACTCACACGATAGGTGAAGGTGAGGAGAGATGTGTTATTTGATGAAATCTCAAGCTTCTATGCAGATGCCAAAGATGGACTTAATCTTGAATCAAATGGAAAAGAAGATGCTGAAAAATCAAGTGCAAAATCTCAAGTTCTGAGTGGAAGAATGCATCATCAAGCAATAGTTCCAATTCAAATCCATCGAGTGGAAGATTGTGTGGAAATTTCAGACCAGCAAATTCATCAAATACATCCAAGAAAGGTAAAGAAAAGCTTTGTGCAAGTAGCTAAAATATGCAGGTTTTGAAGGCGTTGATGGAGATTCAAGCGGTTCAAAAAAGAGTCTTGATGAGGAACTTGGATTGCCTTGTGTGAAGACTCCAGGACTAAGAAAGGCGCATGCAAATGATACAAAGAGAAGTGACCCAAGACCAAGAAGATTTGGGAGGATGCGGAATTTAGTGCAACGATTGACGTATGATAATTATATGGCTCGCCATTGTGCCCACATGACTAAGGTAATACAAGATGATGAACCTTCTTGTTTTGAAGATGCAATTGGAAATGCAGATTGGAAAAAAGCTTTGGATGAGGAGATGGCTGCACTTTATGGAAACAAAACATGGAAGCTAGTTCCATTGCCACAAGGAAAGAAACTCATAGATTGCAAGTGGGTTTACAAGGTAAAGCACAATACAGATGGTAGCATAAGCAGGTACAAAGCACGATTGGTAGCAAAAGGATATGTGCAAACATATGGAATTGATTATGAGGAAACATTCAACCCTGTAGCTAAAATGTCTACTGTTAGAGCATAGTTAAAGGATGGACTTTGCATTAGATGGATGTAAAGAATGCTTTCCTACATGGTGAGTTATAGGAAGAAGTATGCATGGACTAGCCACAAGGATATGAAGATTTAACGCATCCACAATATGTTTGCAGGTTGCAAAAGGCTTTGTATCGGATGAAGCAAGATCCTCGTGCATGGCATGCAAAGATTGTTGATTACTTAACCACCACCATTGGGTTTTCTATGTGTGATGAAGATCATTCACTATATGCAAGGAAGGGTGATGATGGCATCACAATTGTGGCTATTTATGTAGACATACACACACACATACACATACATGCATACATATGCATACATAATGCATATGCATATGCATACATACATAATTACATGCATACACACACATACATAGGTAGAGAGACATACACACACATGCATATGCATGCATACATGCTTACATGCATACACACACATACATATACACACATACACACACACACGTAGAGAGAGAGACACACACACATACACACATATATATATGCATACACACACACGTAAAGAGATACACACACATACACATACATGCATACATATTCATACATAATGCATATGCATATGCATATGCATAGATACATACTTACATGCATATAGAGACATACACACACATACACACACACACATATGCATACATAATGTACATGCATATGCATAGATACATGCTTACATGCATAGACACACACATAGACCCATACACACACATAGATACATACACACACATGGACACATACACACATATACACATAGATTTACACACACACATAGACACACACACACACATACACAAACACACTTACACATGCATACACATAGATATACACACATAGACACACACACACACACACATAGACACATACAAACTTACATACACACACATATATATAAACACACACATATACACATAGACACATATAGACTTACACACACACATACACACATCCACACACATACACATGTATATAGACATATATATACAGATACACACGTATATATACACATAGACACACACACACATACACACATCCACACACATGCATGTAGACACTTATATACAAATACACACATATATACACACATAGGATCACACACACACATACACACACATATATGCATAGACAGACACATAGAGACATACACACATATATATGCATGCACACACATAGAGACACATACACACACATATACACATGCATGTATACATATGCATACATAATGCATATGCATATGTATACATACATACTTACATGCATACACACACAGATACACACACATGCATACATTTGCATACATAATGCACATGCATATGCTTACATGCATACACACACACACACACTCACATATACACCTACATACACATATACACACATACATATGTACACATACACACACACATATATATATATATATTTATTTATTTTTTTTATTTTTTTTTATATATGTACAGGTATTATGGATCCTAGTAGAGAGAGAAAGGTGAAACTCACTCACATAAAAAGTCTTATGAGAGCAATAGTTCTACTTGATACTCTAAGGATCATCATGCATGAGTACTCAGAGATGGTTGATGATGAGCTGGATGCTCCAATGATCAGAGGAGGGCTCTTTTGCGGCTCCACATGCAGGAAGACAGCTATCTGCTCATAGGTGTGTGTTTTTTTCACAAATTTTTTTAATGATATTATAACACATATTTTTATTAATTTTTATCTATCTATTTTCAGGGCACCTATACCACATTTAGACATAGACACATATACATATATACATGTACACATCACATATACATGCCTACATGCACACATGTATACTTATACATGCATACACAAGTATAAACACTTGCATATATTACATGAATACATGAATATTTTACACAAATGCATATGCATATATACATGTATGCATACTAACACATGTATACATATATCACGCACATGCACACACATACATATACATGAAATACATATATATGCATACTAACACATGTATACATATAATACACATGAATACACACACATATGCATACATACATGAGAAAAATTTGCTCCTTGAAGATAAAGCTATATATAAAATAATGAGCCATTCCCCCGAGCTTCATGTTCTAACTTAAAAGAACATGATTTCATCTCTCTAGTAGGATTCATCGATATTCAAGTTGAATAAAGAACCTATTATCTGATATCCATTCAGAAGCTTCAAATTATTGATCGATAACTAGAGTAGACTTTACTATCTAATCTACTCATATGTTTTAATTATTTCCATCATTTTGGTAAGACATCAATATAGTTTCATCTTCGTTATCTTTTTTTATTTCATTTATTTCTTCTATTTTTAAATCTGTGTTCTCATGAGTCACATCATCTATTGATGGATAAATATCGATTTCTAGTAATTCCTCTTCATCATCAGTAGAATCAGCATGTAGATCATTATCATCTTCATCAAAAACATTAGTATCATTATCACATATAATGATTCTAATTTCTCATTCAGATGTTGATGTATCAGTATCTGATGGTGAATCATCAAGAAGACTTTCTTCGATCTCTCTAACAATAAACTGTTCAAACAATGACCTACCTCTAGGTTGAACATGAATGACTTGCCACCAAGGGTGAGCATCTGGGTTTTTATAAAAAAATGCTTGTTCAATATGCCTAGGAAGAATATATGGTTCTTTAGTAGATCGCATTACCTTGGAAGAATCAATTGCCCAAAACTGAGACAATTCATTTATTAATGTGGAATTACTACCTTTATACTAGGCTCGAAACTAGTCAACCTTCAAAATGACCTATCAAAATATATAAAAACAAAAACCCATTATTAGATGCTTAAAAAAATAACTAACTCTATTGTAAAAAATATAAAGTTTTTTTATCAAAATATATAAAAACAAAAACCCATTATTAGATGCTTAAAAAAATAACTAACTCTATCTGTTTGAATGTACAAAATGATATTTCATAGATACCAACAATAGTTCCCACGTAACCAAGTTCGCCATCTATAAGGTTTGTCCTTTTGAGCTAGCACATGATAGTTGCTTGAAAAAAGCAACAATACTAGAATCCTCTATTTTACGTAAAGAATCAATGGCTTTGATTCTAATATGTTGTCCAAAAGCCCACATATTAGTGAACATTCGAGCCTGCAAAAGAAATTAAATCAGTAAATAGAAACTAATATACATATATGAAAAAAAACAAAATATTATTAAAATAAAATTACCTTTCCTTCACAACCTATCATTAACTCTCTCTGTTCATCTGAGATTTCTTCATTATTTGCGTTGGCGCATTGCAAACAACTATATAGCCAATCTGTGAAAGAAGATATATTTTTACTCTCATTATTATCAAGATTACTTCTATATCTTTTGTTTCTTCGCCTTTTACTTCAGAAAGTTTGAAGTTCCTGTTTGTACTCACTAAGGAATACTTGCATGCATTCGCTATTATATGCTACAAAAGTAGAAACATCATTTTTTTCTTGAAATGTAAATAAAAATAGAACTCCCTTACATGATAATACCTCATCTGTTATTTCTGAAGAAGACTCATTGGTCCTTGCACGTGGAGCTTCTTCATGAACTCTTTCAAGGTATTCACTAACATAATACATGCACTCTTCAAGCATTCAACCCTTTGCCATGGATCCTTCTAGTTTCACTCTTTGTCGCACATAACCTTTTAATATTCCCATAAATCACTCGACCCAAAACATCCATTGAGTATTGACAACACTGCAATCTCTATTTCATCTACAAGATGGACTAATAAATGAACCTAAATATCAAAAAATGAAGTAGTAAGCTCTTTCTCCATCAAACATAGTAGCTCTTTGCATTCACGTTTTTTTTGTGGGATCGAGTTTATGTCAATATCCTTTGATGTAATCCACCTATACATATCATTAAAAAAATTATAAAGAAGTTAATTCAAAAATTAAAGATATCAAATATTCATATATATTAAATATAAAAGTATCATAATTACCTTATAAACAATCTAAGAGGATAGATCACATCTCGTACTCTTTCGTTGTACATCCATCAATAACCAAAGGTAAAATATGTTTCAAAACGTTATGCCAATCATGGGTCTTTAACCCAGATAAGCTCTTATCATCCATAGTAAACATGTTTTGGAAAGATGCTCCATATCCTGTAGGAGTCTGAATCATATGAATCCTATTGTTGATAGTATGTATCTCTTTTGTTGTAAGTACCCAAGGAGCAGGTTTCATGAGTTGTTTCCTATTGATGTCTATCAAAAACTGGCCACAACTTTGGTTTTGAGCTTTGATCTTTTAAATCATTCCTTGATGTTATGGTATCTTTTAGTCCAAGAAGATGTTGCCATAGTGAATAACCAATATTCTTGAATATATGCATAGGATCAAGAAGATGGCATACTTTTAAGTCTTTCCAATACTCCAAAGAATACCATATTGATATCTTCTCTACGAGTGCCAATTTTCCTTTATCTCTCTTCACATACTCATTATCTTCATCATCACTAAAGATTTCTGATTTTGGATCTATCAGAGGTCCATCTGTCCATTTTTTATACCAATCCATAGGCATCATAGGTTTTGGACACTGACCTGTTTCAAGCTTTCCATTAAAATGTATCGCTTCTCTTTTAGATCTTAATGGATGATCATCAGGCAAGAATGGTTGATGTCGAAGATAAATATTTTTGTTGAGATTCTTGCTATAGATTCATCTCAAGCAATCATCGCAATATGGACAAGCTTTATAACCCTTGGTAGATATTCCTGCATCATGAAAATGATAAAAATATAATTAGATTAAATCACATTTATTATTCATTTTTGTGCATATTGAATAAAAAAATTACATCAATACCTGAACAAACACCATATCCTAAAAACTCGTGAGTAGTCCAAGCCACAATGCCACGAATCATAATATGTCTTTTGTTGATGCTTTTTGATACATCAATGACATTAATACCTCTCCATAACTCTTGGAGATCGTCAATGAGAGGAGCAAGATATATATTCATATCTTTAATTTGTCTTTTTCCTGGGATTAAAAGTGAAAGCATTAAGTGTTCCTTTTTAATGCTAAGATATGGTGAAAGATTGTAGTTTATGACTACCACTGGCCATGTTGACCATTTATTGCATTTCCTGGAGAATGCATTAACCCCATCTAATGCAACTCCTAACTTTAGATTCTGTGGATTTTGTGCAAACTCAGGCCATGTAGAATCAATATGCTGAAAAGCAACACTATCATGAGGAATTCTGATTATTGTACTTTTATGATCATGTCCCCATGTCAAAAGCTTTGATAATTCGGGGCTTTGAAACATATGTCTAATCTGTGGAGCCAATGGAAAACATCTCAATATCTTTTTTGGGATTTTACCTTCTTCGTCCTTATATCGAGGAGATTGACATTTGGGACATGTCAAAGAGTCTGCATATTCACCTCTATATAAAATACAATCGTTAGGACATGCATGTATACATTGATAATCTATACCAAGATTATTGATTATCTTCTTCATTTCATCATGTGATGTACAAAGAATATTCTGACTTGGTAAAAACTTTTTGGATAATAACCTGTAAGTTCATCAAAAAAAGATACATTAATAAAAATAAATAAATAAATATACTGTTAGGCCACCGGAATGGATTGTAATTTTCATATATCGCACACATCGAAAGGGCGTGATGAGACGATGTAAGTTTTTAACTATTAATGAAAGGGCATTACGGTGATCTTCGAGAAGGAGAGCGACGGGTTTGCCAGACTGTCCGTCTGGGCGATCGTGCGAAGACACTGTGTGCAGATTGGATGATATTCTGTGTAATGTATTCTGTTCTTGTTGAATCACAGTAATTCATTGTTAACATAATAACATTGTCTTAACGATAATAAGTTGGTGCGACGTTGTGATCGTTAACTCGTGCAATAAGTTACGATGTAAGGATAATCATAATCGAAAAGGAGTAGCAACTATGTAGTGAACGTTATTACCGGGAAGTATAGTACCGCTTAATTGGATAGTTAAGTTGGGAAAATCAGATAAAGGGCCTCTGCATTATCAGACCCCTACCATCCCCAATAACCCGAAAAGAGATTAAAAAGTGACTTGACGGAAGTCCTTTTTAACACTGGCGCCATCTGTGGGAAGATGGCAATAGATTGAGAATAATCAGTAAAGGTAGAACAGTACGCAAGGCAAGCGGTGCAGAAGTGATATATGCCAGTTACTCAGTCTGGCGAGTCATATCCAAAGTATAGGAGAGACCAGCATCCCTGGGCAGTTCCAAATTTATTAGGGACACCCCCAGGTGGTAGAAGTACAGGTCATTTAAGCCCAGTGGTAGAAGGATCGGAGCCAGCTAGCAGTGATTCCGGTGCCAGTTCGGTGACACATGATGAGATTCCGATGGATTCCAGTGTGATTCTGGTACTTTTTGAAGAAGGTACAGTGACTTCTGGGTGTATAGAGACACAGTGTGTAGTTAGTCCAATGCTATCTGGTCAGAATTCGACTATTTTTTGTGATAAATTTGTGTTACCGAGTGAGACCATTTCCGGTGAAAAGATAACCTGGTGCGGTGAAAGTTCGATAAGTTTCTGTGGGAGTTCGGGACCATTTAGTGGGAATTTGAAGTTTTTCAGTGACAGTGCAGCACTACCTGGTGGCCGACTGTGTTTCCTGATCCAATTCCGGTAACACAGGTCCCTCTGCCACAGGCAAGATCGAATGAACAGATTTCTGCCCCAACAACATTAGAATCATCATCAGAATCGGTGAGAATTACAACCCAAACAGATCAGTTATGGGACATCCTATCTAAGGCTTCAATCACACTCTCGTTGGGACAGTTTCTCGCCTTAGTGCCAGGAGTAAGACAGCAATTCCAATAGCAGGTTAGTCCCGGACCTTCATGTACTCCGGCGACTGCAACCATACAACCGGAAATTGATTCTACGGTGTATCACTCAGTTCCATTGATCACCGTATGGCATAAAAACCAGAAGATTACCCAAGTGTTAATTGATGGCGGGTCGGGTGTGAATATTGCAACAGCTCCACTCTGCAGGAAATTGGGTTGGACCCAAATTGAACCCGTCCAATTTTTTGTACGAATGGCAGACCAATCCCAAGTCCATCCGATGGGACTTGTACGTAATATTCCGATTATCATGCAAGGCACTACATTTAAAATGAATTTTGTAGTCTTAGAACTACCAGAATCCAGCCTCCACTACAACTTACTTTTCGGTCGACCATGGCTAAAGCAAGCCAAAGTTGTACAGGATTGGTCAGCCCAAGAGTTAATTTTCAAAGACCATCACCGAAAATATGTAGTTAAATTGGATGCTATGTAACACTGTGATCTTCATGCACGACCATACGTAGCGGAGCCGGTCCATATGTTGGATGGATTATCTGATGATGAGGAAGAGGCATTCGTGAAGACCAATAAGGATCTGATTTCATTAGGTACTGTCGATCTCCAGGCGGAAGCAGACAAGTGGAGTCCGGCAGCTTGTACGGTCGTACCAGTGACCGGAGATGCGGAAGCAGATGATAGTGTAGCTATGGATGAAGCAACCTTACATCAACTATTTCAGCCAGCTGATGATTTGGTAAAACCTCGATAGTTTTATGTACCGGAAGATCAATTAGTAACATATAATTTGGGTGACACGGCCAACCCGCGACCAATTAAGATTAAGGCAGGATTAGCAAAGACATTCAAACATGATTTGGTACAATTCCTGCGTGAATTCTCTGATGTTTTTGCTTGGGATTATAGAGACATGAAAGGTCTTGACCCATAGATTTATCAACATCGGGTAGCGCTCAAACCGGATGCGAGGCTGATCAAACAATCTAGTTACAGAATGAATCCGCATTATGCAGCCCAAGTGAAAGCCAAGTTAGATCGCCTTCTAAAGGTTGGATTCATTGTTCCCATCAAACATGTAGAGTGGATATCTCCAATAGTAATCGTCCCGAAGAATCGACAGGGTAGCAGGGCATGAAATGTATTCTTTTTTGGATGGCTACAGTGGATATAATCAGGTGAGGATGGTAGAACAGGACATACCGAAGACAGCCTTTATCACGAACTGGGGTGTCTATGCTTGCATTGTAATGTGGTTCGGTTTAACGAATGCCCCGAGTAGCTTCCAACGATGCATGCAAGAAGTCTTTTCACCCTACTAAACTACCTTTATGCAAGTATATTTGGATGATTTTTCCTTATTTGGCAAGACTTCGGTGCACCTATATCATTTACGGTGCTGCTTTGAAAAATGCCGAGAGTACTGATTATGCCTGAATCCGACCAAAAATATTTTTGCGGTCTCCTGTGGTAAACTGCTCGGCCATATTATCTCTAAACAAGGAATACAGGTCGATCCGGATAAAGTAGCAACCGTGTTGGAGGCACCATTCCCAACGACACCAAAAGAAGTTATGCGCTTTCTTGGTCAAATCCGATGGCATGGCAGGCACTTACGATGGTTAGCTCACTTAGCAACACCACTTAACAGGCATATGACCAGCACTCCACGACAGTATGATTGGACATAGGAGTGCCAAAATGCATTTGATCGTTTAAAGTTTTTATTGACGCAGGCCCCAATTTTGCAACCACCTGATTGGGAACGTTCGTTCCATATCTTTGTGGAATCATCGAAAATAGCTATTGGTAGCGTACTAATGCAGCAAACTGACAAATGGTTTCAGCTTGTATATTATGCAAGTCCTCGATTAGCCCCTGCCGAAAGAAACTACTCAGTGATCGAAAGAGAGTGTCTTGGGTTGGTGTATTCTGTTAGGAAGTTCCGACATTATTTGTTGGGCCGAAAATTCACCTTCCATGTGGATCATGCTGCACTTGTGTATTTGGAACGGCAGCAACATTTAGGTGGAAGACTGACAAGATGGGTATTACTGCTACAGGAGTTCGAGTATGATGTTATTCATCGACCGGGCACAACACATGTTTGGCAGATTTTCTATCTCGATTGGATTCCAGTGAGTCTCCGGTGGGGATTGATGACAATACACCGTCAATTTATGTTACCGAGACAACTACTGAAGAATCTGAAGAACCTCCTGTTGCTCCTTCATATTATGATACATTACTAAGTTTCCTCACCGCCGGCTGCCTTCTTCCTCATACTCCTACTACTCTGCGCCGGAAAATTGCAATATACAGTCGACGATTCCGATTGATTGTGGGTCAACTGTATTACCTAGATCATACTGGCGTTTTACTTAGATGTATTCCTCCACATGAAGCGGAATCAGTTATTACTATGGCTCACTCATTACCCTCTGGAGGACACTTCGCAGTTGATCTTACTCACCGGAAAATTCTGCAAAGTGGGATATGGTGGCCTACAATGTACAGAGATGTGGTTCAATTTGTGCAACAGTGTGATGCCTGTCAAGGGTCTGGGTAGCCCTTGCAGTGACATTTCTTTCCTCTTCAACCTGTCTTACTTTTGGAACCCTTCCAAAAGTGGGGTCTAGATTTTATTGGCCCAATAACACCACCAGCGACCCTCACCAATACTCGATACATATTGATGTGTACAGATTATGCCACTAGATGGGCAGAAGCTTGGTCTTTACGGTCTGCCACAGCTGTTTCGGTGGCAAAATGTTTGATGAAGGATGTCTTCCCACGTTATGGATTACCTCTGGAAATAGTGACGGACCAAGGAACACATTTTGCCAACAACTTAATGCAAGTGTTGACTCAGACTTTTCAGATTATGCATAAATTCAGTTCGCCGTATTATCCATGTGCTAATGGTCTAGCTGAAAGTACCAATAAGACACTGATGAATATGCTTTGCAAATTGATCCTGGAATATCCGGAACGTTGGGATCAACTCTTACCTGCCGTATTATGGGCATACCGGACCACATACAAAGTAGCCACCGGAACAACTCCGTTTAAACTTGCTTACGATATAGAAGCTATTGCACCCATGGAAGTAGTGATACCGAGTCTGCGTGTTGCCTTAGCTCAAAAATTATTGCCGAAAGAATCTTTGCCCTTTCGGTTGGATACGCTCAGATCAATGGATGAACAGCGTTGGGAAAGTTTCATGACCCTTCAAGAAATTCAACTTCGTCAAGCCCCTACTCATGATTGCTTTCTCAAAACCCCTGTCTTTAAGATTGACCAACTCGTCTTATTCTATAATGCCAAAGCAAACAGATCGGCCGAAAAATTTAAGTTACGGTGGTTCGGTCCATACCGAATTATTGAACAGGTGGGACCCGCTACTTTTCGGTTGGCCACCTTAACCGGAGTTCCCCTTCCAAAAGTTATTAATGGATCTAAGCTTCGCCCATATCAACAATCAGCCGATAACCGATGACATGTACCTCGTCTTGTTCGCTTGTCACTTGTTTTATTTTTATCCCCGTATTTCGGTTGACCATAGATTGTAATCTCCTCATTTTGATATCTAAATATGATTAATCGCCGCCCTATGTTATTGTTTCTGCTCCTGCATGCATGCCGTAATTATGACGGATATCTTTTCAATACCGCGCGATGATTAGGGTTTTGACTGCCTAATGTTGCCCGTGTTTCTACTTAATCTTGTTTCTTTTACTGATAATTGCTATTGTTTTTGTGTGATTGTGCGTTCTTTGTCTTCTGTGTTCTTGTGTTTACTTGTGCGTGCCATGGAAGCACTAGCGAATGTCGCTACTTTCCGTGCAGGTCTCGCTCCAGATGTGAGTGAGTTATTTGCGCACCCGTGGTCTGTTGGCCTTCGCTGAATTGCCTTGGCATTCAGTGGAGTGTCAACCCTTCCATGCGCAACTTATTTCTGCCATCGCCACCACACCTGCTACTGAGTAGTGTTGGCCTATTGCTTGTTTACCGTCTCGTGTCGTTATACTTTACCTACATTTGCTGAAGCTTTTCGACTTCCTCGGGAAGGATTGGAGAATGGTCCCCTTCTTTCCGTGGCCATCATGCACGAATTGTTTCCCCGGCACTGATCTAATGAGTATGCCATTTTGTGTAGACCTGAACCAGAGCATACTGCTCTGCAATTTTTGGTAGCCACCGTGAACCTACAGAAACGTACTTATGGTATTGCCCGCCCATTCTATTCGATGATAGATACCGCTTCTCGTGAGTCTATCAATTTTGCTTCCTTTTATTTTCGCCGCATTCACCGTGAATGTGTATCGGTTATCAAACAAGTTACTAAGGGTGACCTTCCTCGTTCCCGTTTACCCCACATCCTTACTTTCCTCTTTTCGGTGCTTCAAGTTGCGCAACCACCTCCAACCACCCCCTTCTTGTTACATGAAGAATCTACTCACATGCTCGAGGATGAGGACGATGACGATGCATACCTGTTTCAACTTTTTCGTCGAAAACGCAGACATATAAGCCCTTCTAGAAGCTAGGTGCAAGGATCAACCATTGGCCATGAAGATGAAGTCTTCCACGACACTGCTACATCTATCCATATCGATTCCTCCGTTCCCTCTTCTCCTGTCAAGCAGCAGGCACAGGGTGCACATATGGACGACTCCGACGAAGTTTTGTCTCAGATGGATTCTCATCAGCAGAATCAAGAAGCTGTGAAGAGGATTGTAGCCGAAATCCTCACCGAAGTGATTGCCAATGTTGAGGACGTGCTCGACAAAGCGGAGGCGACAAATTAGGATCCAACTGGAATAGTGCTGGTGCAAGACACTCTTATCCCCCTTCCTCCTCCAATGAACCCCGTTGAGCCTGTTGTTCCCGATGCACCCACTACTCCATCATCTTCTCCCAATTACTCCCCACCACCCTCCCCTCACCAATTATTAGCCTCTTCATCCCAGCCACTTCCTGCTCTTCCACCTTCGCCAGTTCTTTTCAGCGAGTTAGAATCTATGGGTCGTCTTCTGATTCAACTCTCACAGCAATTACCCCATCAGATGAAGATGGCAACCCAAAATATTCGGCAAGAATTGCAAGCTAAAGTGGATTTATTAGAAGCAGATATTGCTCCTTTAGAGGAAGAAGCTCATGTCGTCAAAGCAGAAAATCATGCTCTGCAATTTCAGTTGCAACAGTACCAAGCACAATTCGCAAAACATGAATTACTGATTGCTCAACGAGATGCAGCATTGGCTGAGTTAAAAGCCAAGGATGTTCTGTTAGCCGTCCGTGATGAAGAAATCGAGCAGTTAAAGCAATTAGTGCAGGATAAAGATGATGCTCTGATTGCTCTCAGTAATCTTTTAGATGAAACACGTGCAAATCTTGAGCTGGTAACACATAAAGGACAAGAAATGGCAGACTTGGCCATTCAGAACACTGAGGAATTAAAGCTAGTATCTGTCGAACTATTGCAGATGAGTCCAGATTTGGATGCATAGACGGCCCAAACAATTCAGATAAAGAAGGAGATGGCAGGTATTATGAAAGAAAGGGATGCGTATTACAAAACCATTCAATATCAAGCTCAGGAGCTGGAACGAAGAGAAAAGCAGTTAGGCTTTCAAGCAGAGATATTGTCTAGAATTGATGGTCAAATTGCTGATATGAGACTGAGCAGAGATGCTGCGTTAGCCAATCAATTTTATTTACAAGAGGCATTTTTGCAGACGCAGACTGATGCACTAATGAGTCAAGTAATTGTGGCAAGTTCAGTCAGAACTGACGCACAACTGGTAGAGCCAGACACTTTGAAGGTTATGCTGGATTCTCTGAAGCAAAAGATAACCCGAACCTTTAAATTAGCAAGAACTATGTACATACAAGGCATTGTAGATGAGCCTTAATTTTATTTTCTTTGCGGGTTCGAGTCCACCGTGCATGCCAGTGTTAGGCCGCCGGAATGGATTGTAATTTTCATATATCGCACGCACCAAAAGGGCGTGATGAGACGATGTAACTTTTTAACTATTAATGAAAGGGCATTACTGTGATCTTCGAGAAGGAGAGTGACGGGTTCGCCAAACTGTCTGTCTGGTCGACCGTGCAGAGATATTGTGTGCAGATTGGATGATATTCTGCGTAATGTATTCTGTTCTTGTTGAATCACAGTAATTCATTGTTAACATAATAACGTTGTCTTAACGATAATAAGTTGGTGCGATGTTGTGATCGTTAACTCGTGCAATAAGTTACTGTGTAAGGATAATCGTAATCGAAAAGGAGTAGTAACTGTGTAGTGAACATTATTACCGGGAAGTATAGTACCGCTTAATTGGATAGTTAAGTTGGGAAAATCAGATAAAGGGCCTCTGCATTGTCAGACCCCTACCATCCCCAAGAACCCGAAAAGAGATTAAAAATCGACTTGACAGAAGTCCTTTTTAACACTCTCTCTCTCTCTCTCTCTCTCTCTCTCTCTCTCTCTCTCTCTCTCTCTCTCTCTCTCTCTCTCTCTCTCTCTCTCTCTCTCTCTCTCTCTCTCTCTCTCTCTCTCTCTCTCTCTCTCTCTCTCTCTCTCTCTCTCTCTCTCTCTCTCTCTCTCTCTCTCTCTATATATATATATATATATATATATATATATATATATATATATATATATATATATATATATATATATATATATATATATATATATATATATATATATATATATATATATATATATATATATATATATATATATATATGCATATAGTTTTATATATGTGTATGCTTATGTGTATGTGTCTGTGGATGTGTATATGCATCTACATGTGTATACATATGCGTATGTGTATATGTATGTATGTGTGTATATGTGTTTTATAGGTGTATATGTATGTATTTATACATATATGTTTATGCATATATGTATGTGTATGTGTGTATATATTGTTGATATATTTAGGTAGTGATGTGTGTGAACACTCTAGGACCATCAGGGCTTTTTTTTTCCTCTTTAGGAGGCTTTTTTCCCCCAGTTTGTATATATGCCTATTGCCCTAATGGGCTACTTATCTTTGTACATTCTCTAGTAATACATTCAGTATTCTGTGTTGTGCTCCAAGCTTCTTCTTCTTCCTTGTGCTGTTCGCATGCTTCCGTAGACGTCTAACTCCAACAATTGGTATCAGAGAAAGTCTTCGCTTCATCTAGGGCATCGTCTACACCTCTCCGATTGCAGTCTCAAATTCGCACAAAATTTAGTGAGCATACTCAGGGTGTTTGAAAGATCAAAACAACTTTGTTGTGTGGTGCCAAAATCGTGATCTGAGCTCGTTTCGGCCTCCGAACGCACTATCGTAGTGCTTGTGTAGGCTATTTCGTCTTTTTGTGCCGAAGGTATATACCTCTTTTGGTTCGCTAGTATAAGCATCTCGAACTCTGCTACAAGTTTAGTAGAACTCTTCTTGGCAATTCTGTTCCACTTTTTGAGATATAATCAATTTTCTGCATCAAGGTATTTTAGTCACCATCCATGTCTGAAAGCAATGATGTATTTCGTATGTTGGTTGTTGAGGATAAGTTGGATGGTACCAACCACCCGTTGTGGGCTTATATGATGCAACATGTATTGGTTGTAAAAGGACTCTGGAACATTGTGTAGGGTGTTGAAAAACGTCCTATCACACTAGCAACTATTACAAGTGCAGGTACTAAAGTTGATGTAGAAGGTGTCAAAGATGATGATATTTTGCATATTCGTGTTTGTGTTGCATTTTTGTTGCACCTACTACAGAGCAAATTCATTGGGATGGCAAAGATGCCTAGGCACATGCAATGATAGCTTTGTCTATCAAACGTGCCATTATTCCTCACATTCGCTCTTGCAAAACAGCTAAGGATGCTTGGGATACACTTACCACATTGTACCAAGCTAGGAATGAGGCTCGTGTTGCGTACCTCTGAAAACAGTAGGAGAGTGAGCACATGAATGAAGGTGATTCTATGGACAGTTTTCTAACAAAGATAAAAGAATTGAAGGAACAGTTGATTTTTGCTGATGAGGTTAGTCTAGATAGCTCACTTGTACAGACTGTTCTAAATGGTCTTCCTGATTCATAACAGAGTTTTGCTTCTACTCTTCGGTTGATGATGAAAGGCAATCCAAATGCCTTGTCATTTGAGGAGTTGATCTCTGTTTTGTTGTAGGAAGATCAGTCAAAGGAGAACAGTTCCATTATGCATGTTGCAGATCAAGCTTTCTTGGCTAGTTAGAAGGGCAAAGGTAAATGGAGCTCTTCAATTAGTAAGCAGAAATCTGCTAATTCTACACAATCGAAGAGGGAAGACAAAGATGAAAAGAAATTAGAAAAGCAGAAATTGTTTTGTAAGTATTGTAAAGGAAATGATGATATCAAAAAGACCTATCCAAAACAGGCTACTAAAGAGGCAAAGAAGAAAGAGGCTTGAATGGTTGTTGCAGAAGCCTCTACACCAAAAACAGAGTCTGCTAATCTTGTGCAAGAAGAAGAATGGGCATTTACTACTGTTTGCAGTTTTGACCCATCTTCTCATGAGCAGTGCATGTCTAGAGTAGACTCAGATGTTTGGTACTTTGACAGTGGGGCGACCAAACATATTACCTCGCAACGCAGTCTCTTCTCCTCACTCGAGCCTTCCCCTACAGGGAATACTGTTACATGTGCCAACAAGTCCTCTTATCCTGTTATGGGAGTTGATAAGATCATTTTGACTACTACTCATGGTAGTTCTTTCACTTTATCAGATGCTTTGTTTGTGCCAGGGATCAAGAAAAATTTGTTATTAGTTTTTGCATTAGCCAAGATTGGCTTGGTTGTGAAATTTGTTGATGATAGATGTACAGTTCATGATCTGTGAAATGGAGATGTGATTATTACTTCTGGCATTTTATGTGGTGGGTTGTATAAGCTCATAGACTATGAAAGATCTGTAAATGATTTGGCATGTGGAGTACGTGGTTCTCAAGCTATGTCAGATGCAAAACTTTGGCATGCATGCTTTGGTCATCCAAATTTTGCTAATTTGTTACGCTTGCAAAAATCTGAAATGGTGTCCTCTTTGCCCAAACTTGAGGTGCCTGGAAAACATGTTTGTGAAGGCTCTATTTTTCACAAAATGCAGCGTTCCTCCTTTCCAAAAGATGGTTCAGTTTGGGCTACTCAGAAATTGTAGGTTGTACATAGTGATGTCTATGGTCCTATGCAAACACCTTCTTTTGGAAATTATCTTTACTTAGTGACGTTCATCGATGATTTCTCCAGGAATGCATGGGTATATCCATTGAAGGCAAAGTCCAAAGTGTTTATGTGCTTCAAATAGTTTTTGGTTTTGGCTAAAAATCTGTCAGCATGTAAAGGCACCCTCCGTTCTGATCGAGGGGGGGAATATATATCTTTTGATTTTAATGCATTTCTAGCTGAACATGGGATAAGAGACCAGTGTACAATGCTCTATACACCTCAACAGAATGGAGTTACTGAACGAAAGAACATGTCACTCATGGAGATAGCGAGGTGTATGGTCAAGAGTCAGACTTTACTAATAGTTTCTGGCTTGAGGTTGTCATGTGTGCAACATATATACTTAACAGGTGTCCCACTAAAGCCCTGCAGTCTTATCACTCCATATGAGGCTTGGGATGATCGCAAGCCATCTGTTGCTCATCTGCATGTTTTTTTTATTTATTTATTTATTTATTTATTTATTTATTTATTTATTTATTTATTTATTTATTTATTTATTGCAATATCTGAAGACAGCCCATTGAAATTTAGTAATAAAGCGATCATATTTTCCTTGAAACAAAATGTATGTAGGTATGTGTGTATGTTTGTATATGTGAGTGTATCTGAATCAGATTCTAAATTCTCTCGCCTGAAAATGTAATTCAATGCTCGTAGTATTTTCTTCTCTTTTTTTTTTAAGGAGTACAATGAATTGGAAAGACACACATCCCCAACCTCGTATGATAGAGGCACCCATCTTAACAAACTCATGAATATGTCCAACCAAGATTTGAAATAGATTTGAAATCATGGATGCTTGTAGTATTTTCAATTCTAATTCACAACATTGTTTTTTCTTCTCTTCTTCTTCGATGTTATATCATTAGAAACACCACTTCTGTCTCTATACATGGTAAAGATTCAAAATATTCGAAGTTATATCATTAGAAACACCAGTTCTGTGTCTATACATGGTTAAGCTTCAAAATATTAGAAATATTTTAAGAATAGCATTCTCTATCCATTTTATTCAAGCAACATTCTTTTTCTACAGGACAAAATTTACGGTTACAAGTTATATCACAATCTATACAATGCAATGGAATCATCTACAGAGCCTAAAGGACGTTGGCAATCAGCTCATCACAATTTCTCAACGAGGTTTAACACTGGGAACTGTACCACTCAGTAGGGACCCTTCGGTTGCGTCAACGGAGAAACAAGTTAACGCGCTACTGGAGGGTGCGGATATGTCTCCCCTGCCCATATCTTTTCCTTCTAATGCGAGCCCTGAAGAAGACATACGCAAATCAGCCTTTGGAATTGACATCCATATGGCAAAGAGTCTTCCTGCAACATCGTATATGGAAGGCCTCGAGATCTCGTCGTCATTCGTGCATAGTAGCGCTAACTCTATGAGCCAATGCATACATTCATAAGGATATGTGCCCATTCGAGGATCTACCATCTTTAATGCTTGACCGTTTTGCATAGCAAGTCCAACCTGAGAAACACACATCGAAAAATGCAGGAGGCATTGTTGGTCATTGATTGATGTTGTCAGATCAGTACCTTCCAGTGGTATGTTTCCTGCTCTCTTTGTAAACCTCAATACCTCGACACTCTTAAGTCTCATGCACATGGAAGCTCATTCAAAAACCACCACATGACTCTAGATCCAGAATCTCACCTGTCTCGCAAGGTTCTTCCCACTGTATATAGGCTGCAAGCCCGTGACAATCTCCAGCAAGACAACTCCAAAGCTGTATACTTTTGTCCGTTAGCTTGTGGGTGAGAAAGTATTCCGGATCAAGGTAACCCTGCAGACGAATATATTGTAGGAGATTATTTATCACCTTCCTGTGTAAGATTGGATATTAACAGACTACCCTGCCCAAGGTGTTTATAGTACCGGGGTGCCCTTAACCGCAGTGAAGATGCCTCCATCAATAATCCCCTCTGATTCTGTAATGGAACCGAGCTTGGAGAGCCCAAAATCTGAAACTTTGGCTCTCCATTTTTTATCGAGGAGAATGTTACTCGACTTGATGTCACGATGGTAGACGGGAGGATTCACCTCAGTATGCAAGTACAGTATTGCCTTAGCCGAATCCAGAGCTATCTGAATACGAGCTGCAAAACTAAGAGGTTCTTTTCCACCTGCTGAACTTCGTACACCAAGATTTATTAAGCAAAACTTTCAGGCAATCGCACTATTGAAAACCGTTAGCAAAAGCATTGTGTGCAGGCACATTAAGGCACATACCGTCC
>CM035429.1:27775943-27948443 GCA_020310875.1 Ceratopteris richardii
TCGCGCTTCACACATCCCTCCCCCCCCCCCCCCCAGCAGCTCTCAGGGGGGGAGGGACTAGATGTCATGGACAGAAAGGAAACCATCCTAAACCTCAGATTTCATGTCACTTTTTATATCTCATGATTGGATCAGATTTTGGGGAAACCAATGCTTCCATTGCGTCTCGAACGTGCCAAAACCCCAAGATCGACTGCTTATTTGCTAGATTCTAACATTTTGAGCTCTTGATCGATCTGCTGACATCATTGATGACATCATCACCTCGCAACCGCCCTTGGAAACCTATATAAGGAGGGGTTGGCCACATTCATTCTCAGTCTTGTGGATACCAGTCGTGAGAGCTCAAGGAGTCATGACCGCCAAGTAAGTACTCTTCAAGTTCCAGTCCTAGTTCTTGTCTTGTTCCTTGTTTTAGTCTAGTTCGCGGGCATCCTATCTTGTCCCCTTGTAATCTCGTAGTACGAGATCCTTTCTAGTTATTTCTTGTATCTAGTTCATGTCCTTGAATAGAGTTCCTGTAATCTAGAGATCTTCTTTCATACTTACGATCCCGGGTTGTAGGATCTCTTGTGTCATCTCTAGTCCAGTTTTCCATACCTATTGGTCCCGGATTGTGAAACGTCTTGTATCAGATCCGTCTTCTTGTATTATTTTCCCTACGTGGGTGTTCTTGTAATCATAAGTGTATTTTCAAAATCTTGTCTACTGTAGACAAAGAGCACAATCTAGTGCTCCCCTGACATTTTGGCAAGACCATCTTCATCAAGACCAGGCACCATGGATTCCCTATGTAAGGAAATTCAATCTACGATAAAGCACTTGATTGAACATGTCCAAGAGATGAAAAGATTGCTACGCCAAGATGATCGATCAGTTTCAAGCTATGCCTTGAATATCAAGATGTTGTTTCGTGGAACTACATATCAAGAAGACTACATGGTTAATCAGTTTCAACGTGGCCTCAATCCTGAAGTCAAATATCTCTTGCTATCCATGCCTCAAGCAAATAACTTGGAGGATGTTATCAATCAAGCAATTCAGTGTGAGAATCAGTTGTTAAAAGAAATACAAGTCCAAGAGTCAGAAGTCTTGAATAGTGAAGATACTACTCCTCAAGAATCTGAACCAAGAATCTTTGAAGCCCTAGAAGTCATTCCAGATGATATGGAGCATACAAATTATGAAGATAACAAGAAGATAAAGGACAAGGAGGAGTTCTTCTTCAATCAAGGAGGTGTGATTGCTCAAGGCACTCCATCAAAGATCTTGGAAACACTACAACACACCACTAAAAGCTCAAAGGACCTATCTTGTCACGAAGCTAAGGAAGCTCAAGGGAGACCCAGTCCTTCACCACCTTTCAAGAATAAGGATCATGAAGAATTTGAGGTTAATCATGCCTTAGATTCAAGAATCTCGTGAGGAAGATTAGAATGCTTTATTCATTGGAAAGCAAATGATATTAGTGATCGTACTTGTGAACTTACAGAAAATCTTTAGAGAGCAAAAATTAAGGTTCGTGAATTCCATAAGAAGAATCCAATGAAACCCAAGCTAGAGAACATGGCCGCTCCTTGTGGAACTCGTCGCTTGAGGGGGAGGTGATGTCATGGACACAAAGGAAACCATCCTAAACCTCAGATTTCATGTCACTTTTTATATCTCATGATTGGATCAAATTTTGGGGAAACCAATGCTTCCATTGCGTCTGGAACATGCCAAAACCCCAAGATCGACTGCTTATTTGCTATATTCTGACATTACGAGCTCC
The DNA here is from genome assembly GCA_020310875.1 of Ceratopteris richardii. Taxonomy (NCBI): domain Eukaryota; kingdom Viridiplantae; phylum Streptophyta; class Polypodiopsida; order Polypodiales; family Pteridaceae; genus Ceratopteris; species Ceratopteris richardii. Next base: position 27,777,718 of record CM035429.1, read on the forward strand.
TGATCGATCTGCTGACATCATTGATGACATCATCACCTCGCAACCGCCCTTGGAAACCTATATAAGGAGGGGTTGGCCACATTCATTCTCAGTCTTGTGGATACCAATCGTGGGAGCTCAAGGAGTCATGAACGCCAAGTACTCTTCAAGTTCCAGTCCTAGTTCTTGTCTTGTTCCTTGTTCTAGTCTAGTTCGTGGACATCCTATCTTGTCCCCTTGTAATCTCGTAGTACGAGATCCTTTCTAGTTATTTCTTGTATCTAGTTCATGTCCTTGAAGAGAGTTCTTGTAATCTAGAGATCTTATTTCATACTTAGGATCTCAGGTTGTGGGATCTCCTGTATCATCTCTAGTCCAGTTTTCCATACCTATTGGTCCCGGATTGTGGAACGTCTTGTATCAGATCCGTCTTCTTGTATTAGTTTCCCTACGTGGGTGTTCTTGTAATCATAAGTGTATTTTCGAAATCTTGTCTACTGTAGTCAGAGAGCACAATCTAGTGCTCTGCTCCCCTCACACTAGACACCACATCACCATATGACTGCCTCAGTGACACGATTATGGAGTATACCGGAATGGGCGAAGTCTTCCTTGTAGGAGACTTCAATGCCCGCACTCAGAGCCACCAGTGTCATATCTACGACTTTGACGACCCTGAGATGCTTCGTACCATAGAGGACATGTCTACACTCAGAGCCTCAGCCGACACCGCCACACCCACCTCATACGGCCGACACCTACTTCAAATGGGAGCAGCACACCGTCTCGTTATATATAATGGGATGGTGACCTGGCCCACCTCGGATGGTCTCACCTGCATTCCACCCACGACACCACAGGGGGGGCAGTGTGGTAGACTATGTTATCGGACCTTGGGAGGCGACGCATCTCATCACTTCATTCACTATCCCACCCATACCGATTGGAGCTGATCACGCATATCTTGCCCTATCCATTCGCGGCTCACCATGCATATCCCACCCCGTCACCATACAGCCACAAGCCCATACCACCATTCACTTTAGACATGAGTTGGCACATATCTATACCTCCCATGTTCAAGAGCGCATCTACTCCCTTGATCCCTCTGCCTCATTGGACACCCTCACCGCCCACTTCTCCTCGATCCTCCGCACATCTGCTACTCTCAGCTTCCCATACACCACCCACAGCATCGCACATTCGACACGGTTGGGGAATACACCCCAGAACAGATGGTACGATGAGGAGTGTAGGCGACTATACTGACATCTCAGAGCACAAAGTATCTTGGGCTCCATCACAGAGAGGGAGGCACGAAGACAGATGCGAGCCCTCACACGCCGGAAGCGGAGAGCTTTCGAGGAGCGACAGGAGGCAGAGTTGATCGACCTTCTCATGAGTAGAGATTGTGCCACTGCGTGGAGGGCACTACGTGAGCCACGCACACCTACACCCATAGCATATCCTCAGACTTGGCACACCTACGCCCAGAGGTTATATGACGTCCCAGGACAGCCACCATTGTCGATCCCTCCCACACCGCGTCATGTGATATCCACCCTCTTCACGGCAGGCATGGTACGACAGGCCATCCATAGGCTACAGCATGGCCGTTCAGCAGACCACACGGGGCTACACGGAGAGCACTTTATATATGCAGCAGATGTAGTTTCCCACTTGATCGCCCATCTCTTCAACCCTGCTTTGGTTGAGGGATTACCTGACTCATGGACTATGCGTACCGTTACGCCTATCCATAAGTCCGGCAATATGATGGACCCAGGGAACTACAGGACTATTATGATAGGCCATATCCTGGCCAAGATCTATGGGGCAGGGCAATACTAGAGGAAGAGCTCAGTACACACGCTGAGGCAACTGGGATCAGAGCACCCGGCCAGGCAGGCTTCCACCGCACTCTCCACCATCGACCACATCTTCGTGCTTCGTTGCTTGATTGAGAGCGCGAAGGCGAGGAAGCAGAGACTATACTGTTGCTTTGTGAATTTCCGCAAAGCCGTCGACATGGTCCGGAGAGAGAGAGACTACTACGTAGGCTCTAGGAGTTACGTCTACCATCAGACATGCTATGGGCCATCCATGCTTTGTATGCACGAGTCACAGGCAAGGTACGTTGCCCCGGCAGCCTATCAGACAGCCTTGTTAGCACCATTGGTGTGAAACAAGGTTTCCCTCTCTCACCCACTCTCTTCGGTCTCTACATCGACGAGATCACGGAGTATATACAGAGAGAAGGAGGGCTAGGAGGAGACCTCGGAGGTACGTCAGTACACATCTTGTTATATGTTGATAACATTGTCTTGCTTTCAGAGTCACGTGAGGGGTTGCAGTCACATTTATAGGTGCTCGATACCTTCTGCATGGAGAGAGGACTCACAGTGAACCTTGGCAAGACCAAGGTCATGATCTTCCATACCTCCAGGATAGTACGCCATCGGGCCTCTTTCACTGCAGCTAGAGGACAGATAGAGGTAGTGGACTCCTACGTCTACCTAGGTGTCACCTTTTCATGCAGCACAGGGGTATTCTCCATGGCACAGGCAGCGAGAGATAGATTGATGCGAGGCAATGCGACAAGAGGAGCGACAGGAGGAAGAGTTGATCGACCTTCTCATGAGTAGGGATTGTGCCACCGCGTGGAGGGCACTACGTGAGCCACGTCCACCTACACCCATAGCCGATCCTTCGACTTGGCACACCTACGCCCAGAGGTTATATGACGTCCCAGGACAGCCACCATTACCGATTCCTTCCACACCGCGTCCGGTGATATCCACCCTCTTCACAGCAGGCATGGTACGACAGGCCATCCATAGGCTACAGCATGGCCGTTCAGCAGACCACACGGGGCTACAGGGAGAGCACTTTATATACGCAGCAGATGTAGTTTCCCACTTGATCGCCCAGCTCTTCAACCGTGCTTTGGTTGAGGGATTACCCGACTCATGGACTATGCATACCATTACGCCTATCCATAAGTCCGGCGATATGATGGACCCAGGGAACTACAGGACTATTATGATAGGCCATATCCTGGCCAAGATCTATGGGGCAGTACTAGAGGCAGAGCTAAGTACACACGCTGAGGCAGCGGGGATCAGATCACCCGGCCAGGCAGGCTTCCGCCGCACTTTCTCCACCATCGACCACATCTTCGTGCTTCGTTGCTTGATTGAGAGCGCGAAGGCGAGGAAGCAGAGACTATACTGTTGCTTTGTGGATTTCCGCAAAGCCTTCGACATGGTCCCTCGAGAGAGACTACTACGGAGGCTCCAGGAGTTACAGCTTCCATCAGACATGCTATGGGCCATCCACGCTTTGTATGCACGAGTCACAGGCAGGGTACGCTGCCCCGGCGGTCTATCAGACAGCCTTGTTAGCACCATTGGTGTGAAACAAGGTTGCCCCCTCTCACCCACTCTCTTCGGTCTCTACATCGACGAGATCACGGAGTATATACAGCGAGCAGGAGGGAGAGGAGGAGACATCGGAGGTACGCCAGTACATATCCTATTATATGCTGATGACATTGTCCTGCTCTCAGAGTCACAGGAGGGGTTGCAGTCACATTTACAGGCGCTCGATACCTTTTGCATGGAGAGAGGACTCACAGTGAACCTTGGCAAGACCAAGGTCATGATCTTCCATACCTCCAGGACAATACGCCATCGCGCCTCTTTCACAGCAGCTGGAGGATAGATAGAGGTAGTGGACTCCTACGTCTACCTAGGTATCACCTTCTCGGGCAGCACAGGGGTATTCTCCATGGCACAGGCTGCGAGAGATAGATTGACGCGAGGTTATGCGGCACTTGCAGGATTGGAGAGACGCTGCTTTCAGACACATTTTCAGGAGCCCCGGACTAAGGGGTGGCTCTTTGACACTCTAGTGACACCCGCATTGATGTACGCAGCAGCAGTATGGGCACTAGGGATCACAGAGGCGATGTGGACGCACATTGAGAGGCCCCAGATCACCATGATATCACGCTTGCTGCGCAGCAAGCCCTCCGTTCCACATGACATTATACGAGCTTAGCTTGGCACACCACCGATGCTAGTGGAGGCCCTCTTCCAGTTGGTGACCTTTATACTGAGAGTCAGAGAGCTCCCCACTAGCCGACTCACCAGGCTTGCATTTGAGAGCTCTAGACATTTGGCAGAGACAGGGCATGAGAGAGTATGGTATGCACAGACTTACCGATGGTTAGCAGACCATGGCATGAGCATTACGGATCTCCCCCCTTTTCAGTATGACCTCTCTTCCCCCCACATTACCCTCTCTCGTTCGGAGAGGAATAGGATCATCCGTCAGGACCTACTACAGATACACGTCAGGGAGACATGGATAGCACCACGGGAGCCTCTTCCCACAAAGAGGCAACACTACAGAGAGCACTTCCTAACTGTGACAGCGGATGGTTTCATTCAGAGACCACGATACATGGATACATATATGGCACCAGCTGAGAGAGTGGCCATTGGGCAGCTCAGAGTATCATCACACCAGCTCGAGATTGAGATTGGGCGAGCCACACATACCCCCAGGGATGAGCGATTATGCAGGATATGTAGAGAGGAGGTGGAGGACGAGGAGCACTACACATGTAGATGCCAGGCATATGAGGACATCAGAGACCGCTACCCACATCTCTTCAGGGGGCCTAGAGAGATCAGGGCTTTATTGGGGACAGAGGACCAGCGCCCTCTAGGTCGTTTCCTAGTAGAGCTCCAGCACCACCGCGCATCACTCCTCCAGCAGCAGATGGAGATACACCTGGCCCCCCCCCCTCAGACTCATATTACAGATTTTCTCAGACCCACATACACTCGAGGGCCCAGCTCGATGCGGGGTGTCACATTACAGAGAGCAGAGGAGCTTAGACGACAGCGTCGACGACCGAGACCCCTTGTCCGGAGAGCTCGTCCACATCAGAGAGAGATTCAGGCGATTCACGCACGCCATGACATGGAGATACAGAGACGTCAGCAGCGCACCCCTATCGATTTGGACGCCCAGAGCATTTTGAGGATCGCCATGATGCCTTACCCACCGATGCATTATATCCTACACCCACTCCAGGCATTTAGGGGGTTGTGACACCATCGAGCCTCCCCTCCCTATGCATATCATGTTTGTATCTCACCCATTGAGCATATAGAGTGCATACCCATAGCACCCCACACCCTTGATGCCAGCTACTATCCCTCCTTTTATACCCGTTTGTAGTACTCACACTTTATTTTCGTTTTGGATCACAGTGGATTGGATCATACTGATGTATATGTTTTGTCTCATAGGCCGATTTTGGCCTCTAATAGACGTTAAAAAGTCTTTCTTTCTTTCTTTCTTTCTTTCTCTCTCTCTCTCTCTCTCTCTCTCTCTCTCTCTCTCTCTCTCTCTCTCTCTCTCTCTCTCTCTCTCTCTCTCTCTCTCTCTCTCTCTCTCTCTCTCTCTCTCTCTCTCTCTCTCTCTCTCTCTCTCTCTCTCTCTCTCTCTCTCTCTCTCTCTCTCTCTCTCTCTCTCTCTCTCTCTCTCTCTCTCTCTCTCTCTCTCTCTCTCTCTCTCCCCCCCCCCTCCCTCCCTCCCTCCCTCCAAGGCATGCGCAAGAAAACATACACGAAATGCCAAGGTGATTGCACAAGAAAGCGTTTTTATATTACTTTCGAAAGAGCTTACAACTGTCCGCAATGAGAGCTTGGCATAAGGGGAACCAGCATCTAGGTGCACGCAGCTACCTTTTGTAAGTTAACCTTATTTTCTGTTTTTAGGGTTTCTGAACCCTAATTTCAGAATTAGGGTTTGCTGATTTTCAGATTTGTTGCACTTTCTTGTGAGGTTAGGTTCACTTCGTTGCTCAATTCGCTTCACACACACTCAGATTATAACAGCATAATCTGAGATTTTGTACATCATCATCTTCTTGGCTATTCTTCTATCTAGTGAGTGCACAATTATATGGTTGTTTAGTACTTCCACGTTGTAATTTGGCCATCTATATTTAGTGACTAAGCAATTTGCTTACGTTACTTACTCTTGTCTCAAGATCTCTTTCTATCTTACTTATCATCTTGTTTAATTAAGTGTGTATGCTCAAAGGTTTTTTTAGTATTGGGAGATCCTAGGGCCCCAAATTCCAACAGATTCTTCCCTTTAGATTAGATGAAATTGTGGACAAGGCTTGAATCTCGAGTCTTCTACTTAGTGCATCTAGCATCACATTGTGTTTCCCTGGCCTGTGAATGATCTCGATATCGAACTCTGCGAGGAAATCCTTCCACCTAGCTTGCTTTGTACTCAGTTTCGGCTAAGAAGAGAAGAACTTGAGTGATATGTTGTTTGTGAAGACCTTGGTGTGTTTGTCATGAACATAGTGGTTCCATTTGCATAGGCAATGGACAATCGCGAGCATTTCCTTTTCATCTCTACTCCACCTCAGCTCAACTTCGGTGAATTTGTGTGATTCGTAAGCCACTGGTTGCCCATCTTGCATCAGGACCCCTCTGGTCGCCGTGTCGGATGCATTGGCATGGATTTCGAAGGGTTTATCGAATCCCGGAAGTTTCAAGAGAGGCGTGGCTTGCTTTTGATAGTGTTTTTGTTAGGGGCTCAGTAGTCCATGCATAAGCATAATGATCCGTCCTTCTTCTTCACAAAGAAGATTGGCTTCCCATATGGTGAGTTGCTCGGCTTGATGTACCCTTGTTCCTCCAGTTCATGTAGCTGACGCTTGAGCTCTTTCAAGTTTGTCTCGTTCATCTTATATGGAGCTCGGGATGGAGAGGGTTGATCCGGGAGGGTATCAATCCGGTGTTGAACATTGCGGAGTGACGCACATACGCTTACACATACGATTGTGAAATAAGAATCAATGTTTAGTTAGACAATCACAATAGATTTTCATTCACAATCATACAAGCACATGCACATAGACATACTATTGTGATGAGGATTTCGCATAGAATCATACACACACATACACATACACATACTATTGTGAAATAAGAATCAATGTTGATTCAAAGAATCACAATAGATTTTCACTCACAATCATTCACACACATGCATATATACATACTACTATGAAGTAAGAACCCAAATGTTGATTCAAACTGTCACAATATATTTTCATTCACAATCATACAAAGACATACACATACTATTGCAAAATAAGAATCACTGTTGAGTCAAACAATCACAATAATTTTTAACTCACAAGTTTAAACAAACAAATCAATATTTTTCTTTATTTTTTTAATACTAAAATATTAAATATTTTTAACAAGATTTTATACCTTGTTCTTTATATGACACTGTAAATTCGCAAAAAACAAAGTAACTCTAATGACGTATAGTGCTCGAACATTGTTTTATTAAAAATTATTCGAACGAATCTCTTTCCATCAAAAACTTTTTCAATCGAAAGCTTTTCAATAAAAAGGTTTATGATCGAAAACTCACCAAATTGCCATGCAAAAACTATTTGCTCTTATTCAAATAAACGTTGCACTGAATAGTTCAATCGAATAATAAGGATCTACCGTAAAACTCCGTAATTATTCACAAATAATCGAATTAGCAAATGATGAATAATGCAATATAAAACAAAACGTCTCGCATACATTTCGTTATTTCGGCTCTTTGAAGACATTGAAGACATTGAAGACATATCACAAAGAAGATTAGATTCTTGTTTTATATCAATCTAAAAATGTTAATTCAATGGCATAAGCACTTAAAAAATAATAATAAATAAAAAAATAGTACCATACATACAATAATAGCCCATACAATCTATCATCATCACCTAATATTGGGTATTGGAAAGGTACTAAGATGTTATGAATCATATGAATTAAAAACACCAATTCATTACATTCCTCAATGGCAGCGATGCAAAGTCAAGCACTCGCAATTCTTGCCTTGAAATTCACAAAGTCTTCTCTTTACCTTCAATTAAAGCAACAATTCGAGTAACAAAAATGCATAAGAATCTCACTTAGAAAATGAGAGATTTTTATACAGTCAAGATACATTTAGCATGAAAAGCCCGCGAATCTAGATAAAACCATTTCAAAATTTCTAGCATTTTCCAACATAACTATCCATCTCTTTCACAACTTCTGATGGAAAATTTCTTGAGTATGAAGGTCAAGGCAATATCGTACTCAATTCCAAATTAATTACATAATAAGATCACACACTTCAAATTCATAGTAGACGTTTTTGAACAAGAGAAGGAAACAAAGCTCTACCAGAACATATCGCTTATTTGATGATGATGAATGTCGTTGCTATACCCTTGTAACTATCCGCCTCGTGATAAATTCTTCAGTTGCAAAAGGATGAATACTCCCACTCGAATTCATTTTTCTTTTTTTTTCACTCCTTTCTCTAGATGTTGTTGTTGCATTCCTCCCTCATAGCATTTCCGATTTATTTTCTTTCCTCCTCATCCAAAAGGTTTACCTCATCTATAGAGCTCCATTCTCCTCCCTTTTCTTCCTCTACTAAAATCTAACGTTTTTTGTCTATCTTGCAAACTTCATCCTTGAAAAAAAATCTTTCTCAATATTCTCCACTCAAGACAACTCCCAGAAAAACTCCAGACAATGATGCCATCCGTCATCAATGCTCCACTATAGAAATGAGTACCCTAGCCTCTGCCACTAATGCCTTTACTTTCCTCTTTTAATATGTCATACATATAGGTTTTTATTTTCAAATAATTATTTATAACTCTCTCACATGTTTCAAATGGCAAAGAAGAATCGGCTTCTTTCAGCTAAATAACAATGTCCTAGACTTCACTTTTTTGTAAACATTAACATGCTTTCACCCCTAAATATTTGTTTCACATGCTCTGCTTACATTACATCATCTTCTTGATCCTTCTTTTGCACTAACTCTTGAATTTCCTCGACCCAAACCTCTACAAAAGAATGAAAGAAATGCCTATATGATTTGTGTTGTATCAATTGATAATATTTTTATGAGTATTTTTCCATAAAATGTAGGTACAAACCAGGATTTCTTGAAGAAAATGAATTTGAAGATAAAAGAAATGATTGGAGTTTTATTATTGAAACATATTCACAATCATTCATCACACTCATTCCTTGTGGAAGATATAAACATATCTTTTTGAGAAGGTGGTGGACCATCAAAGGAAGAAGTATTTTTATGTATTTCAAGAGGACACATCTTGTACTCGAGTCCCAAGATCTATGGAATTCGTTTATCAACTTTGGATATAATCTTGGACTTCAGATTTTAGAAGAAGTTTACTACTTCAACGTACATTAACATATCAACTTACATCAACATATCTGCCTGTTGAGAGATGTTCATACCTGAGAGGAAATTCTTCTATATAGGAGATTGGAAATTGTTCATTATCTTTCTATACATGCATCCTACTCCCAAGTCGAAGACAATTAAAACCTAGGAGGAGAATTATAGGGAATTAAGTCAATTGGCAAATTCAAATTGTACATCTTAGATTATCATTGTACATATTTTGAACATTCTTTGTAATTTGTAAATTAGGTCAATTTAGATTCAGGTCAAGCTTGGTCAAAAATTAGGCCAAAAAGTCAAATTAGGGATTTTTTGAGTAAGCAACATAATCATGCAGTATTTCTTGAGAGCTTTCAAGTGGTATCCAAATGCCACTAACAAACCCTCAATCCAGTCCCAAACATAGCCCTAATTTTGCTGCAGAAACCTTCACATGGGAAACTTTCCACCTTACCATCAATATGCCAACTAAAGCCATGTCATCAACGTTGCATAAAACTGTAAATTAGCCGATTCATGGAAAATTACAATCTAGAAAAACATGTGCTATTGTGAGGCATTTCTTCATTACCCATAAAATATAGGTACAAACAAGGTGTTCTTGAAGAAAATGAATTTTGAAGATAAAAAAAATGATTGGATTTTTGTTATTGAAACGTATTCACAATCATTCATCACACTCATTCTTTGTGGGAAGATATTAGTGTGTCTTTTTGAGAAAGCGGTGGACGAAATCTTTATATAAATCTAGATCAAAGTTCAAAGAATATAACAACATATTGGAGCTTGTCAAAGTTCATAATTTCTTCAGCTTCAAAGGAAGAAGTATTTTTATGTATTTCAAGAGACATATCTTGTAAGTCCCCAAGATCTATGGAATTCGTTTATTAACTTTGGATATAATCTTCGACTTTAGATTTTAGAAGTTTACTACTTCAACTTACATTAACATATCTGCTTGTTGAGAGATGTTCATACCTCAGAGGAAATTCTTCTATAAAGGAAATTGGAAATTGTTCAATATCTTTCTATACATGCATCCTACACCCAAGTCGAAGACAATTAAAACCTAGAAGGAGAATTGTGGGGAATTAGGTCAACTGGCTAATTCAAATTGTACATTTTTGAACATTCATATGTAATTTATAAATTAGCTCAATTCTAGATTCAGGTCAAGCTTGGTCAAAAATTAGGCCAAAAAGTCAAATTAGGGAATTTTTTGGATAAGCGACATAATCATGCAGTATTTTTTGAGCGCTTTCAAGTGGTATCCAATCGCCACCAACAAAACCTCAATCCAGTCCCAAAACCATAGCCCTAATTTTGCTGCAGAAACCCTAATTTTGGAAAAGTCAAAGTTCTCACAGTCAAAGCCAATGCCACATGTTAAATAAGGTTATCTGCACATGGGAAACTTTCCACCTCATCATTAATATGCCAACTAATGCCATGTCCTAAACGTTACATAAAAATGCAAATTAGCCAATTCATGAAAAATTACAATCTAGAAAAACATATGCTATTGTGAGGCATTTCTTCATTACCCATAAAATATAGGTACAAACCCGGTATTCTTGAAGAAAATGAATTTGAAGATAAACAAAATGATTGGATTTTTTGTTATTGAAACATATTCACAATCATTCATCGCACTCATTCTTTGCGGAAGAAATTAACATATCCTTTTGAGAAGGTGGTGGACCAAATCTTTGTATAAAACAAGATCAAAATTCAAAGATTATAACAACATATTGGAACTTGTAAAAGTTAAAAATTTCTTCGGCTTCAAAAGAAGAAATATTTTATGTATTTCAAGAGACATATCTTGTATTGCAGTCCCAAGATCTATGGAATTTGTTTATTGACTTAGCCCTAATTCTGCTGCAGAAACCGTAATTTTGGAAAGTCAAAGTTCTCATAGTCAAAGCCAATGCCACATGCCAATGCTATTAGGACATCATAGAAATTCTAATTTGTTTACTTTTAGGTTAGAATGCTTTAATCATTGTATATATTCAAGACATTTATGATTAGATTCATAAAACGAAAATCAAATCAGGTCAATGGCAAAAAGTGATCATTTTACACATGAAAAATGAATCAGATATTCTTGTAAGTACTCAAAGAGAACAATCCAACCATACATAACACTTACCCGAAAACTCTCATCTCAGCCACCAAAAGTAAAACCCTAGTCTGCTGCTCAGAAACCCTAAATTACAGAAATTCAGTCAATATGAAAACTAATTCTTAAAAGCTCATGCAACATGGCAGTCGATGAATGCTTGAGATACTAAAGCTGCCACATCATCATTGAAAAGCATCAGTATTACCCACATAAGCTTTTGAGAAAGCCTATACTATGTTTAGCTATGAAAAGCAATTACTAACTGATTGCACCCCAAGAAAGATGGTTGCTCCCACTTTCTATAAAAGGACATGTCCAAGACCTCATAAAACATCTACAGGCTACACCTAAGAGTGCTTCCTCCCACATAATCTCATGTGAGTGAGGAGTACTCTTTTATCAATTGGAGAAGGATCTCTTGCTTGGATGGGTTCCAGAGGGAGTAGCTTTTACTCTTAAAGGTGATGGAGTGCTTGTGGTGTATGCTCATACACTTTTGGAGGACTCTCACTCTCTACTCCAAGGTTGGTTTGCTGTTCCTCATTCAGTCTAAGCCTCTTCATTCCTTACTCCGTTATCCTTCACTTGCTCTCTTTCATATCCTTGAGTTGTATCTTTCATGTTACTTTTTAGTTATTTGGAGCATATTATTACCTTGTACATGTATTATGATTCATCAGAGCATAATATTTTCTTTATCATACTTTGTGTATTTTGCTCTTTTAATCTCTTCTTCATGTACGCAAGTTCTCTTATGTGTGCTATTATCAGTGTATCTGGGTTAACATCATGAAATCATGGTGAGTGAATTTCACAACTTAAAAAAAAAAAAGTTAAGAGCAATCATTAATGGCACTGGGCATATTTGATTGATTCATATGCCCATCAAATCCCCATCTAGGAGTGTGTCACTAAATGGTCATGGGCAAAGAATATGTATGCAAAAATCACATCCTGCAAAACAAACAGACACACACACAGTATTTGTGCACACATGCATGTATGCATAAAAAAAATAGAAAGATGATAGCATGACAAATATTCTAATATACAGAACGTAGTTAAATTGTTTAAGAAAAATACATCCTCTCTTACCAATTCATTGTAATGTTTTGTAACTCAATATTGCAAGTGAGAACTAATGCGAATTGAAACAGAATTCTGCATTTCAGGTTCCCAAAGGAATTAGGTAGTCAGGCCACTCACAATTTCGAAAGATTTTGAAGTTTTGAATAATTAGAAGGTATGGAACCGCTAAATTTGTTGTTGTCCAGTTGCCTATGTTCAAAGGAAAAATTCATTAGAATTTCACTTGATTTGAAACAAGTTGAAAGCAGAATAAAAAGGAGAAGAAATAAAACAAGTGCATGTCCACTGCCTCACAATATGACCAAACTGGAGATATTTGAAAGGTCCGGTGGCAAACGTCCCCTTAGATTGTTATTATCGAGCAATCTGCATTAACAACAGCTTATAATGTTTTCATCTTCTCAAGCCATCATGAGATGAAAGATGATGATGATCCTATGACTCACAAATGAAGCAGAACTGGGAGCTCTCCCAGCCCAACTGGAATTTCTCCGGTCAAGGAATTATTATTGAGATGGCTGTTGCAAATAATCTTGGAACCATCAGGACCTCTCCTTCTCTCTCTCTCTCTCTCTCTCTCTCTCTCTCTCTCTCTCTCTCTCTCTCTCTCTCTCTCTCTCTCTCTCTCTCTCTCTCTCTCTCTCTCTCTCTCTCTCTCTCTCTCTCTCTCTCTCTCTCTCTCTCTCTCTCTCTCTCTCTCCTCTCTCTCTCTCTCTCTCTCTCTCTCTCTCTCTCTCTCTCGGCCGCAGAGAGCTACGTCGTGGTGTGCTCGGTTGCTCCAAACGCCAAGGGAGTGGGCTGCTGCATGAGGAGAGAGAAAGTAGAGAGAGAAACCTGCGCCGAAATTTGGAGAAGAAGATGGAGAAGCTGAAGTTGAAGAAGTCCCAATCAAGTTATGAGAGATTTGGGACCAAGTCTTATTGATAAGTGACTTTTAGGTCATTTGGGCATGTTCACACATGGGCAGTGACCAAAAGTCATAAAAATAATGTAAATGCCTATAACTCCCCAATTTGGGGTCCAAAAAATATAACAAAAATATGTCTGGAAAGCTCTCGAAGAGAGCTTTCACATGGAAGGGTCAAAATATACAAAAGGAGAGTCCTTGGGGTCTTTATCCCAACAACCTCCCACTTAAAGGACCAAAGAGGCTCCTTTAAGCTAAGTAACTCCCACCATCTGTATACATAGCTGATGTTGTGCCTTGGGTAGACACTTCGTGAGAGCATCTGCAGGATTCTGTGAAGTATTGACCTTGATCAAAGTGATTAGGCCATCCTCTAACACCTCTTTGATGAAGTGGTATCTCACATCAATATGCTTTCTGCGAGCATGAAACATGGCATTCTTTGCCAAACATATGGCACTTTGACTATCACATCCAAGGACAGGTGCCTTTTCAGGCACCCCAAACTCGCTCCAAAGGCGGGCTAACCAAATGGCTTCTTTGGAAGCCTCTGTGGCTGAAATATATTCAGCCTCTGTAGTAGATAGTGCAACTATCCTCTCAAGTCTAGAGCACCATGAAATAGCTCCACCTGCAAGGATGTATACATAGCTACTTGTGGACTTGCGTGTGTCCACATCACCTGCCATGTCAGAATCACAAAATCCTTTTAATTCCAATGGACCCTTTCCATAACATAAGCATTTACTTTTGGTCCCTTTCAAATATCTCAAGATAGATTTGATTGCCTCCCAATGAGCTCTACCAAGATTAGCCATGAACCTGCTAACAACTCCCATTGCATGAGCAATGTCTGGCCGAGTGGCAACCATAGCATACATACGTGAACCACAAGCTGATGCATATGGAACACTCTTCATGTAATTGGCTGCATCATCATTTTTGGGATAGTCATCCTTGGAAAGCTTAACATGTGGCTGCAATGGCACTCCAAGAGGCTTAGCATCAGCCACATTAAATCTCTCCAACACTTTTTCAATGTACTTTTCTTGGGATACCTGCAAAGTATGCTGCTGCCTATCCCTTTTTATACGCATACCAAGAATATGCTCAGCTTCCCCAAGGTCTTTCATTGAGAATGTAGAGTTCAGCTGCTGTTTTAGAGCATTCAGAGTGCTCTTTTTCTTCCCAGCCAGCAGCATATCATCTACATACAGTACAAGACTAATTGGGCTGCCATCTTCATCCTTTTTGGTTTACAAACAGTGATCTGCATGGCTTCTTTTAAACCCATGTTTGAGCATAAATGCATCAAACTTTGGAAGAGGGGCTGTGTGGGACTGTTAGCTCTCTCTTAATACCAAGATTTTCACAAAATCTATTGAATTCAGCACTTGTGAACTCACTCCCATTATCTGTATGTAAGCATTTCAGCTTTCTACCTGTTTGAGTGGTCACAAATGCATGAAATTTCTTAAATGCAGCAAAGGCTTCATCTTTAGATTTTAACAAATATACCCAAAGCTTCCTAGAGTAATCATCAACAAAAGAAACAAAGTAAAGAGCACCCCCCATAGATTTTGTGGGCATGCTACAAACATCAGAATGAACAAGATCAAGCACATTAGACTTACGAGAGACACCAGAGTAATAGGAATTCTTTACTTGCTTACCATATTGGCATTCATTACAAAAATCAAGTTTTTAGCCTTTAGCATCAAACTTGTCCAAATTACATAGTTTATCAAGGCCTTTTTGGCTCATGTGGCCAAGCCTTTTATGCCATAATTCCATATGTGAATGGATTTCAGCCAAAGCAATAAACTTGCCCAGCAAGGCTTTACCATGCAAGCAATAAAGAGTCCCTTTCTTTGTACCTTTAACAATTAGCTTAGAGCCTTTGATAAGCTTCCATGACCCCTTCTCAAAGAGGGTACTATATCCATGCATATCCATTTGCCCAATGGACAATAAGCTTTTCTTGATGCTTGGTACATACCTTACATCATGCAAAACCAGCTCATTAGTACCATCCACTGTGAGATGCATTGAGCCAATACC
The DNA here is from genome assembly GCA_020310875.1 of Ceratopteris richardii. Lineage (NCBI taxonomy): Eukaryota > Viridiplantae > Streptophyta > Polypodiopsida > Polypodiales > Pteridaceae > Ceratopteris > Ceratopteris richardii. Next base: position 27,793,206 of record CM035429.1, read on the forward strand.
TTCAATAGAACAAGCATGGTTATTTCCAAGATATACATGTCCATGACTGCCTACATGAAAGGTAGTAAAACACTCCTTAATAGGAGTTACATGAAACGATGCACCTGAATCTACAATCCATGTTTGTGACAAAGCATCATTCACAGTAAGCAAGGCATCAATCAAATCCCTCTTTGTGATTTGCATATCTTGTGCATGAATATTAATAGAAGCATCAATAACTTCGACATGATTTGCTTCCATAGTAGCACAAAGTATATCTTCTGCATCTCATAGCTCCTCAATGACGACACTAGAGGCCACATTGGCCTTCTCTTTGTCCTTGTCCTTTGAGTTGTCATGTGCTTCATTCTTGGTGTCCTTTTTCTTCTTGTCACATGTGTTCTTCTTTCTTTCTACTTCAGCATTATAATATCTGCAATCAAGCTTCTTGTGACCTTTCCTACCACATTGATAACAAGTCACTTCAGCCTTGCTTTTGCTTTTGCTCCTATTCCTCTGTACATTTCCACTTTTCTTTTTTGTTCTTCCTCAAGCCACATTGGCTGAACCACTTCCCTCTCCACTAGCTTTCCTCTTGATTTCCTCATTCAAAATAGAACCCCTTACACCATCAAAGGTAAGATTGAGGCTATTCAAAAGTGGAACAACCAATGTTTCCAGATGAATCAGGTAAGGTCATCAACAAGAAGATGGCCTTAAGCTTATCATCAAATGGAGGTAATACAGAGTCTTGCAATTGTGAAAGAGTACCTATAAAAGAAGATAAGTGCTCAGCCGCACTTTTTGACTCATCAAGCTTCATACACACTAGCTTACGCATAAGATGCACTTGATTTCAGGCGTCGTATTTTCATAAGTGGCTTTCAGCTTCTCCCATACCTCAAAAGCATTTGTAAGGCCTTTCAAATCCACTAAGATTTCATATGATACAACCATCTTGATGTAAGTGATGACCTTCTTGTTTAGGTTCATCCACGCTGCATCTGTCATATCTTCAGGCTTGACTTCCTCAAAAGCCCCTTCACAATCTTTAAGAAAGAGGATGCCCAACATTCTTTCTTTCCACAAATCGAAACCATTACCTTCAAATCTCTTGATCTCAAACAAGATTTTGACATCAGAGGAGGTAGAGGCCATGTTCGCACACTAAGAGCTTCAAAAGTTCACCAAAAAAGGTAAAATTTACCTATTGTCCTGTGCGCAATTACCTTACGAGACTATAACTGAGAAATTAAGCCCAAAAACTGTTCAAAACTTGCAAAAATCAATTTCTGAAATTTTCTGCAAAAAATTTCAAAAAATTCAAGCAAGCTGTAATTGCATCAAAAACAACAAATTTGTTGTTTTTCAACCACAAAAGGCATACATAGATCCAAAACCAAGTCAATGGGTGCTTGTTTTCACGAAAGCCCCAATTTTTTTTGGGCAATATGACCTGTAAAATCAGAGAAATGACCTGCTGTAATAAGTTTCCAGCATGTATGCACTTGAGCAAGTATGCACTTGCTCGATCTTTGCACATGTCCTCCCACTTGAAATGAGAGAGAATTTCTGCCACAAAAGACATGTAGATGAAAAAATCTGCAATGTGGATGCTGAAAATGACTCGTGGAGATACAAAAGGAAGAATAGAAGAGATTCTTCGCGATGAAACACTCTAAAAACCACAAAATTTGCTTCAGCCTTGCTCCGAGCTCAAGTAATCCTCCAAAAACAGCACTTTTATCACGAAAAAAAAAGGTTTTTCGCGATGAGATTCTCCCAAATGCAACAAAACACCTTCAGCTTAACATAGGCTGAAGTAGAAAAGCACTTCGAGAAACTTTGTCGCGATAGGACAGCTCAAAGCTCTCATACTAGTTGAAAGACGCCGCGGAGAGCTACGTCGTGCTGTGCTCGGTTGCTCCAAACGCAAAGGGAGTGGGCTGTTGCATGAGGAGAGAGAAAGTAGAGAGAGAAACCTGCGCAGAAATTTGGAGAAGAAGATGGAGAAGCTAAGTTCAAGAAGTCCCAACGAAGTTATGAGAGACTTGGGACCAAGTCTTATTGATAAGTGACTTTTAGGTCATTTGGGCATGTTCACACATGGCCAATGACCAAAAGTCATAAAAATAATATAAATGCCTATAACTCCCCAATTTAGGGTCCAAAAAATATAACAAAAATATGTTTGGAAAGCTCTCAAAGAGAGCTTTCAGATGGAAGGGTCAAAATATACAAAAGGAGAGTCCTTGGGGCCTTTATCCCCAACACATCTCTCTCTCTCTCTCTCTCTCTCTCTCTCTCTCTCTCTCTCTCTCTCTCTCTCTCTCTCTCTCTCTCTCTCTCTCTCTCTCTCTCTCTCTCTCTCTCTCTCTCTCTCTCTCTCTCTCTCTCTCTCTCTCTCTCTCTCTCTCTCTCTCTCTCTCTCTCTCTCTCTCTCTCTCTCTCTCTCTCTCTCTCTCTCTCTCTCTCTCTCTCTCTCTCTCTCTCTCTCTCTCTCTCTCCCCCCCTCTCTCTCTCCCCCTCCCCCTCTCCCCCTCCCCCCCCTCCTCCCCCTCCCCCTCCCCCTCCCCCTCCCCCTCCCCCTCCCCCTCTCTCTCTCTCTCTCTCTCTCTCTCTCTCTCTCTCTCTCTCTCTCTCTCTCTCTCTCTCTCTCTCTCTCTCTCTCTCTCTCTCTCTCTCTCTCTCTCTCTCTCTCTCTCTCTCTCTCTCTCTCTCTCTCTCTCTCTCTCTCTCTCTCTCTCTCTCTCTCTCTCTCTCTCTCTCTCTCTCTCTCTCTCTCTCTCTCTCTCTCTCTTCTCTCTCTCTCTCTCTCTCTCTCTCCACACCCACTCGAGACATTTAGAGGGTTATGACACCACCGAGCCTCCCCTCCCTATGCATATCCTATTTGTATCTCACCTATTGTGCATATAGAGTGCATGCCCATAGCACCACACACCCTCTACGCCAGCTATTATCCACTTCTTTTATACTCTGTTTTGTACTCACACTTTATTTTCCTTTTGGGATCACAGTGGATTGGTTCATATTGATGTATATGTTTTGTCTCATAGGCCGAATTTGGCCTCTAATAGACGTTAAAAACTCTCTCTCTCTCTCTCTCTCTCTCTCTCTCTCTCTCTCTCTCTCTCTCTCTCTCTCTCTCTCTCTCTCTCTCTCTCTCTCTCTCTCTCTCTCTCTCTCTCTCTCTCTCTCTCTCTCTCTCTCTCTCTCTCTCTCTGTGTCTCAGAAGAAAGAGACCACTAGAGGACAGCTTATGAGCACATGAAAGAAGAGGGGGAGATCTCCAACGTGGAGATACTCAAGGAAGAAATAAAGAAGGAAATCAAAATGGAGGTAGAATCTACTCGAGAGTCATGGGTGGAAGTAGTACACAAAAGGGTTAAGAAGGAAGTTAGGGAAGACGTGCAGAAAGAAGAGCTCACATGAGTCCAGGATACACTTGAGGAGGAGAGGCTTCGACACACTCGAAGACTTCACATTCGGATTACAAGCCTACCCGAAGGGGTATCACCGGAGGAAGACGCCACTGACATTTGCCGTCGACTTGGATACGAGAGCATTCCCTACACAGACGCATGGAGGGTTGGGAGGGATACATCGCGTTTGCGAGCACTCATCCTCAAGATGAGTTCCGAGGAGGAACGGACGGCCTTTTTTAGACGTCGATCAGTACTACGTGGACTACCCGGCGGCACCCTCTACATGGACAAGGACCTCACGCGTATGCAGGTGGCACACCGACGCGCTTGCATGCCACAGATACTCAAGGCACATCGAGAGGGGAGGAAGGCCTTTTACCGTGATGGTAAGGTCTTCATAGATGGACTCCCTATCAAATAGGGCCATGCGGCCTATGAGACATCACTACACCAGGAGATACCACTCAGAGGAGCAGTGTGGAACTGCAACGGGGCACTCTAGACGCGACCAGACAGAGTCGAGGAGATGATTCCATCACATGACTTTGCGTGCATCACAGAGACACACGAGAGCCCAGAGAGAGGTCTACCACGCATTGCAGGTTTTCATTGGGAATCTGCATTCAGGACCACGACGAGATAGAGTACAGCGCGAGGATCGAGAGGAGTGGCCATCGTATTTCGACAGGAGATACAGAGCCGGATCCATATTATAGGTAGAGATGAGGAGGCACGATACATGTGGGTTCGCATGGAGATAGCACAGGGGAGCTCGATTTACATTGCTATATGCTACTTCCCACCAGGCGAATCTCGATACGCAGGACAGGATCTTGGGGGACCGATCCGAGATAGAGACTCACCATACACAGCGCTTTCAGATGAGATACTACATTACAGCACACTAGGTGAAGTCTTCCTTATGGGGGACTTCAATGGCCGCACTCAGTCGCATCAGTGCGAGGCATACGACATGGATCACCCACAGATCATGAGGGCTAGAGACCCGATTGAGATTAGCACCAGCAGAGTATCGGAAGATACGGGTCAGGACACCACTGGCTATGGCAGACATCTACTCGAGCTAGGCAGCCAACATCATCTCGTTATATATAACGGGATGAATCGTTGGCCAGGTTCAGGCGGATTTACTTGCTTCCCTCACGAGGGAGGTGAGAGCACAGTCGACTACATTTTGGGTACTACCTCTGGAGCTTCACTCATCCCTTCACTTAGTATTGGACGACGCCCACTCGGTGTTGACCACACATTTATCACATTCACACTCTCATCTCCGATTCCATTAGACCCTCCCTCACCCACTAAGATACATACCACGATACACTTCACACACGAGCTCTCACACGTTTATGCACACCATTTACACACCCGCCTACTCTCACTCGATCCATTCTCACCTTTGGACACACTTACATCACATATCACCCCCATCCTACAGGACTCAGCTCTCCGCAGCTTCCCACACCGCACACATATGCACCCTCCACGCACAGGATCCATGCCCCAGAACCGCTGGTATGATGCAGATTGCCGTGAGCTGCGGAAGCACCTACGGATTTTAGAGCATAGAGGAGATATTACACACACACAGGCACAGCGTCGTATGCAGAGCCTTACTCGCCGCAAACGGCGAGATTGGGAGGAGAGACAATATTGGGATATTTACCATTTGCTCATGAGTCGAGACAATGTAGTGGCATGGCGACATTTGAGAGAGAGGAGACAGCAGACACCTATCCGAAACTCGAGCACTTGGCATAGCTCTGCACGGAGCCTATATGAGATCCCAGACCAGCCTCCCATTCCCAGACCGCAGAGCTCACGTCCTACTACCTCTGACTTCTTCACACCCACTATGGTGGGACGCGCTATTGCCCGACTGCAGCATGGAAGGGCCCATGATCATTTCGGTTTACAGGCAGAGCACCTCATCTATGGAGGCACGACTCTCGCACCGCTAATTGCCCATCTCTTCAACTGTGCATTGGTTGAAGGGTTCCCAGACTCATGGATTGAGCACACCATAGTGCCCATTCATAAGTCAAGTGATACTATGGATCCAGCTACATACCGGACGATCATGATTGGCCCTATATTGGCCAAGTTATATGGGGTGGTACTAGAGACAGAGTTGAGTACTCTCACTGAGAGGAAGGGCATCAGGGCTCCAGGACAGGCAGGTTTCAGACGAGACTACTCTACCATTGACCACATCATCACTCTGAGATGCCTGATCGACCAGGCCAGGGTGAAGAAGAGGAGATTATATTGTTGCTTTGTGGACTTCCGCAAAGCACTGTTTCCAGGGATCCACTCTTCATACGACTCCTTGACATCGGAGCTCCGGAGGAGATGATATGGGGGATCTACACCTTATACGAGAGAGTATCTGGTAGAGTCAGATGTCCAGGGGGCTTATCTGATCCACTTGCTAGCACTATCGGGGTGAAGCAAGGATGCCCTCTCTCACCCACCCTCTTTGGTCTCTACATTGATGAGATAGTGGACTTCATACAGCAGCAGGGGGGAGATGGCATTGAGGTACACGGGTCCACTGTCCATATTCTTTTATACGCTGATGATATTGTATTGGCTTCAGAGTCTGCAGAAGGTCTACAGCATCATCTACACGGCCTAGACTACTTTTGCAGACACAGAGGGTTATCTGTGAACCTTGGTAAAACCAAGGTCTTGATCTTTCATACATCAGCACAGGTACGCAGACATAGTTTGTTCATAGCAGCACGTGGACCGATCGAGGTGGCGGATCATATGTTTACTTGGGGGTGACATTTACAGAAGCATCAGGGGTCTTCTCTATGGCTCAGGCAACCCGTGACCGCATCACACGTGGGTACGCAGCACTAGCTTTGATGGAGAGACAGTGCCACAAGGCATATTTTCAGGAGCCCCGCACAAAGGGGTGGCTCTTTGACACTTTGGTTACGCCAGCACTCATGTATGGGGCAGCCATATGGGAACCAGGATTAGCTACATCAGTATGGACAGCATTAGAGAGGCCACAGATCCTCGTGATTGCCAGACTTATCCGCAGCAAGCCTTCAGTACCACATGATATCATTAGAGCAGAGCTCGCTGCACCACCGATGCTAGTTGAGGCACTATTCCAGACAGCATGCCTATTACACAGACCATGGATACAGAGCGCATTGCTTATCGTGCTTTCGAGGCATCACGTGATATGGCATTAGCAGGAGACACCTCCTCATGGTATGCACAGACACGAGACTGGCTTGCCCACCATGGCTTTGACATAGACAGGCTACCACCACTACAATACGACTCTCATGCACCCACCTACTCGCTCTCTCATCAAGAGAGGAATAGGATCATTCGTCAGGAGATATGGCATACATACATACAGAGGACATGGGAGAGCCCTAGGGGTACATTGCCACCAAAAATGCTCTACTACCGCGAGCATTTTCTACATATATCGGGCACGGGCTTCATCGAGATTCCGAGATACATGCAGACCTACCTTCCCCACCACCTACGAGTCGTCATTGGGCAGCTCGGGGTTTCATCACATCAGCTCGAGATTGAGAGGGGTCGGTCCAGGGGAGTCCCCCGTGAGGAGAGGTGGTGCCCAGTATGCCAGACAGAGGTAGAGAGTGAGGAGCATTTTGTTATCAGATGTCCAGCATACTTAGACCTACGAGCACAGTTCCAGGTTGAGGAGTCATTCCAGCATTGCATGACTATGGGAGACCAAAGACGCTTTCTCACGGCAGCATACGAGAGGCGAGAGCGGTCACTACAGCCCATACATCAGCCATGGGGGAGTACCCAGCAGACCATTACCCAGTTCTTTCACCGAGTTGAGCTACATCAGAGAGGTCCATCTATAGGGCTCACACTCCACCAGGCAGCAGCACAGAGAGCACGGCACCGACCACGCATGGGCGGATATTGTCGACCACGACTATATCAAGAGGATATCTCACGCATCAGGATTGCCTACGACCACATGATGGAGCATAGGCGTACCACCACCCCCTGGGTTGTCATCCTTCAGGAGGCACTCAGACCACCACCGATGTACCACATACTACACCCACCTCCACCCATCACCGGTAGCTAGGGCGTTTTACTCACATTTTGGATCCCCCCATGTATTAGGTGGCCACTATCTGAAGAGTCAGAGCCACGTCTCCCCAGCCTTTTCCAGCCCTATATAGCTTTGTGTAGCAATATACTTTTTATTTCATTTTATCTTCTACACAGGGTTACTACACTTGTACATGGTTTTTGTCTCATAGGCCAAGTTTAGCCTCCACATTGATGAGATAGTGGACTTCATACAACAGCAGGGGGGAGATGGCATTGAGGTACACGGGTCCACTATCCATATTCTTTTATACGCTGATGATATTGTATTGGTTTCAGAGTCTGCAGAAGGTCTACAGCATCATCCACACGGCCTGGATGACTTTTGCAGACACAGAGGGTTATCTATGAACCTTGGTAAAACCAAGGTCTTGATCTTTCATACATCAGCACAGGTACGCAGACATAGCTTGTTCACAGCAGCAGGTGGACCGATCGAGGTGGTCGGATCATATGTTTACTTGGGGGTGACATTTACAGCAGCATCAGGGGTCTTCTCTATGGCTCAGGCAGCCCGTGACCGCATCACACGTGGGTATGCAGCACTAGCTTTGATGGAGAGACAGTGCCACCAGGCATATTTTCAAGAGCCCCGCACAAAGGGGTGGCTCTTTGACACTTTGGTTATGCCAGCGCTCATGTATGGGGCAGCCATATGGGGACCAGGATTAGCTACATCAGTATGGACAGCATTAGAGAGGCCACAGATCCTCCTGATTGCCAGACTTATCCGCAGCAAACCTTCAGTACCACATGATATCATTAGAGCAGAGCTCGCTGCACCACCGATGCTAGTTGAGGCACTATTCCAGACAGTATGCCTATTACACAGACTTCGGAGCATGGATACAGAGCGCGTTGCTTATCGTGCTTTCGAGGCATCACGTGATATGGCATTAGCAGGCGACACCTCCTCATGGTATGCACAGACATGAGACTGGCTTGCCCACCATGGCTTTGACATAGACAGGCTACCACCACTACAGTATGACTCTCATGCACCCACCTACTCGCTCTCTCATCAAGAGAGGAATAGGATCATTCGTCAGGAGATATGGCATACATACATACAGAGGACATGGGTGAGCCCTAGGGGTACATTGCCACCGAAAATGCTCTACTACCGCGAGCATTTTCTACATATATCGGGCACGGGCTTCATCGAGATTCCGAGATACATGCAGATCTACCTTCCCACCACCTACGAGTCGTCATTGGGAAGCTCCGGGTTTCATCACATCAGCTCGAGATTGAGAGGGGTCGGTCCAGGGGAGTCCCCCGTGAGGAGAGGTGGTGCCCAGTATGCCAGACATAGGTAGAGAGTGAGGAGCATTTTGTTATCAGATGTCCAGCATACTTAGACCTACGAGCACAGTTCCAGATCGAGGAGTCATTCCAGCTGTGCATGACTATGGGAGACCAGAGACGCTTGGGACGCTTTCTCACAGCAGCATACGAGAGGCGAGAGCGGTCACTACAGCCCATACATCAGCCACGGGTGAGTACCCAGCAGACCATTACCCAGTTCTTTCACCGAGTTGAGCTACATCAGAGAGGTCCATCTATAGGGCTCACGCTCCACTTGGCAGCAGCACAGAGAGCACGGCGCCGACCACGCATGGGCGGATATCGTCGACCATGACTATATCAGGAGGATATCTCACGCATCAGGATTGCCTACGACCACATGATGGAGCATAGGCGTACCACCACCCCCTGGGTTGTCTTCCTTCAGGAGGCACTCAGACCACCACCGATGTACCACATACTACACCCACCTCCACCCATCACCAGTAGCTAGGGCGTTTTACTCACATTTTGGGATCCCCCATGTATTAGGTGGCCACTATCTGCAAAGTCAGAGCCACGTCTCCCCAGCCTTTTACAGCCCTATATAGCTTTGTGTAGCGATATACTTTTTTATTTCATTTTATCTTCTACACAGGGTTACTACACTTGTACATGGTTTTTGTCTCATAGGCTAAGTTTGGCCTCCAGAAGATGTTAATATGACTTTCTTTCTTTCTTTCTCTCTCTCTCTCTCTCTCTCTCTCTCTCTCTCTCTCTCTCTCTCTCTCCTCCCTCCCTCCCTCCCTCCCTCCCTCCCTCCCTCCCTCCCTCCCTCCCTCCCTCCCTCCCTCCCTCCCTCCCTCCCTCCCTCCCTCCCTCCCTCCCTCCCTCCCTCCCTCCCTCCCTCCCTCCCTCCCTCCCTCCCTCCCTCCCTCCCTCCCTCCCTCCCTCCCTCCCTCTCTCTCTCTCTCTCTCTCTCTCTCTCTCTCTCTCTCTCTCTCTCTCTCTCTCTCTCTCTCTCTCTCTCTCTCTCTCTCTCTCTCTCTCTCTCTCAAAGAAGACTCAAAGAAGAAATAAAGAAGGAAATCAAAACCGAGGTAGAATCCACTCGAGATTCGTGGGTGGAAGTAGTACAAAAAAGGGTTAAGAAGGAAGTTAGAGAAGACGTGCAGAAAGAAGAGCTCACACGAGTCCATGATACACTTGAGGAGGAGAGGCTTCGACACACCCGCAGACTTCACATTCGGATTACGGGCATACCCGAAGGAGCATCACCGGAGGCAGACGCCACTGACATTTGCCGTCGACTTGGATACGAGAGCATGCCCTTCACATGTGCATGGAGGGTTGGAAGGGATACATCACGTTTGCGAGCACTCATCCTTAAGATGAGCTCTGAGGAGGCACGGACCGCCTTTTTTAGATGTCGATCAGTATTACGTGGACTACCCGGCCGCGCCCTCTACATGGACGAGGACCTCACGCGGATGCAGGTGGCACACCGACGCGCTTGCATGCCACAGATACTCCAGGCACGCCGAGAGGAAAGGAAGGCCTTCTACCGTGATGGTAAGGTCTTCATAGATGGACGCCCTATCAAATAGGGCCACGCGGCCTATGAGACATCACTACACAAGGAGACACCACTCAGAGGAGCAGTGTGGAACTGCAATGGGGCACTATGGACGCGACCAGACAGACTCGAGGAGATCCTGGCATCACATGACTTTGCTTGCATCACAGAGACACACGAGAGCCCAGAGAGAGGTCTACCACGCATTGCTGGTTTTCATTGGGAATCTGCATTCAGGACCACGACGAGACAGAGTACAGCGAGAGGGTCGGGAGGTGTGGCCATCGTATTTAGACAGGAGATACAGAGTCGGATCCATATTATAGGAAGAGATGAGGAGGCACGATACATGTGGGTTCGCATGGAGATAGCACAGGGGAGCTGGATTTACATTGCTATATGCTATTTTCCTCCAGGCGGATCCCGATATGCAGGACAGGATCTTTGGGGACCGATCCGAGACAGAGACTCACCATACACAGCACTTTCAGATGAGATACTACATTACAGCACACTAGGGGAAGTCTTCCTTATGGGGGACTTCAATGGCCGCACTCAGTCATATCAGTGTGAGGCATACGACATGGATCACCCACATCTCATGAGGGCCAGAGACCCCGATGAGATGAGCACCAGTAGAGTATCGGCTGATATGGGTCAGGACACCACAGGGTATGGCAGACATCTACTTGAGCTAGGCAGCCGACATCAGCTCGTTATATATAACGGGATGAATCGTTGGCCAGGTTCGGGCGGACTTACTTGCTTTCCTCACGGCGGAGGTGAGAGCACAGTCGACTACATTTTGGGTACTACCTCTGGAGCTTCACTCATCCCCTCACTTAGTATTGGACGACGCCCACTTGGTGCTGACCATACATTTATTACATTCACACTATCATCTCCTATTCCATTAGACCCTCCCTCACCCACTAAGACACACACGACAATACACTTCACACACGAGCTCTCACACGTTTATGCACACCATTTACACACCCGCCTACTCTCCCTCGATCCACTCTCACCCTTGGATACACTTACATCACAGTTCACCACCATCCTACACGACTCCTCTCTTTGCAGTTTCCCACACCGCACACATACACACCCTACACGCACAGGTTCCATGCCTCAGAACAGCTGGTATGATGCAGATTGCCGCGAGCTACGGAAGCACCTACGCATCTTAGAGCATAGAGGGGATATTACACACACACAGGCACAACGTCGCATGCAGAGCCTTACTCGCCGCAAACGGCGAGATTGGGAGGAGAGACAGTACTGGGATATTTATCATTTACTCATGAGTCGAGACAGTGCAGTGGCATGGCGACATTTGAGAGAGAGGAGACAGCAGACACCCATCCGAGACCCGAGCACTTGGCATAGCTAGGCACAGAGCCTATACGAGATCCCAGACCAGCCCCCCATTCCGAGACCACAGAGCTCACGTCCTACTACATCTGACTTCTTTACACCCACTATGGTGGGACGCGCTATTGCCCGTCTACAGCATGGCAGGGCCCATGACCTTTTCGGTTTACAGGCTGAGCACCTCATCTACGGAGGCACCACCCTTGCACCGCTCATTGCCCACCTCTTCAACCGTGCATTGGTTGAAGGGTATTGGCAAAGTTATATGGGGCGGTACTGGAGACAGAGTTGAGTACTCTCGCTGAGAGGAAGGGTATCAGGGCTCCAGGACAGGCCGGCTTCAGACGAGATTACTCTACCATTGACCACATCTTCACTCTGAGATGCCTGATCGACCGGGCAAGGGTGAGGAAGAGGAGATTATATTGCTGCTTTGTGGACTTCCGCAAAGCATTTGACACCGTTCCCAGGGGACGACTCTTCAGACGACTACTTGATATCGGAGCTCCAGAGGAGATGATATGGGGGATCTATGCCTTATACGGGAGAGTATCTGGCAGAGTCAGATGTCCGGGGGGCTTATCTCATCCACTTGCTAGCACTATCGGGGTGAAGCAAGGATGCCCTCTTTCACCCACCCTCTTTGGTCTCTACATTGATGAGATAGTGGACTACATACAGCAGCAGGGGGGTGATGGCATTGAGGTACGCAGGTCCACTGTCCATATTCTTTTATACGCTGATGATATTGTATTGGTTTCAGAGTCGGCAGAAGGCCTACAGCATCATCTACATGGCCTAGATGACTTTTGCACACACAGAGGGTTATCTGTGAACCTTGGTAAAACAAAGGTCATGATCTTTCATACATCTGCACAGGTACGCAGACATAGTTTGTTCACAGCAACGGGTGGACCGATTGAGGTGGTCGGATCATATGTTTACTTGGGAGTGACATTTACAGCAGCATCAGGGGTCTTCTCTATGTCTCAGGCTGCACGTGACCGCATCACACGTGGGTGTGCAGCACTTGCCTTGATGGAGAGACAGTGCCACCAGGCATATTTTCAGGAGCCCCGCACAAAGGGGTGGCTCTTCGACACTTTGGTTACACCAACGCTCATGTATGGGGCAGCCATATGGGGACCAGGATTAGCCACATCAGTATGGACAGCATTAGAGAGGCCACAGATCCTCATGATTTCTAGACAATACCACATGATATCATTAGAGAAGAGCTCGCTGCACCACCGATGCTAGTTGAGGCACTATTCCAGACAGTATGCCTATTACACAGACTTCGCAGCATGGATACAGAGCGCATTGCTTATCGGGCTTTCCAAGCATCACGGGACATGGCATTAGCAGGCGACACCTCCTCATGGTATGCACAGACACGAGACTGGCTGGCCCACCATGGCTTTGACATAGACAGGCTACCACCACTACAATACGACTCACATGCACCCACCTACTCGCTCTCTCATCAGGAGAGGAATAGGATCATTCGTCAGGAGATATGGCATACATACATACAGAGGACATGGGTGAGCCCTAGGGGTACATTGCCACCGAAAATGCTCTATTACCGTGAGCATTTTCTACATATATCGGACGAGGGCTTCATCGAGATTCCGAGATACATGCAGACATATCTACCCCACCACCTTCGAGTCATCATTGGGCAGCTCCGGGTCTCATCGCACCAGCTTGAGATTGAGAGGGGTCGATCCAGGGGAGTCCCCCGTGAGAGGTGGTGCCCAGTATGCGAGACAGAGGTAGAGAGTGAGGAGCATTTTGTTATCAGATGCCCAGCATACTTAGACCTACGAGCACAGTTCCAGATAGAGGAGTCACTCCTGTTATGCATGACCATGGGAGACCAGCGACGCTTGGGACGCTTCCTCGCGGCAGCATACGAGAGGCGAGATCGATCACTCCAGCCCACACATCAGCCACGAGTGAGTACACAGCAAACCATTACCCAGTTTTTTCAGCGAGCTGAGCTACATCAGACGGCTCCACCTATAGGGCTCACGCTCCACCAGGCAGCAGCACAGAGAGCACGGCGCCGACCACGCATGGGCAGATATCATCGACCACGACTATATCAAGAGGATATCTCACGCATCAGGACAGCCTACGACCACATGATGGAGCATAGGCGCACCACCACCCCATGGGTTGTCTTCCTTCAGGAGGCACTCAGACCACCCCCGATGTACCACATACTACACCCACCCCCACCCATTCACGAGTAGCTAGGGTGTTTTACTCACACTTTTACTCACATGTCCCCCATGTATTAGGTGGCCACTATCTGCGGAGTCAAGAGCCACGTCTTCCCATCCTTTTCCAGCCTTATATATCTTTGTGTCCCGATATACCTTTTATTTCATTTTATCCTCTACACAGGGTTACTACACTTGTACATGGTTTTTTGTCTCATAGGCCAAGTTTGGCCTCCAGAAGACGTTAATATGACTTTCTTTCTCTCTCTCTCTCTCTCTCTCTCTCTCTCTCTCTCTCTCTCTCTCTCTCTCTCTCTCTCTCTCTCTCTCTCTCTCTCTCTCTCTCTCTCTCTCTCTCTCTCTCTCTCTCTCTCTCTCTTCCCCCCCTCCCCGGCCCTCCCTCCCTCCCTCCCTCCCCCCCCACCCTCTCTCTCTCTCTCTCTCTCTCTCTCTCTCTCTCTCTCTCTCTCTCTCTCTCTCTCTCTCTCTCTCTCTCTCTCTCTCTCTCTCTCTCTCTCTCTCTCTCTCTCTCTCTGTGTATGAGATTATCATGCCCATCCACAAATCTAGAGATGTTATGGACCTAGGCACCTATGAGACTATCATGATTGGGCCCACACTAGCCAAGTTTTATGGGGCGATCTCAGAGAAAAGATAGAGTATGCATACTGAGGAGGAGGGCCTCCATGCTCCAAGAAAAGTAGGCTTGAGAAGATCCTTTTCCACCACTGATTACCTCTTCACTCTGAAGTGCTTGATTGACACAACATGGATGAGGAAGAGGGGGCCACATTGTCGCTTTGTGGATTTGCACCGCTTTTGATACAATTCTTAGAAAGAAGTTCTTCAGGAGACTCTTAGATCTTGTGGTGACACAAGAGATGATTTGGGGTATGTTATGCATTGTATGAGAGAGTATTCGGCATGGTTAGATGCCAAGGTCGTCTCTCTAAGTCCATTGTTAGCACCATTGGTTTGAAACAAGGATGCCCCCTCTCATCCAGTCTTTTTGGGATTTACATTGATCAAATAGCCAACGTTTTTCCACAACAAGGAGGTGAGGGAGCTTAGTTGGAGGAGACCATGGTTCGTGTCTTACTATATAATATATGCAAATGGCATTGTACTGATCTCAGAGTCAAAGGAGGGACTACAACATCATTTGTAGGCCTGAGATGATTTCTTCTTGCAAAGAGGAATCTCAGTGAACCTTGGTAAAACGAACGTACTCATTTTTGACACGTCAACATGTTGGAAGTGTGGTGGACCGAGATAATAAGTCACACATTAATCAGGATCTTTCCAACATTTAGAACCTTATTACATAACACATCTTTACTTAATCAATGAGATGAATGAGAATAGAATAGAGAGAAGACACTTATAAAACTGTAGCAGCTCAATGCTAACTACACACTAATCAAAATGCAAAACCTCAATATACAATGTGTATAATGATACAAAACTGAATGTAGGTTGAATGAAAAGGGTTCTAGGTACAAAATGTACAGAAAGAGAGAGCCTAATATGTTTTATGTGAGAGAATATGTGCAATATGAAGTGTGCAAACTAACATGAACAGGTATTACTGTTGGAGATAGATGTCTGCCGAAGCACGCGAACAACACAAGGAAGAAGAAAAAGCTTGGAGCAGAACACACAAGATTGAATGTATTACTAGAGAATGTACAAAGATAAGTAGCCCATTAGGGCAATAGGCATATATACAAGCCGAGGGAAAAAAACCTCCCAAAGAGGGAAAAAAGTGCCCCGGCGGTCTTAGTGTGTTCACACACATCACTACCTAAATATATCAACAAATCCCCCCTGGGAGTGATGCGGTGAATAAGGAGCTGGCACTCATGTATAAGGAAGTGCCAAGCTATGTGGAAATCACTCCACAAAAGGAAGTAAGCCCAAGGCTTTGCGGCAAAGTCACCAGGGGACGGGTACGGGTCCCGGGAACGGTGGTGTCCCCGGGACGGGGACGGAGCCTAGGGTGTCCCGGGGACGGGTCTCCGGTACGGCACCAAAAACATGCTGTTTTTTTCAAAATAATGAGATGAAAGTCATGCAAAGACAATTCCTCAACATATGAAATGACCAATAATAAGAAAAACATAGAAAAAAGGTGTTTTTTAAGTATAAACAATGAGCACATTGAGTCGTTGACCGTTGAGACTTCAACATTGAAAGTTAGTAGTTAATTGGTACTCCAAGACTTGAAACTTACAAAGTTACAACTTACAAGTGATAAGTCTCATGTATTTCATCATGTCAAAAAATAGATTCTACATCATCATCATATCAAAAAGATGTTACATCCTGAGATAAAAAGATCTTATATCATACGATCGATGGACAAATGTCAAAAAGACTACATATGATGAGAACATAAATGAGAAATGTAAAAGGCAGCAGGCTACAACATAAATGTGATGACTATGGAGAATCCAAGTGGAGAGTCACAGTGACATACTCATTTTCTGCAACACAATCAGTGGTGTCACTCATTTTCTGCAACACAATCAGTGGTTGCTGCATCTTCATGTTCTTCATTTACCACTTGGTCCGATCCCTGCTCTACCTCCCATTCTCTGAAAAGATCTCCCTCCATGCATTGCGTCCGTCGAAGCATCCTCAAATTTGCACTGACAAACACAAGATCACTAGCACGCTGCACACCAAGCCTGTTCCTCTTCTTAGAGGCTACGTGTCCATACACACTCCATAGTTGCTCAAGGCAACTCGTGGTGCAAGCCTGGCTAAGTATCCGAATGGCCAATTGTTGAAGCTCTGGACCATCAAAACGAAAATCCTCCCACCATAGGGAAGCACCAACACGTAGCCTATCCTCTTGGGCATCTGCACATGCATATGAAGCATCTTTCCTTGTTCTATATTTGGATAATTGATCGCCTAGCTGCACTATCTGGGACAAATCTCTCTAATATGATCCTCCATCCATTAGCTACCTCTGGATCTGCATATTGCTTTTTATCTTGAAATTCTGGATCCAACATGTATGCTGCTGCGTGAAGTGGAGAGTAGTATGCATCCCATCTGCTAACACAAATAGCTGAAAGTTCTTCATACCTATCATTATCATTCACCAATGTTTTTAGTGCTTCAATTGTGCGATCCATAGCTTCATACACTTTACCAATACATGGCTCCATGGAATCCATAATTTTCAATAAGTGCACAAGTGGATGAACAATATCCACGATGTGAGAAATGTTTTCCCACCATGCTCCATCATCAGCTAATCTTCTAAATTGCTTTCATGCCGAAGTAGAAGCTTCTGGCATCCTCGCAAATTCATCACTCAATAAAAGCCCTCTCGAGACACCACTACATTTTACTACTCGGTGTAACATAGTGAAATTATATGCAAACCTTGTGTCTGAGTACTTGAGCAAAGCAAGAGTTGATCTCTTGCTAAACTCATTCTTCACACGAGTATGGTTGTTGATGAAGCTAACCAATGAATTTGCCTCATTGATTGAGGGCAAGATCCAATCCAAATTCCCAATGTCTTTGAGAATATTATTCAAACAATGAGCCATGCAAAAACAAACAATGATGTGAGGATACATATTTTCAATAACTGCACCTACAGCTCTATTTGCAGGCTCCCCATATGCTACAATTCAAACCACATTTGATGGTCCCACAATCTCTATGGCACTTGCCCACTCTGAAGCAAGTACATCGGCTGATTTTCCTGTCTCGGATGCATCATGTGATGAGATAAAGTACATCTCCCCACGAGAATAAGCAACCACTCCATGGATAGAGCGTCGTTGGACATCGCTCCATCCATCCACAAGCAATGATACTCCATTCCTTTCCCATGATTTTTTAATGGTCTCGCACGCGGCTTCCACAAGCTTCTTCTCTTTCTCCAATAAAGTGGTGCGCAAGCTCTCGGAAGATGGAGGCACATAGTGTGCACCATATTCACCAATCTTCTTTACCATATCTTTGAAATATGGTGACCTATGGAAAAAGTTAAACAAATAAGTAACTTTTGAAGTTTGAACAATAAATCACCAAATGGCAAATATTGAAATGGAATGAAGATTCAATTCTTACCGAGTTGCATTGAAAGCTATGTGGTCATGGTAAAAAAACCGTGCTACTGCAGTGTCCACCTCCTCCTTCAATATGGGATTCCAATTCTCATGGAGTGTTTGTTGCCGTGAGATGGTGTGGAAGAACTAGGAGTAGGATGAGGAGTGGAAGTAGACGTAGGAGTAGGAGTAGGAGTAGGAGTAGGAGTAGGAGTAGGAGCACGAACCGGAGCCCATGATGATGATGCTCTTGAAGAGGATGGCATAGAAGGCCTCACAAATGATGCCGGGTCGATAGGAGCTTGTGAAGCACGACGAGCATGAGCTTGAGCATCACTAATAGCAAGTTTGTTGAGTAATTCTTGCTTCTTCTCCGAAGTGATTGCGGAACAAAATCTTACTTCATGTCCACGCTCATGAAGTAAGTGTGCATGCACCTTGTTCGCTCCACCGGTTCTCTTGTAGCCACATAGCTTGCAACTCCATGGTCTTGCACCACCACCTTCTCCGGCTGATACGGGAGATTCCACCTCTTCCCACCATGTCCATTTGCTTGTAGCATGCCTCCTCTTGGTGTTTGACCCACTTGTTTGCGATGAAGAAGCCATAGGAGAAGAGAATGCTATAAGGAGAGGAGCAAGAAAGAGAAGGCTGAAGAGAGGGTTGAGAATATAGAGCTCAGCCCTTGAATATGCAAGGGTGAAGATAGCTCAGCTGTTCAAGCCTTCACACACACAAGATGATTGCAATGAAGGCTTCAAGTGAGCTTGTGGCTTGAAGAGCTGAAGTGAGGGCTATTTATGCTTGTGTAAGGGCCCAAGAGAACATTCTAGAAGTTTAGAACCCCCCCAAAATAAGGCGCTAATGTTCAGTCAAAAAATCGGAGCCAAAATCAAATTCAAAATTCGAATTTTTTTTTCCCTCCAAAACCTGAACCGTTCGCTGCCGTCCCCAAATTGGGCTGTAACCCGATTCCGTCCCCGGGACGCGTTCCCGGGACGTTTTTGTGTTTTGATATGCTGAACCAGGACGTCCCCCGTCCCATCTTAGCGTCCCCCATGTTTAGTGATCCGGGACGGCGTCCCGGCGTCCCTAGGACCCAGGGACGCATCCCCATGTCACTTTGCTTTGAGGAAAGCTTCAAACTTCTCCCTAGGCAGAGCCTTCGTGAAAAGGTCTGCAATGTTCTCTTGCGTGGGCACATATGCCAAGCTGATCTCCCCAGCAGAGAACCTCTCCCTGACATAGTGATAATGCACCTCAATGTGCTTAGTGCGAGCATGGAACACAGGGTTCCTCGCAACTGCCAATGCTCTCTAATTGTCAGTGAAGATGGTGGTGGAAGAAGACTGGCCTAACACCCAAATCAGCCATAAGGCTTCTGAGCAACACACACTCAACGTCTCAGCCTCACAACTGGAAGTGGCCACAGTAGGCTGCTTCTTGCTCAACCAAGATATACATGAGCTACCAAGCATGAAGCAAAAACCACTGGTGGACACACGAGTGTCATAGCAACCAGCCCAATCTAAGTCGGAAAAAGCATGCAAATCTGGGCATGCAAATCTGGTGGTAGTGATCCCCCCTTCGGATAAAACAACCCAAGTAGCTGAGTACCACTCAAGTAGCGAAAGATGCGCTTAACCGCCTTCCAATGCGTGACTCCTGGGCAATGCATAAACCTGCTCATCTGTGAGACAGCAAACTGAATATCTGGCCGAGCAATGCATAAGTAAATCAAGCATCCAACAACCTTCTGATAGAGAACAGCATCAAATGCATCTCCAGCATCATGAAGACTCAATCGTAAACCTGTCTCCATAGGAGTGGCAATAGGCTTACAGTCTTCAAGGCCAAAACGCTACAATAATGTGTCAATATATTTCGTTTGACACAAAGCCATTCCACCATCAACTTGCATAAACTGAATGCCCAAATAGTGATGCAAATGCCCCAAATCAGACATCTCAAATGAGGCATGCAAATCAGCCTTGAAATCAGCAATATGCTTCTCAATAGGACCAGTGAGCAGCATGTCGTCAACATAGACAGCAATGATCAGAAGCACATCATTAGCACGCTTAACATATAAGGTGCTTTCAGTTGGACTGTTCTCAAAACCATGTGCAACCAGATAGGCATGTATCTTCTCATACCAAGCACGTGGTGCTTGCTTTAAACCATATAATGCCTTCTTTAACCTGCACACTTGGTTTTCATGCCCTTTCTGCACAAAGCCATGAGGCTGAAAAACATACACTTCTTCATGCAAGTCACCATTCAGAAATGCTATTTTAATGTCCAACTGATGTACATTCCAACCATGATGGGCTTCAAGTGCACAAATGCTCCGAACAGTAGTCATACGGCATGTAGGTGCAAAGGTCTCATCAAAATCAATGCCTCTTTCCTTCACATAACCCTTTGCAACAAGCCTAGCCTTATACCTGTCCACTGTACCATCAGGTTTACGCTTCAGCTTGTATACCCACTTAGGGCCAATAGCCTTCTTGCCAGGAGGCAAGTCACATAAAGACTAAGTACCATTCTTCATTATAGCATCATATTCAGATTGCATAGGAGCCATCCAATTTTCTGAAATTTGTGCTTCATCAAACGAAACAGGCTCATTCTCATCACAGAGACTAGATGCAGCCATAGCCTAGCAATCTGATGCAAAAGAGGCACTATGAGAGCCTGAACGAGTACGATATGACAGAGGTGCATCTAATTTGCTGTCACGCAAAGTCTGCACCAGCCATTTTGGCATAGTTCTTGCCTGCTCAATATCAGCTCTCTCATCAATAAGTGCATCATGTACATCTGCATCAAAAATAGAATTATCTCCATCATCACATAAAACCTGCAAAGGCTGAGAAGTTTCCTCATTAGGACCAGCACTAGACCTAGACTGTCCACCTGTAAAAAGAGGCATCAAAGTATCATACATGTCTTTGGAGCTGACAGATGTCTCCTTGGTACATGAAAGCAATGGTTGAATAGCATCTTCCACAAAAACAACATCACGACTAACCAAAATGCGTTTAGTCTGTGGATGATACAGACGATAGCCTTTACTTTCACAATTGTACCCAACAAAAATACATTTTACTTCCTTATCATCCAATTTTCTGCGATGTTGTTCAGGCACTAATGCATATGCCAAACAACCAAAAACTCGCAGATGAGCAACAGATGCTTTCGGTCATGCCAAGCCTCATATGGAGTGATAGACTGTAGCACTTTAGTGGGACACCTGTTAAGTACATATGCTGCACACATGACAGCCTCAAGTCAGAAACTATGTGGTAAAGCCTGACTCTTGACCATACACCTCGCCATCTCCATGAGTGACCTGTTCTTCTGTTCAGCAACTCCATTCTGTTGAGGTGTATACGGCACTGTACACTGGTGTTTTATCCCACGTTCAACCAGAAATGCATTAAAATCAGAAGACATATATTCCCTCCCTCGATCAGAACGGAGGGTGCCTATTTTACATGCTGACAGATTTTCAGCCAAAACCAAAAACTGTTTAAAGCACATGAACACTTCGGACTTTGCTTTGAGTGGATATACCCATGCATGCCTGGAAAAATCATCAATGAAAGTCACGAAGTAAAGGTAATTTCCAAAAGAGGGTGTCTGCATAGGACCACAGACATCACCACTATGTACAAGCTGCAATTTCTGTGTAGCCCGAACTGAACCATCTTTTGGAAAGGAGGAGCGCTTCATTTTGCCCAAAATACAGCCTTCAGAAACATGTTTTCCAGGTGCCTCAAGCTTGGGCAAAGAAGACACCATATCAGATTTCTGCACGCGTAGCAAACTAGCAAAATTCAGATGACCAAAGCATGCATGCCAAAGCTTTGCATCTGACATAGCCTGAGAATCATGAACTGCACATGCTGAATCATTCACAGATCTTTCATAGTCTATGAGCTTATACAGCCCACGACATAAAATGCCAGAAGCAATAATAACATCGCCATTTGACAGATCATGAATTGTACATCTACCATCAACAAATTTCACAACCAAGCCAATCTTGGCTAATGCAGAAACTGATAACAGATTCTTCTTGATCCCTGGCACAAATAAAGCATCTGACAAAGTGAAAGAACTACCATCAGCAGTAGGCAGAATGATCTTACCAACTCCCATAACAGGATAAGAGGAGTTGTTGGAGCATGTGACAGTATTCCCTGTAGGGGCAGGCTCGAGTGAAGAGAAGAAACTGCGCTGCGAGGTAATATGTTTGATCGCCCCACTGTCAAAGTACCAAACATCTGAGTCCACTGCAGACATGCACTGCTCATGAGAAGATGGGTCAAAACTGCAAACAGTAGTAAACGCCCATTCTTCTTCCTGCACAAGATTAGCATACTCTGTTTTTGGTATAGAGGCTTCTGCAACAACCATTCAAGCCTCCTTTTTCTTTGCCTCTTTTGCAGCCAATTTTGGACAGTTCTTTATGATATGATCATTCCCTTTACAGTACTTGCAAAACAATTTCTACTTTTTGATTTCTTCTCATCTTTATCCTGGTTCTTCGAATGTGCAGCATTTGCAGATTTCTACTTACTAGTAGAAGAGCTCCATTTTCCTTTGCCCTTCTGACTAGCCAGGAAAGCTTGATCTGCAACACGCATAATGGACCTGTTCTGCTTGGACTGATCTTCTTGCAACAGAACAGAGACTAACTCCTCAAATGATAAGGCATTCGGATTGCCTTTCATCATCAACCAAAGAGTAGAAGCAAAGCTCTGATATGAATCAGGAAGACCATTCAAAACGGTCTGCACAAGTGAGCTATCTGGTATAACCTCATTAGCAGAAATCAACTATTCCTTCAAATCTTTGATCTTCGTTAGGAAACTGTCTATAAAATCACCTTCATTCATGTGCTCACTCTCCAACTGTTTTCGGAGGTAAGCAACACGAGCCTCATTCCTAGCTTGGTATAATGTGGTAAGTGTATCCCATGCATCCCTAGCTGTTCTGCAAGAGTGAATATGAGGAATAATGGCACGTTTGACAGACAAAGCTATCAATGCATGTGCCAGGGCATCTCTGCCATCCCAACGAATCTGCTCTGCAGTAGGTGCAGCACAAACAGAAGCACGAACAGGAATCTGCACAATATCATCTTCGACACCATCTTCATCAGCTCCAGCACCTGTATTCGTTGTACCTGTTGTTATAGGTGTAACAGGACATCTTTCAACACCTGCACAATGTTCCACAATCCTTTTGCAACCAATACATGTCACATCATATAAGCCCATAATGGGTAGTTGGTACCATCCAACTTATCCTCAACAGCCAAGATACGGAATACATCACTGCTTTCAGCCATGGCCGGTGACTAAAATACCTTGATGCAAAAAATTGACTGTATCTCAAAAAGTTGAACGGAACTGCCCATACGAGTTCTGCTAAACCTGTAGCAGACTTCGAGACGCTTATACTGGCGAACAGAATCTGGTATATACCTTTGGCACAAAAAGACGAAATAACCTGCACAAGCGCTGCGATAGTGCGTTCGGAGGCCGAAACGAGCTCAGATCGCGATTTCGGCACGACAGTGCGAAGCCGTTTTGATCTTGAAAACACCCTTAGTATGCTCACCAAAATTCGTACGATTCTGAGACTGCAAATGGAGGAGTGTCGACGGCGCCCTAGATGAAGCGACGACATGCTCTGATACCAATTGTTGGAGATAGATGTCTGAAGAAGCACGCGAACAGCACAAGGAAGAAGAAGAAGCTTGGAGCACAACACACAAGACTAAATGTATTACTAGAGAATGTACAAAGATAAGTAGCTCGTTAGGGCAATAGGCGTATATACAAGCCGGGGGAAAAAAACCTAGTAAAGAGGGAAAAAAATGCCCCGATGGTCCTAGTGTGTTCACACATATCACTACCTAAATATATCAACAATTACAACGAATCCTTAGAAGATGTCTGATGGACAAGATATGACTCGACTGTACTCATCCCGACATACCATACAAGCTCACCCATACGTCGAATGATTGTGTAGTACAGATGAAAACAAGCTAAGTATGCATGTCCAGTATGCAAGGAACGGGCGGATAGCTGCCAAAGGTCGCATTACTATGAGAAGCAGACGTCCAAGATTAGAGGTTAGCTCAGATGTAGTCGTATGGGGAGTCAGAATGCAGTCACCCAACCAGTTGAATGTCTCCATCACCATCTAGCTGCATTTCGCCCAGTAGTGGGATGCAATCAACCAAGACCACTTCTGCTAGCCCAATGTATATAGCCCAAGGATTTAGGCATGTTTTGAAATACGCTTATCCATGACACATAAAGGCTAGTCGCCCAAATTCTTGATGCATCCCAAAGTACAATCACC
This sequence comes from Ceratopteris richardii, assembly GCA_020310875.1. Taxonomy (NCBI): domain Eukaryota; kingdom Viridiplantae; phylum Streptophyta; class Polypodiopsida; order Polypodiales; family Pteridaceae; genus Ceratopteris; species Ceratopteris richardii. The sequence continues at coordinate 27,817,702 of CM035429.1, forward strand.
CGAGTGAGGAAACAAGTTTATGAGGTAATAGATGTACTCACCCATGGCCAAGTCCAAGTGGAACTCGGCTAGGTATCCACATGCACTCACCCAAAGGTCCTGCCCCAAAGAGCACTCGCCCAAGTATACATGGAGTCTCCCAACACTATAGTTTGTGGTCGCCAAGCTCCTATTAATTGGCATCACCCAAGAATTTGATGGACTTGCCCACATGTGGTCGCCAATGTTGGGCACTTCAAAGAGTGGACTAAAAGCATCGAATATCCGGTCCAATGCTAAGCTTTGGAAAGTGTCGATGAAGTTGCTCTCTCCCAAGAGCCATAGTGAAGATGTTTATATGCTCCATTTGCTCCACTTGGACAACAGCTTATCTCCACGACCCCATTCTCAATCAACTCATGCACACAGTGATATTGAATTTCTATGTGCTTGGTATGTGCATGGAAAACAGGATTCTTGGCGATGGCCATGCAACTTTGGTTGTCACACTTCAACCCTGCAGCCTCCTGACCTTGTACTCCTATGTGCCATAGGATCCTCCTCAACCATACTATTTCACATGCTGCAATACATGCTTCTTTGAATTCAGCTTCAGTAGAAGATAATACTAGAGTCAGTTGCTTCTTACTGATCCAAGAGAAAATCCTTGATCCTAAAGAAAAGCAACATCCAAAAACTGATTTTTTGGTGTCAATATCTCCTTCCCCATCTAAGTCACAGTATCTAACTAGAGATGATCCTTCTTCATAAAGAATACCATAATCAATGGTTCCTTTCACATACTTGAGTATCTGCATGCATGCCTTACAATGAGTTTGGCAAGGCTTATTAGAGAACCGCCTTACTACTCCAACACCATAAGAGATAACCGGTCTGCTATTGCACAAGTAGAGGAGACTTCCAACTAATTTATTGTATCTTCCAATATCCATTGGATGTGAAGTATCTCCAATAGATAATTTTGTGTTGAGTCTTGCATACTTTTGTTGAGGGATGAAAATCTTCCCAGGTTCCTCCCAAACTTCGAGACCTAAGCAATAATGCATAAAGCCGAAGTCTTTCATTTCAAATTCTAAATTGAGGGCATCTTTCGTTTGTTGAAGAAGACCATCATCATTTCCTGTAATTACAAGGTCATCTACATAGAGTATAAGCACAATTGTCTTCCCTTCTCTCTTTAGAACATACAAGTTAGCATCAAAAGCACATCTTTTGAAACTTAAATCCAAGAGATACTTATCTATCCGCTCGTATCATGCTCTAAGGGCTTGTTTCAGCCCATGTAATGCCTTCTTCAACTTAGATACCTTGTTCTCTGAACGGGGAGCCTCAAACCCTCGTGGTTGAGACACATACCTCCTTATTGAGGTCTCCATTGAAGAACGTTGATTTGACATCCATGTAATAGACTAGCCATCGCTTATGTGTAGCCACAACTAGTACTACTCAGATAGCGGTCATCCTTGTAGTCAGAGCAAATGATTCACAAAAGTCAATGCCTTCAACTTGTGAGTAGCCCTATGCAACAAATCTTGCTTTGTACTTTTCCAGAGTACCATCGTCCTTGTAATTTATCTTCTAGCCCCACTTGATGCCAAAGACTTTATGCTTAGGGGGTCGATCCACTAGCTCCCAAGTTCCATTTTCATGATATTGTTGTATTATGTTTGCATGGAAGCCCTCCAATTCGGATCATGGAGTGCTTCCACATTGGTTGGTTCCTTTGCTTGTTCTTGAATGAGCTCAGCCATCAGTTCTATGTTTACAATATGGGTGCTTTCCCGTCTTTGTTCCTCTTTTCTATGTGCTCACCTCGGTCCGTCTACAACCTACTTTAGTGACTGTGAGACGGGGTTTGGAGAATCATAAAGCTTCCTCACCCAACATGGCAATGGCTTTTCCACTTGGATGACATCAGGTTGATGGCTTTCAGAATCATCATCTCAAGATCATGCTTCCTTCTCTCGTGTAAAAGGGATAGCTCTTGGGCAAGGTTCATAGTGGATTACCCTTTCACCTGGTGATAAAGTGGAAACTCTCTTTTCCTCCTCCACTGCATGTGGCTTCTCCTTAAACACGACATCAAGACTCACGATGATCTTCCTAGCCTGAGGGTCATAAAGCTTATAAGCCTTCTTATCTTCGTTGTACCCTAAGAAGATAAATTTGATGCTTTTTGGTTGAAGCTTGTTTCTCTCCCTATCTAGAACATGTACATAACATTCACTTCCAAATATTTTGAAATGGGAAGACAACACTGTTTACAGCCTGTGTACAAAATTGATTAGGCAAACCCTTTCCCTTCAACATCCACCTTGCAATCTCCATGATGGTTCGATTCCAATGTTATGCAATGCCGTTCTATTGAGGACTATGTGCCACTTTGAGTTTATGCTTGATTCCTTTACAGAATTTCTTCATCTTCTTCTCTATTTCAGTTGAAGCCGTTCTTTAAACTTACCAAAGCTTGAGCCTTATCGTGAAGGGAGTAGACCCACATCTTCCTACTATGGTTGTCGACAAGTAACATGAAGTAGAAAGATCCGCCCAAGGCTTGTGTAGGCATTTTTCCGCACAAATCAGCATGCACCAACTCTAGAGGATGTTCTGTTTTTGCTTTCTTTTGGGGATGTCTTCCTCTGTTGCTTGCCCATCATGCAAGCTTCACTTGGTTCCTTCATTTCCGCAATCAATGGTAGGTTTGCAACCATACCCCTTTGATGCACCTCCTTTAGTACAGGGTATCCGATGTGGCCGAATCTCTCATGACATAGTTTACTTGTGTCCATACTTGTAGTGGTTGTAAGAGCAAACAACTCATCGAGGTTGTTCCTCATGCTAGTCTCGACAACGTTGTTGTTACTGTCCATAATCTTAGCTTTCGTCTTACTGAAAGATAATTGATGACCTTGATTAGTTATAGAAGCTACTGAGAGTAGATTTTTTTTATTTGTGGAACATACAACACATTTGAAAGCTTTCTGACATCCCCATTACAATTAATGAAAGAAACCATACCTTCGCCCTCTAGAGGACATCTTGCATTGTTGCCTACCTTTATTGTGATGGGTTCCTTTAGAGGCTATAAGGAATTGTAAAGGTCTTTTCTGCTGGTCATGTGACAAGATGCACCACTGTCCAACATCCATAAATCGTCTCTTCCTGAATCTTCAGCCGAGGAGCATACCTCCTCTATCGAAATAAGTAACTCAAGCTCTGTTTTTGCAGTGTTGGCAGGCTTTTTACCCTTGCCACCTTTTCAAGAGCCATTCTTCTCTTCTTCCTTCTTGATTCGACAGTCTTGGATTCTGTGGCCTTTCTTTTTGCAGTGGAAACACTCTCCCTTGAACTTTTTTTGGTCATTCTTCTTTTTGTTTCCATCTTTTGAAGAGTCTGCTTTGCCTCCTTTGGCATTTGCTTTGAATGCAACATCTCCTTTGCTTCCGCCACTCCTTTCCTTGAGCCGCAACTCCTCCTCCATGAGTACGGTACTGAATTCTTCAAAAGTTAGTGGTTGAGGTCTCATTTGAGTATTAAGAGAAGTTACCAAACCATAAACTTTGGTGGACAGATTCGAAGACAACACGAAGCTAACTCCTCACTTGACTTTTGTACACATGCTCCCAACATTTGATCTCGTAGATTCTTTATGCAAGTGATAAACTCCTATGCAGTCTCCCCATCAACAAACCTTTCTATTGCTAGCCGAGTCTCCTAATTCTAAATCCGTGTGAGATTACAAGTTTCATATCCATTTCTAAATATGTTCCATGCTTCACACTCCTTGGTAGTATGTTGAATGAGAGTCAGAACACTATCAATAGTACTTGTAACTAGAGCAAAGAGTGCATCTGCATTTCTATGTTTCAAAGCGCGTAGAAGATCAGCATCGGGATGAATCATTCTACCAGGATTATTTGGATCATATGTTTCTTTGGGCTCATTATCAATCCCAAGAAGAGTCTCCAGAAGCTCATATGAATCAAGGATAGAAGTGATTTTAAACTTCCACACGATGAGGTTCGTACCATCAAGTTTACCTTCCGTGAAGGAAGGTGGCCATATCCGCAATGTTGGGATGGACCGACATCATTACTTCTCTTGTTTGAGCTCTACCTACTCCGGTCGAAAAACCGCCATGACGCACCACTTGACATCTTCTCTCTTTCGTCGTGGAAACCTCTACAATCTCTTCGTTTTTACTTCTGCACCACTCAAAGCCTCATCAGCTCTGATACCATGTAAGAAATTAACAATACATCAAAATAGACCAGTAGACACATTTCAGAGAAAAATGTAGGCAAAGATAGATGCAGACTCAGACATAGAGAACTCAAATTCTTAAATTGCCAAGAGTAATGCAGTTACAACGATGGTGTTGTCCACCCATGCCCTCCTAATGTGGAGCTTAGATGGCGATCTAGATAGACTCTAGCCGAAGAGTTTACTAGTGTGCAATGCTCTATAAAGCTCAACATGGGTCATACTTATATAGCTTTTACAAGAGGAGTCGGTATAGATAAATGTAGTCAAGAGATACAAAATAGTTGGCAAAATATATAATCCGACAATATCTCCAAAATCAGAAGTCCTACCGTCTAAGCCCTATGGGGTAGGGGGATAGCCCCCCGGACCCCATAGAAGGGAGCAAGCCCCCCTCTTCACTCCCCCCATTAAGCTTCTATGGGGAAACCACGCGGCACCACAAGGCCTTTATTTTCACCTTGAGTGGAAACCCAATGGCCCAAAAGTTTATGCCCTACCTAACCTAATGGCTAGGCTCACAAAGATCATCTATTACCATCAACGATCACACATAGACCTCATCTAACTTGGAAATTAGGGTTCCACAAATGTCCGGGCTCTCACAATGGCTTCTCCTCATATCGGGAGAGGCTTACAACTTAGAGCACCATGGATCATTTGTGGTCACTTAAGGGTGGAGTATTGAGTATATCTAAAAACATCATGTAGGAGATAGACATTGTATATTCATGCTCAAATATTACTTGGCATTCTATGTTTTCTCTCTCCGCTCACAAAGGTCGACATGGGCTTTTACTAAAAGATTTTTATAGTCGGCCTTCATGTGAAAGACAAAATGGCCATTGAATACTTTTGTATATGTTTTCCTTGAGTAAAACAGATAATGTCTAGGTCAGCCAAAAACCATCATAAGAATAACTATTGTGCATTAGTGTATGATGTTTCTCTCTATCTTATGCATATTTGCATTTTTCCATGTACTCTTTGTGTATGGAACAAGGCTACTAAAGATCTTTATTTTGAAGCTCCAATGCTTGTTTTGAAGTATAACGTTCGTTATTTGTATGATTCCTTTTCCGACCCTTTTATGTTGTATACCTTGGGTCAAAGAACTATTGTTTCTACTTGAAGAGGGCATCAGAATACTTCCATGATTTGTGCAAGATCTTTAGTTAAGTAAAGAAAAATCAGAAATCGGTGGCGCACATGCTCTCTCTCTCACCTGCACACAAATTTTTATTTTTCAATGCATATCAAGATAGATTTGTGTGCAAGGACAAAGTTTTGTATAGACACAGCTTCCAAAGTGGAGGGCATCAGAATACTTTCATGGTTTGTGCAAGATCTTTTGTTAAATACACAAAAATCAGAAATTGGTGGCGTACATGTGCTTTACTGAGCTGAGGTATCTGAATGATGATGGCAATGGACCTGTCAAGCTGTTTGAATCGATTTGCAGCCTATTCATCTTGGAGAGATTACCCAACTCCGGTGGCAGGATTCCAGTGAATTTGTTACCATTGAGAAGCCTGGAGAAAATATCAAATTGTTCAGCTACAATTGCAAGCACCTTGTATGTAAGAAAATCGTTGAATCATACTGCTCGAAATTCAAAAGGATAATAGTATGGAAACTTGCAAGAGAGTCAAATTGCCCAGCTTCCCAATTTCTGCAGGGATCGGTCCTGTGAGTTTGTTCCACATAAAATTTCTTCACCGAAATGCCATAAAATGACAATCAATTCAAAACTGTTTCAGATGTTAATATCACAAAACTCAGAACTAGAATCTCATTGTTTCTGCATCACTTACAGAATAAGCATATGAGTGAGATTTCCAACATACGGTGACAAAGTGCCAGTAAAATTCATGTCCATCAAACGCCTGTAACAGTATGAGCGTTTACGTAAAACTGATTCATGTTACACGACCTAATATAAGCTTCACCTGACTCATCCAATGAGAGAGAAGTGAACAAAACCTACAGCTCTTGAATATGATTGACACCATTATCAGTTCCACAATATACTCCAGTCCATCTTGAAGTACCACAAGGGTCGTCCCCAATCCAGTCATGGAGCCTGTTCACCTCATCACCGAGGACATCCTTAATTGCCCGAAGAGCAGAAACTACATGTTATAAAATGATAATAATCAATTGCGTTTTTGGAGAATCAGTTCAAATATCTGCATAGAACCTCGTCATAATAGATGACATGCAATGCATGTGATAGTTTGTAAACATGATGGAATTATTTTACCGAAGTCCTATTTATTACATCGCTTGAAGTATAGGAGACATAGATACCTTACGGACAAGCAGGTGCAGAGGCTGATCCTGGTGAATAAATTACAGGGACAAAACAACTGTCATGGTCGAGGTACAGTTATATTGAGTAATATGTCACATAGCTTGATACCAACATACGGGCTCCTGAACGTACGATAAATCATTGTTTGTATACAGGGCCCAGGCATCTTTAGGTTCGGTTATAGTGCGCGTCGAGAAATTGTCATCGCGATTCGCCAGTGCATCCCAGTGTCTATGTGCAGTGTGGCAAGCTATTCAGATTTGGCGGGAGGGCATACACTCCCAAGCTTTCAAACCTCATTCTGCCCTTAGAAAGTTCCGATGCCCCCTGAAATCCTCTTTTTTCCGTGGGTAAGTAAGCCAAACCTTTACATCGTACGAAGTTTTCTATGCGAAAGCAATGGTTAAATATAACTTTAAAAAATAATAGAATAATATGAAAATTTCGCTATTCTTTTTCAGTATGTCCACATCAAGCTGCAGCAAAACTCAATTCATTCCCCTGTGTCACCCTCCAGTGTCCACTGCGAACAGCAAAGTGATGGAACATCATGATTCACATTTATAATTCTCCCGAAAGTCAGATTTTCGGCTATGAGTTCAGCCGTGACGTCCTCATGTGGATCCAACACTAGATACCTGTGATTCGTGAACCACTCTTTGCATTAAACGCCCTGGCTTTCTCATTGCCCTAGGCAAAGGAGCTTTTCTTACCTTTACGCCGCTTTCTTTCTCCATTTTGTCTTCTCAGATATTCACTGGGCCAAGAATGTCAGAGCTTTTTATTACCCTTTACCGCTTTTAATTTATTTGCTTTCTTTTCTCTTGTCGAGATCGTCAGATACGCTAACGTGACCAGGTAGATCATGTTGGCCTTTTGAAGATGTTAATATATCCTTTCATTTCTCTCTTACCATACTTTTACAGAGCAGAATCCTCTCCGTTTCCCGTATAGCTTCGTCTGAGATAACCGCAAAATTTTCAACTGAATTTGCTTATTTTATAAAGCGTGTATGTGTGTGTACACGCGCGCGCGCTTCTGATTTGGTCAACGATTTTCCGATTTGAAGATCCAAAATAGTTAGTCTTTGAAAGCTAGAAATGTGTGCTCACCCATTAAGCCTGACGTAACTCAATTTATAGAAAGTCCGGAGATTATTTATGGATCCGAAGACATTTCGGTTAATGTCGTTCTGTCCAGATGGAGATAGCAATGGAACTAAAGATGCAAGCACCTCCATCGCTAAAGATTGTGACTATTGGAGTGGAGCTAATTAAAGCACGGCAACGAAGCAAGGGCGACATAGCAAAAAGGGAAGAGTTCCCTTTTTCCTTTTTTCTTGAGCTCAGGGATCATAAACTTGTAAGAAAAGGACGGCGCACTCATCACTGTAAGGAAGAATTGAAAATTTGGATTCGAGATGGTGTAACAGAACTGTGTGTTACCTCATCATAGACTGTACTCATTTGAAATTTAACAACGTCTGGAATGCCGAGAGGCACACACACAATCACACATATGTATTACCCACGCAGACAAACGGTATCAAAGAACTTCATCCTTGAAAATTTGGATTCGAGATGGTGTAACAGAACTGTGTGTTACCTCATCATAGACTGTACTCATTTGAAATTTAACGTCTGGAATGCCGAGAGGCCCACACACAATCACACATATGTATTACCCACGCAGACAAACGGTATCAAAGAACTTGAAGGATGAAGCATCACGAGATTGCCTCCATGCAGCATACTTAGGTAGCGATATAGTTATGATTGAGGAGATGTAATCTACCTTCATTCGGATCAGAAACGGCATGAACGGTTTTAGACCTAACTAGAAGGCCGAGGAGGATAAACGAGATAATGTCCATGCGCACTACGATCATCGTGATTCGTGGGATGGTATGCATTGGAGAAGAACTCTCGTACTCTTATTACTTATGGACGAATGCAAAAGGAGGCAGTGATTTGGAGTCAAAACTTCACATGATTTAATGTGAATTAGCTCATTGTACGGAACAATGTGTCTACGACGACTCTCAGAGACTCAGAGCTCAGAAGGTCTAGAGCGGACGTCAATGAAGATATAAAAGAATGAACTCTGTAAAGCAGTTATTCGTAGTCTTCGCGGTGATCAAATCAATCTGGTTTTCTGGAGCAACGGAAGTATCCGGATTGCGACTGTCTATCTGGCTTTGAGCATCCTCAGACGTCTCCCGATTCCCGACTGGCCAATCTGCATTGCGTTGAAAATTTGAACTTTGGCCGACAACAAGGTCAAGGAAATTAGAAGGTTTCACACCACGTGCGGCCGCTGTTTTTTTTTTTTTTTTTTTTTTTAATAATAAAAGGAAGTTCGGCCTTAGCCTATTCTCCAGGACTTTAATTAAAATAAAGAAGAAAAATTACAAGTGAATGCAACTAGTGCTCATGGGACCCCCAAATCCCACGTGTAGCCGTTGTTGTTGCAACGCCCATTTTCTTCAATGAGGGAAGGCATACTTCTCACGTTAAATTCATATAATGGGCGTGATAGAAAAAGAAAAGTCTCTCCTCATATGGCAAATTTTTCACCGAGGAATTTCGACCAACCAAAAGGTTAGCAAAATTTGTTGGGCATCCCCTGGTGTAAGCATTGTTATCGATCCATTGAAGATGTTGGCCACATCTTCTTTACTTGTCCCTACTCCAACAGGCTCTGGTAGATTATTGAAAAGAAAATTAGACTTCAACATAATATTGGCTAGAAGCAAGCTCTGCTGGGTGAAGCGATCGGATGCTCGGCAACCCTCTGGAATGCCATCAAAGGGGAGGTCCCCTGGAAGATATGGCGAGAAAGATGTGCTTATAATTTCGGCGACTCCCCCAAAGAGTGGTGGATCGAGAAATCATTGTTCCTCCTCGGTAAAAGAATCAGCAATTGCAAGAAATCCCCCCCTTTCAGGCATCATAAAGTGTTTATCCTGATCGACAATAAGCTTAAACCCAAGTGGGACCCTCACGAGGGTGATGAGAGGGTGATGAGAGGGTGATCAACCTTCTTTGTAATGCCATCTAAACTTTGTAAGATCTACCCCTACTCTGTGGGACATGGGGGGTCCCATGGGCACTAGCCCCATTCACCTGTAGTTTTCTTTTCCTTTTATTTAATACAAGTCTGGGAGTGTAGGCTAAGGCCGAACTTCATTTATTTTATTTTTATTTTTTTAAGAGAGATTTGAAGAAACACATATGAAATCAAGAAACATGTCATTGAATTAGATTTGAGGACATTGAAGTGGCTAGGAGAGTGGACTATGAAGAATGGTGCTTGTTGCAGAGCAGATTCAATGCTTGGAAGGGATTGAGGACGCGCTTCCTTATTGTGCATGAATCCCCTCAGCTTGAGGGTCTTAGATGGCACAATGGCAACAATCTTGATAAAATTCTGAGATTCAAGAATAATCTGGACTTTCATGTCACACCTAATAGAAGATGGTGTCTGGATTGGTTGATTCTTAAGTGCGAATTAAAGTTCCCATCCCTTTGTCATCCCCTCATCGAGGTTAAAAGATCGGTCCTTATGTGGAAAATCCTCGAGCAGGGAATTTGGACCAATGTAAAAGCTAACAAAATTTTTGGAGCGCCTCCATGGTGTAAATGATGACTTCATGGCAATGAGGACTTGGGATACCTCCTCTTTTCTTTCCCCAAGTCAATGCCTGTGTGCATGTTATAGGGGCACATCAATTGGAAGCAAGTGTCATTGGGTGAAATGATTGGTTGTTCCTCAGCACTGTGGAATCCTATAAGAGGTGAGACCCCACAACCAAATGCCTCTATATATAGCTCTCTCCAGGGGACTGCCTTCTTGGGCAGGTGGATACTAACCATCCAAGTGTCAGCCACGTAACTACATGTGCGCCAAGTGTCCCAGTTAACTCGAGTTAACTCAAGTGGATGATTCTAGAAGGTTCTAGATCTCTTTGAGCAAAATACTCTCCCCATGTCTCCCATGGGGATTGAACCCAAGACCTCCTCCTTCACATCCTTGAGACTTAACCACTAAGCTAAGTGGATCACTTGTTCACAAGAGCACAATACCTCCTAGTAAGTCTAAACTCGAGATCTTTGATCATACACACGGATGACCAAACGGTGTCCGATTTCAGATCTGTCTGAACCGGCCAGACCCTTGGATCGTAAACTTACTTTATTACATTCTTCCCCCCTTGGAAAATATTTTCGTCCTCGAAAATAGAGCTATATAACTACTTTAGGCAACCCCCGAGCCTCATGTTCTAAAACTGGAAGAACATGGTCATGTTCTAGAACTGGAAGAACATGTCTCATCTCTATGGTGGCATGCCAATGCAAGAGAACAATTACGACCACCACGTGCTTGAGAGATGACTCTCCTCCCAACCAAATGCCTCTATATATAGCTCTCTCCAGGGGACTGCCTTCTTGGGCAGGTGGATACTAACCATCCAAGTGTCAGCCATGTAACTACATGTGCGCCAAGTGTCCTAGTTAACTCGAGTTAACTCAAGTGGATGCTTCTAGAAGGTTCTAGATCTCTTTGGGCAAAATACTCTCCCCATGTCTCCCATGGGGATTGAACTTAAGACCTCCTCCTTCACATCCTTGAGACTTAACCACTAAGCTAAGTGGATCACTTGTTCACAAGAGCACAAGACCTCCTAGTAAGTCTAAACTCGAGATCTTTGATCATACACACGGATGACCAAACGGTGTCCGATTTCAGATCTGTCTGAACCGGCCAGACCCTTGGATCGTAGACTTACTTTATTACAACCGCCCATGAGGGCGATGAAAGTTTATTAACTTTCTATGTACTCTAAGACAGGTTTCCTATTGAATTTTGATTGTCACCATGTTGAGCCTCCAAGCCATCCTACCCCTCCTCCATGGGATATGAGGGATCCCAAAGACACTATGCCCCTTCACTATACAACTGTTTTTTTTATTAATTCAAGCAAGGGAAACATGCCTCAGCCGAACTTCCTCTTTTACAAAAGAACAAAAGATTTTCCTTTTGCATCTTATTAATTCTCATTCACACAATGAGTTGAAAGTATAGAGCTTTCAATGGGGTTTCTAAGTGTGCTTCCACAACTTCTTCTAACCTCCAAAGATATGTTGACGTTCTTCATTACTCCTCTTTTAAGAGATGTTCAAGAGAGCTTTGCTACAAGGTAGAGAGCACACTTAGAAAATGGGACACGTGGAACATAGAGAATATATTCTTCATCCACCAAGCAAGGAAGATTCAAGTCAAGAATTAGCTAAATAATCTTAGGAAGCACCAAGCAATAACATTAATGAATACAGTTTGAAGGTTAAGTAGCCTACAAACGCCCTAGGCCCAATTGGTAGCCCAATTAAAGATGATGATTTTATTGCTCACACTCTTAATGGCTTGAGAGAGGATGAAAAGTGGAAAACCTTCACCACATCAGTGCATGTGGGGGATTCCCTAGTAAAATTTGCTTAATTGATAACATTGATGATGAATGAGGAGATGAACCAAGGAGGTTCACAATCAAATGGCAACTAAGCAAAAATTTTCTATGCAGGTAGAGACAAAGGAAAAAGAGCTGGAGAAAATCCCAAGGCAAAGGCAGAGGAAGGTCAAACTCAAGCTCAAGCAATCAAGAGGGCTTCAACCAAAGCTATGGATCAAGAGGAAGAGGAAAGAGCAGAGAAAGAAGAGGAAGATCACAAGGAAGAGAAGCATCGAATGGAGAATGCTACAATTGTAGAAAATCAAGCCATTATGCAAGAGATTGTTGGTCCAAAGAAGGAGAAAATCAAGGAGCAACCAAGGTAATTGTCACATTATATTCATGGTAGGAACTCATCTTTGAATGAGTTTCCACATGGCACTTTAGTAGTAACACTTGATTTATAGTAGAGAATTAGACTCTTTGAGAAGAGAGACAAGTGAGGAGCTCGGCAGTCGAGAAGAACAAGAATGATCTAATCTTTGTGTGTGAAGAAAATGCCAAGAAATTAATAGCTATGGTGTGGAGCAAATGAAGACGAATGCATTATTGGTATCAAAGAAAAATCTTGGTCGCTTTCGTGTGTGCAAGATAGGGGAATCAAACTCACGTTGCTCCTATAGAAGGCATTTGCTTTATCCATGAAACCACGTTCACATGTTGGAAGGTGTGTTGTATTATAAACTAAAATATGTCACCTGTGTTGCTACCTTTGAGCCATGGGAGGAGGAGACATAGACTCTCTTGCCTCCCTCCTTCTAGACCTCTTGGGTAGCTCTAGATGGTGGTTGAAGGATCAGTGTCACATGAGGAGCATCGCTTAGCTTCATAATCATAAAGCATGTGTAAGAAGGATTGGCACTAAGAAAATGTCAAAGAGGAAAAAAAGAAGGTAGATGGTTATGTGTAAAGACCATGCAAAAAATGGAGGCTTTCCGTTGCACTACTTATTAGATAAGTTGTGTGAAGGCAATAACAAGCCTCATGAGTTACCTAAGCTAGTCATAGGTCCAGAGCCTCCGATTCTAACGAAGAAGAGGAGGGAGGAATCCTCAGCTCTTGTGAAGGGTTTGGCACTCAAGCCTTTTTAGGGAAATCACGTGTATGGGGAGGATGACATTATGTACTCCCATCGCTCAGTATGGTGGGAGCTTCAAGCTCCACAAAACCCCCTTCCATCATTGTTTGAGAAAAAATTTCAAAACCTGAATTTAAGAAATCCTTATTTTGGAAGGCAACTACCTTCCAGGAGTCATATTTTACAAACCGGGAAGGCGATTGAAGAAAGTTCACTTCAAGCCACTTGCATGTTATGTATATTGTATATTATGATTATTTACATGTTCTAAAGGAGTTTTTACATGTCTAAAGAGGGATTAGATATGCATTTTTTGGATAAATTTGTATTATTTTGGTAATCATTTGACCATGCTTTATGTTTTGGGAAGTGATCTGATGTTTTCAGACACTTCAAAGTTTATGTTACGACTTAAAGAGGAAGGCGCAGAGGTCTTAACGTTCATAAAAAGGGATTGGATGCATGCAATTTCGATATCAAATCATTCAAGGACGTATGGTGTATATTTTCAAGCATTTTATTTTATGTTATGGCATGTTCTATATGTGCATGCATGGATTGGAGTGCATATATCAAAGTTGATCATTGTTTTAATTCTAAAAATATGGATCAATTTGCCAGGAGTACACTTTTTGAGTGTTTCTAAGAAAGATGGTTGCAGAAACTACATGGTTATGCAACAAAGAGATTGTTGCTAACATCTTATGTTTTTGCAGGTTATGGAGTGTTACAGTTATGTGTTCCTTGAGTAGCTTTGATGTGAACCTTTTCCCTATATATGGGAATGTTTTACTCTAGTACTGGCTAGAGGTTTTTTTCCATGTTACCACATTCATATTCACTCATATGTGGTGGTACTTTATACATAGGGATATTATTCAACTCTAATTTTTTAGCTCAATTCATCATCAATAGAGAGAGCTATTCCAGACATCTGTCTTCTCCATGTTTCTTGATGCATTGTGCTCCTTATGTGTGCTTCTTGTGTGTCTCTTGCACTTCTACACACACCTTACAGTGGTATCCGAGCAAATCTAGCTCCTTCTCAACTTTTGATTTTTCCCATCGCAGCGCACGTGCACTTTTAACAATGCAAATTGACTTCGGAGCATAGGCCAATGAATTTTAGCAACCATGAAACATTTCCACCATCTGCATTAGGGTTTTATCCCCATTTTGAAGCCATTTGTGCTGTCATAATCGCAATGAGAGTGATGGCTTGTAAGATGAAATTTCAGCTTTTGTCAAAGTAAAGATTTTATCACATTCTTGTTCCTTCGTGAAATGGTGGGCAACAATGACTTTTTTGGCATGCTTCAAGCTAAAGATAAGCTTGATGGGACCAACTATCCAATGTGGTCTTACATGATGAAGCATGTTCTAGTTGTAAGACAACTTTGGAACATAGTGGCAAATGTAGATGGAAGATCCGCAAGTTCTTCTACTTCACAGTCTACTATCACAGATGGAGCTTCTTCTTCAAGTAGAATGGTTTCTCCTTCTCCACCTACATAGAAGCAACTTAGATGGGATGGAAAAGATGCTCAAGCTCATGCATTGATTGCGCATTTTGTGAAGCGTCATATATTTCCACACATTACACTCTTGCTTCTTTTTATGCCATGCATAATGAAGCACATGTTTCATAATTCAGGAAGCAACATGAGGATGTATGTATGGCTCAAAATGAGTCGATGGATGTGTATGTGACACACATCAGGACTTGAAAGAGCAATTGGTAAACATAGATGAGATTATTCCAGATGTATCACTCATTTCTACATTGTTGAAAGGATTACCGGAATCTTTTCAAAGCTTTGCTACTACACTCCATGTGGTTGCAAAAGGGAATCCTAATATGTATGCATTTGATGAGGTTGTGTCTCTTCTTTTGCAAAAAGAGCAATCTAGTGTGAATGGGAGTTGCTTGATCAAGGGAACACAAGCACTTTCTATCTTACAAAAGGGGAAAAGCAAGTATGCTTCAACTTTGGGTTCATCAAAACCAAAGCCTCAACCTTCCTCTTCCACGCATTCCTCTAATGATGGTGATTTGCAAAAGAAGAAGAGATGCAAATATTGTTGGAAGGCTAGTCATACTATTAATGAGTCTAGAAAGCTTTCTAGATGCAATGAAAAGAAGAAGGATTCCGACATGTCTGTTGCTAAAAATTCAGCAAATGCAAAGAATGATGAAGCTAACATGGCTCAATATTTTTGGGCATGTCTTCAGGACTACTCGGTCCTAATAGGCTTGAAAGTCCTATTTAAACTGTAGGAGAAAATTTTCCATTTACTTTGGATCAACTGATGCATCTTTGCATTCTAAATGTCTGGTTTTGAGTGAGGCTGATTCGGATTGGTTCTTTGATAGTGGTGCTTCAAAGCACATAACTTCATGCAAAAGGCTTTTTGTATCTTTGAAAGATGCACCCAAAAGAGGACATGTGTGTTGAAGTTAGATGTTTGTGAAAGCATGTGAACAACACAAGGAAGAAGAAGAAGCTTGGATAGCAACACATAATACTGAATGTATTACCACGAGAATATACAAAGATAAGTAACCTGTTAGGGCTATATGCATATATACAAGCCGGGGTAAAAAAAACCCCTAAAGAGGGAAAAAAGTACCCCGATGGTCCTAGTGTGTTCTACCTAAATATATCAACAAATACCCCCTGGGAGTGATGCGGTGAAAAAGGAGTTGGCACTCATGTATAAGGAAGTGTGAAGATATGTGGAATCAATCTACAAAAGGAAGTAAGTCCAAAGCTTTGCGGAAAGCTTCAAACTTCTCCCTAGGCAGAGCCTTCATGAAAAGGTCTACAATGTTCTCTTGCATGGGCACATATGCCAAACTAATCTCTCTAGCAGAGAAACTTTCCCTAACATAATGATAATGCACCTCAATGTGCTTAGTGCAAGCATGTAACAGAAGGTTCCTCGCAACTACCAATGCACTCTAACTGTCAGTGAAGATGGTGGTGGCAGAACCCTCTCATCAACAAGTGCATCATATAAATCTGCATCAGGAATAGAATGATTTGCGTCATCACATGAAAGCAACAAAGGTTGAGAAGTTGCCTCATTAAGACAAGCACTAGAATGTCCACTTGTAAAAAGAGCTAGCAAAGTATCATACATGTCTTTGGAGCTAATAAATGTCTCCTTCATACATGAAAGTAAAGGCTGAATAACATCTTCCACAAAAACAACATCACAGCTAACCAAAATGCGTTTAGTCTATCAATGATACACACGATAGCCTTTGCTTTCAGAACTATACCCAACAAAAATACATTTTATTGCTTTATCATCAAATTTCCTGCAATGTTGTTCAGGAACTAATCCATATGTCAGACAACCAAAAACATGTAGATGAGCAACAGATGGCTCATGACTATGCCAAGCCTCATATGAAGTGATATATTGCAGTGCTTTAGTGGGACACCTGTTAAGTACATATGTTGCACACATGACAGCCTCAAGCCAGAAACTATGTGGTAAAGCCTGACTCTTGACCATATACCTGGCCATCTCCATGAGTGATCTATTCTTTCATTCAACAACTCCATTTTGTTGAGGTGTATATGGCACTATACACTGAAGTTTTATCCCAAGTTCAGCCAAAAATGCATTAAAGTCAGAAGACATATATTTCCCCCCCTCGATAAGAACGGAGGGTGCCCATTTTACATGCTGACAAATTTTCAACCAAAACCAAAAACTATTTGAAGCACATGAACACTTCAGACTTTGCTTTCAATCGATATACCCATGCATTCTTAGAAAAATCATCAATGAAAGTCACGAAGTAAAGATGGTTTCCAAAAGAGGGTGTCTGCATAGGACCACAAACATCACTATGAACAAGCTGCAATTTTTTAGTAGCTCAAACTGAACCATCTTTTGGAAAGGAGGAACGTTAGATTTTTCCCAAAATATTGTCTTTGCAGACATGTTTTCTGGGTGCCTCAAGTTTGGACAAAGAGGACACCATTTCAAATTTTTGCAAGCGTAGCAAACTAGCAAAATTCAGATGAGGAAAGCATGCATGCCAAAGCTTTGCACCTGACATAGCCTGAGAATCATGTACTGCACATGTTGAATCATTCATAGATTTTTCATAGTCTATGAGCTTATAAAGCCCACGACATAAAATACCAAAAGCAATAATCATGTCGCCATTTGACAGATCATGAACTATACATCTATCATCAACAAATTTCACAACCAAGCCAATCTTGGCTAGTGCAAAAACTGATAACATTTTTTTCTTAATCCCTGATACAAATAAACATTTGACAAAGTGAAAGAACTACCATAAGCAGTAGTTAGAATGATCTTACCAACTCCCATGATAGGATAAGAGGAGTTGGCACATGTGACAATATTCCTCCTAGGGGAAAGCTCAAGTGAAGTGAAGAAACTACACAACGAGGTAATATGTTTGGTTGCCCCACTATCAAAGTACCAAACATCTGAGTCTACTACAGACATACACTATTCAAGAGAAGATGGGTCAAAACTACAAACAATAGTAAATACCCATTCTTCATTTTGCACACATTAGTAGACTCTATTTTTGGTGTAGAGGCATGTACAACAACCATTCCAGACGCTTTTTTCTTTGCCTCTTTTGCAGCCAATTTTGAACAGTTCTTTATGACATGATCGTTTCCTTTAGAGTACTTACAAAAAATTTTCTGCTTTTCCGATTTCTTCTCATCTTTGTCTTCCTTCTTCTAATGTGCAGCATTTGCTGATTTCTGCTTACTAGTAGATAAGCTCCATTTACCTTTGCCCTTCTGACTAGCCATGAAAGCTTGATTTGCAATACACATAATGGACCTGTTCTACCTAGATTGATCTTCCTACTATAGAACAAAGACTAATTCCTCAAATGATAAGACATTTGGATTTCCTTTCATCATTAAATGAAGAGTAGAAGCAAAACTCTTATGTGAATCAGGAAGACCATTCAGAACCTTCTACACAAGTGAGCTGTTTGGTATAACTTCATCAACAGAAATCAATTGTTCCTTCAAGTCTTTTATCTTTGTTAGAAAAGTGTCCATAGAATCACCTTCATTCATATGCTCACTCTCCAACTATTTTCGAAGGTAAGCAACACGAGCCTCATTCCTAGCCTGGTACAATGTGGTAAGTGTATCCCAAGCATCCTTAGCTATTTTGCAAGAGCGAATAATGGCATGTTTGACAAACAAGGCTATCAATGCATGTGCATGAGCATCTTTACCATCCCAACAAATTTGCTTTATAGTAGGTGTAGCAAAAACCGCAACACAAACAAGAATATGAAGAATAGCAGAATCTTCAATGCCATCTGCATCAGCTTCAACACTTGTATTTGCAGGTGTAATAGGACATTTTTCAACACCCTGCACAATGTTCCATAGTCCTTTTGCAACCAATACATGTCATATCATATAAGCCCACAATGGGTAATTGGAACCATCCAACTTATCCTCAACAACCAACATATGGAATACATCACTGCTTTAAGCCATGGCCACGGACTAAAATACCTTGATGCAAAAAAATGACTATATCTCAAAAAGTTGAACAGAACTACCCTAACAAGTTCTACTAGACTTGTAGCAGACTTCCAGATGCTTATGTTGGCGAACCAAAACCTGTATATATCTTTGGCACAAAAAACAAAATATCCTGCACAAACGCTATGATAGTGCATTCAGAGTATGCATACCAAATTTTGTGTGATTTTGTGTGATTCTAAGACTATGACCAAAGGGTTGTCGACGATGCCCTAGATGAAGAGGCGAACTGCTCTGATACCAATTGTTGGAGTTAGATGTCTACAAAAGCACACAAACAGCACAAGGAAAAAGAAGAAGAAGCTTGGAGCTCAACACACAATACTGAATGTATTACCATTAGAATGTACAAAGATAAGTAACCTATTAGGGCTATAGGCATATATACAAGCTGGGGGAAAAAACTCCAAAATAGGGAAAAAAGATCCCCAGTAGTCCTAGTGTGTTCACACACATCACTACCTAAATATATCAACAATGTGGTGTGTGCAAACAATGCCTCTTAGCAAGAGTAATTGAGCTTACAGTTGCAAATGGAGGTGTGATTCTCTTGAAAAATGCATTATATGTACCTAGTATCAAGAAGAACTTAATTTCAGCTTTGTTGATTGCCAAAGCTGGACTTCATGTACACTTTGTTGATGATAAGTGTATGGTCCATGAATTCAGCAATGGTGATATTATTGTGATGTCTGGAACATTACGTAATGGTTTGTATTGCATGGATACATACAAGAGGGCTGCCTCAAATGCCTTGGTTGCTCATACTTCTCCATGGCCAAAATGGAGATTTGGCATGCTCGTTTTGGTCACTTGAACTTCAATAGTTTACTTTACTTGCAAGAGATGGACATGGTTATTGGTTTGCTGACACTTGATTCCATTGAAAATCATGCATGTGAAGGTTGCATTCTTGGAAAGATGCATTGTGCTTCTTTTCCAAAAGATAGTCATACACACACTACAAGAGAATTGAAGCTTATTTATAGTGACGTATGTGCTCCCGTCAAGACTCCATCTTTTGGGAAGCATGTATATTGTTTTACCTTTATTGATGATGCTACTTTCCATACATGAGTGTATCCTATGAAAGCAAAGAATGAGGTATTTTCTTGCTTCAAAGCATTTTTAGCTATGGTTGAAAATTTTTCTTCACAAAAGCTTTTGACTCTACACACAAATCGTGGTGTTGAATACATGTCACATGAGTTTAATGCTTTTCTTTATGAAAGAGGTATTTCACACCAATGTACATTGCCATATACACCTCAACAAAATGGTGTTGTTGAGCATAAAAATAGAACTCTACTTGAAATGGCACGATGTATGGTTAAGGGAAAGCACCTTCCTGATAAGTTTTGGATGGAAGCGGTCATGTTTGCAAATTATGTGTTGAATTGCTACCCTATAAAAGCATTGAGATTCATTACTCCTTATGAGGCCTAGAATGGACATAAGCCCTTGGTTAGTCGTATGCGTGTGTTTGGTTGTTTGGCATATGCTCTTGTGCCATCACAACAATGTCAAAAACTTGATGCCAAGGAAAAGAAATGTATATTTTTTGGTTATAGTGCTGAAAGTAAGGGATATTGTTTGTACCATCCATTGAAGAACATAATTATTGTGAGTCGAGATGTGGTATTTGCTGAAAATTCAGTTTCCCTCTTCTTGAATGCAAAAAACAGCCAACAGTTAACTCACAAGATGTGTTCAATACACTCATGCCTTTGTCACAAAATGGTGTGCTTGACTATGGCCATGTAGACCATCCAATTGAGGCTCAAAGGGCTAAAAAATTCCAACAAAATAGAGCTGAAAATGTAGAGAATTTCTAGCCAAACGTGGCTAAACATTTTCAACCAAAAAATGTCGAGACTGTTGAAAATTTCCAGCCACATATGGTTGAATATTTATGTCAAGATATGGCTGAAAATGAGCATGAAATTCAGCCCACACATGATGTACATGTTGATGACGTATTGCATAATGAACACATGTCTATCAAGTCTGCATAAACTATGTCAAAGTGGTTGAAACAAACGTTGCAGGACAACAAATTGAGTGCATCTTTACTTGGTAGAACAAGATCAAGCTCTCACCATGCATCAAGTAATTTTGTGGATTATTCTCTTATTGCAACAACATGTAATGAAGAGCCAATTTCTTTTGGGTATGCAGATGATCCACAATGGATGAGCGCTATGCAATAAAAAATGGATTCCATACATAGGAATGGTACTTGGGAGTTATGTGAATTGCCAAAAGGAAAGAATGCCATTGGTACAAAGTGGGTTCACAAGATTAAAAGAAAGTCTTATGGTAGCATTGATTGCTACAAAGCTAGATTGTTTGCCAAAGGATATGCGCAACAATATGGCATTGACTATGAGGAAACTTTTGCACCTACTTCACGCATGACTACCATTTGTACCATGGTTGCATTGGTTGCCCATCGAGGTTGGAAAGTGCATCAATTGGACATAAAAACAACCTTCTTGAATGGTGATTTGCAAGAAGAGGTCTATGTGAAGCAACCTCCTAGATTTGCTATGAAAGGGAAAGAGCATATGGTTTGTCGCTTTCATAAATCCTTGTATGTTCTCAAGCAAGCTCCATGTGCATGGTATGACAAAATCCATAAGCACTTGATTGCTCTTGGCTTCACATGTAGTCCAATTGAAAGCACACTCTATGTACGCAAAAATGGGGCTGATCTTACTGTGCTTGTTATTTAGGTCGATGACATACTCTTGAAGGGGAAAAGGAAAGGAAAATATGATTTCTTCTTTGGAGAAGAATAGAGTATGGTTTTCCTTTACAAAGAAGAGATATTTAGAAAACATCTTTTAGTTTATTTTAGAAGGGATTCATTTCCTCTACTTTTCAATGTAATTTTCGTTCACATGGGACTTTCATTCTCCACTATTTTGGAAGGAAAAACATGGAGAACTTAGGTGCATGTTCTCAATTATGGATGACTAGAGAAATTGGATTCAATAGAAACTCTTTCAAAGGGAAAGGAAAGTGGAATAGATTCCACTACCATAGCTCTTTTCCTTAGAGGAGATTACAAAGAAAGTTAGAGATAGAGTTTCACTTTCTCATTTTGTTTCTTTACATAGAAGTGGCACTCTTCTATCAAAGAAAAGAGGGAGATCAATTAATCATGGTGGTTAGGTTGCGTCTCACCTATAGACTCTAAAGAGAAGCAGTTATCTTTATTTCCAGTGTTGTTCCTTGACTAGATGAGATGATCTAGTTATTGATATTAGTGAGACTCGGAGTTGAGTATGACTCTTGTCTTTAAGGTTTCTAGGAGATAGGGATATATGTAATCTATTGGGATACCAAAATCTTAATAGACATTACATCATGAGCATGATGTGTAAACATCAATTAGGAGGATGGGTACTTAGGGATTATCTGAATCTCAAAGGGAATGCTTTTTGCATTCATATGGAAAAATACAAGGAAGAGAATATTTTAGAGTTTGCACTAGTGTCAATAAATGCTCTTCCAATAGAACTTAGTCCAATGGTAAAGGATGAAAAACCATAGACTTTTTGATTGGTGAAATGTATAGATTACATTTTACTACCAAGAAATCCTTATATATGAGCTAGATGATGGATTTGCATAGATCACAAGGTAGTTTAGATTAAAATATTACTTGTGAGTACACTCAAGGTTAGGAAGACCTAGAGTGGTATGAGGGCAATCTATCATTTAATATTACATGGTTTTGGTGTCACTTTTTATGGGACTTTGTTCTATATTTCAGAGGATTCTATGGTTTATTATCTCCATTATAGTAAGCTTGACACTTTACACTTTCCTTGTATATTATTACTCCATAGAGGATACATCATATGGACTTAGGTCATGTTGATGATGTCATTTATCATAGGAGTGATAGTTTGGAAGTGGAGTGTATATGGGAGATAGTAAAAATCACTCAGACGGTTTCCTATTTTTTAAATGATCTCATAGGAGACTTGTTAAGGGGAAGGATTCGTTGAAACAACACACATAGAGATAACCATGTACATAGAGTACATGGGGTTTAGGGGAGTCTGAGCACTTAGTTCTACCATTACGACATGTCATCTACATTTTTGAGGGCAAAAATGTTTTAAAGGGGAAGGAAATGTCACATTATAATCATGGTAGGAACTCATCTTTGGATGAGTTTGGCACTTTAGTATTGCACTTGCTTTATAGTAGAGAAAATTAGACTCTTTGAGAAGAGAGGCAAGTGAGGAACTCGGTGGCACGACATAACAAAAATGATATAATCTCTGTGTGTGAAGAAAACACCTAGAAATTAATAGCTATGGTGTGGAGTAAATGAAGACGAACGTAATGGTAACTATGTTACTACTTTAAAAGAATAAAAAAAAATGAGATTCTTATAATGTATGGTTCAATTGAAAGAGTCAATTCAAATTTTACATGGTACATAGATAGTGGTTGTAGTAACCATATGAGTTACAATAAAGATGTTTTCTTAAACTTACACTCACTGACCAAGGACATGTAGATACAAGGGATGGTACTAAACACAAGATTACATATGTGGGAGATGTTCCTTTGAATGGATCTCAAAGCCCCAAGGTGTTGAAAGATGTGTTCTGTATGCCAACCATCACCAAGAAGTTGGTTTCAATAAGGCCAATGGTTGAAAGAGGTTATGAGGTGAGGTTCAATGATCAAGGATGTTTCTTTTGAAGATCCCATGCAAGACTACAAGCTCATAGCAAAAGGAAAGAAGCAAAGAAGATTCTTTGCCATGGAGGTAAAGCCATCAACCCCTCATACTATCTACAACTTGTCAATTTGAAATAAACAGATTGTTGAGATTGACTTGTGGCATAAAAAGAATTGGCCACATAATCCTACAAAGGATGAAGGGCATACAAAGGAAGGTCTTGGTGAGTTATCTACCTGATCTTACATCTTAGAGTATGCAAAATTTGTGCCATGCTTGTCAACTAGGGAAAAAAAGTAGATTCCCATTCAAGAAGGGAGCACATGCGAGCAATGAAGTGTTGAATCTCATACACACAGATGTATGGGGAACCATAAGGGAGCCATCCATTAGAGGTGATATATATTATGTCACATTTATAGATATCGTTAAAGGTTTTTTTGGATGTATTTCATGAAGACAAAGTTTGAGGTGTTTATCACTTCAAGAGGTTCAAAAACCTAGTGGAGAAAGGGAGCACATGCTTGCAATGAAGTGTTGAATCTCATACACACAGATGTACGGGGAACCATAAGGCAGCCACCCATTGGAGGTGATATATATTATGTCACATAGATATCGTTAAAGGTATTTTTGGATGTATTGCATGAAGACAAAGTTTGAGGTGTTTATCACTTCAAGAGGTTCAAAAACATAGAGACCCTCATATTGAATGAAGGGGGAGAGTAATTTTCAAAAGAAAGTTCAGATTTTCTACATGATCATGGCATGAAAAGGCAATTCACGTTTAGGTATACATCTCAACAAAATGGAATAGTAAATAGGAATAACATATATATAATAGAAGTGGATAGAGCTATGTTAAATCAAATGAATGTTCCTATTGTTTAGTGGTTTGATGCAACAAATACAACCATATACATTATGAATAGATGTCCAACCTTAAGAGTACATCGGGTGACACCTTATGAAGCTTAGTGTGGTAAGAAACCCAATCTTTCACATTTAGAGTTTTTGATTGTGTGTTATCTCCACATACTTAAAGAGTTGAGGCACAAGTTAGAATCGAAGGTAGATAGGTGTAAATTTCTTGTAAATTCCTCATATAAAAAGGGTTTTAGATGTTATAACCTTAATTATAAAGATCTTAAAGTGTCTGCGGATGTAATATTTGATGTGTCGATGCCTTGGTATGGTAGCAAAGATGTGTTATATGTTGACGATGTTTATGAATCCAAGAAGAAGTTCAAAGAGAAACTACAAATCATGGAGATAAGTGGTCCAAAAACTTCAAGTACACAATGAGAGGAGAGTACTACATTAGTTTGGCAAGGGAGGACAAGGAAATAAGCTTATTCAAGTTTAAAATAACTAACTCTATAAAAAAAATATAAACTTTTTTCTACCTGTTTGAATGTACAAAATGAAATTTCGTAGATACCAACAATAGTTCCTATGTAACCAAGTTCGCTATCTATAAGGTTCATGTCTTTTGAGCTAGCATGTGATAGTTGCTTGAAAGAAGCAACAATACTAGAATCCTCTGTTTTACGTAAAGAATCAATGGCTTTGATTCTAATATGCTGTCCAAAAGCCCACATATTAGTGAACATTTGAGCCTGCAAAATAAATTCAATTAGTAAATAGAAACTAACATACATATATGAAAAAATAAAATATTATTTTAATAAAATTACCTTTCATTCACAACCTATCATCAACTCTCTTTGCTCATCTGAAATTTCTTCATTATTTGCGTTGGCGTGTTGCAAACGACTATATAGCCAATCCGTGAAAGAAGATATATCTGTAATCTCATTATTATCGAGATTACATCTAAATCTTTTGTTTTTTCGCCTTTTACTTCGGAGATTTTGAAGTTCCTCGTACTCGCTAAGGAATGCTTGCATGCATTCGCTATTATCTGCTACAAAAGTAGAAACATCATCTTTTTCTTGAAATGTAAATAAGAATGGAACCCCCTTACCTCATAATACCTCATCTGTTATTTTTGAAGAAGACTCGTTGGTCCATGCACGTGGAGCTTCTTCATGAACTCTTTCAAGGTACTCACTAACGTAATACATGCACTCTTCAAGCATCCAACCCTTTGCCATGGATCATTCTGGTTTCGCTCTTTGTCGCACATAACCTTTTAATACTCCCATAAATCGCTCGACCCAAAACATCCATCGAGTGTTGACAACACTTGCAATCTCTATTTCATCTACAAGATGGACTAATAAATGAACCTGAATATCAAAAAATGAAGTAGGAAGTTCTTTCTCCATCAATTATAATAGCTCTTTGCATTCACATTTTTTTTGTGGGATTGAGTTTTTGTCAATCTCTTTGGATGTAATCCACCTATACCTATACATATCATAAAAACAATTATAAAGAAGTTAATTAAAAAATAAAAGATATCCAATATTCATACATATTAAATATAAAAGTATCATAATTACTGTATAAGTGATCCAAGACGATAGATAACATCTCGTACTCCTTTCGTTGTACATCCATCGATAACCAAAGGTAAAATATGTTTCAAAAAGTTATGCCAGTCATGGGTCTTTAACCCAGATAAGCCCTTATCATCCATAGTAAACATGTTTTAAAAAGATGCTCCATATCCTGTAGGAGTCTTAATCAATTGAATTCTATTGTTGATAGTCTGTATCTCTTTTGTTGTAAGTACCCAAGGAGCAGGTGCATAAGTCATTTCTTGTCGATGTCTATAAAAAACTAGCCATAACTTTGGTTTGGATTTTTGATCTTTCAAATCATTCCTTGATGCTGTGGTATCTTTTAGTCCAAGAAGATGCTACCATAGTGAATAACCAATATTTTTGAATATATGCATAGGATCAAGAAGATGATATACTTTTAACTCTTTCCAATACTCCAAAGAATACCATATTGATATGTTCTCTACGAGTGCCAATTTTCCTTTACCTCTGTTCACATACTCATTATCTGAATCATCACTGAAGATTTCTGCTTCTGGATCTATCAGAGGTCCATCTGTCCATTTTTTATACCAATCCATAGGCATCATAGGTTTTGGACACTGACCTTTTTCAAGCTTTCCACTAAAATGTATCGCTTCTCTTTTAGATCTTAATGGATGATCATCAGGCAAGAATGGTTGATGTCGAAGATAAATAATTTTGTTCAGATTCTTACTATAGATTGATCTCAACCAATTACCACAATATGGACAAGCTTTATAACCCTTAGTAGATATTCCTGCATCATGGAAAATGATAAAAATATAATTAGATTAAATCATATTTATTTATATGCATATTGAATAAAAAAATTACATCAATACCTGAACAAACACCATATCGTGGAAAATCGTGAATAGTCCAAGCCACAATACCATGAATCGTAATATGTCTTTCATTGATGCTTTTCGATACATCAATGACATTAATACCTCTCCATAACTCTTGAACATCGTCAATGAGAGGAGCAAGATATATATTCATATCTTTAACTTGTCTTTTGCTTGAGATTAAAAGTGAAAGCATTAAATGTTCCTTTTTAATACTAAGATATGGCGGAAGATTGTAGTTTATGACTACCACTGGCCATGTTGACCATTTACTGGATTTCATGGAGAATGGATTAACCCCATCTAATGCAACACCTAACTTTAGATTCTATGGATTTTGTGCAAGTTCAGGCCATGTAGAATCAATATGCTGAAAACCAACACTATCATGAGGAATTTTGAATATTCCATCAGTACTTTTGTGATCATGTCCCCAAGTCAAAAGCTTTGATAATTCGGGTCTTTGAAACATATTTCTAATCCGTGGAGCCAATGGAAAATGTCTCAATACCTTTTTTGGGATTTTACCTTCTTCGCCCTTATATCAAGGAGATTGACATTTGAGACATGTCAAAGAGTCTGCATATTCACCTCTATATAAAATACAATCGTTAGGACATGCATGTATACATTGATAATCTATACCAAGATTGTTGATTATCTTCTTCATTTCATCATGTGAGGTAGGAAGAATATTCTGACTTGGTAAAAACTTTTCAGATAATAACCTGTAAGTTTATAAAAAAGAGATATATTAAAAAAAGTAAATAAATAAATATACATATATATATATGCATATAATTTTATATATGTGTATGCTTATGTGCATCTTTCAAAATATTCGCGCAAAATTTGATTGTTTTGGATGACAGGATACGATTGTTTGTTTTGGAGGATATGAAGTATGTACCTTCATTGAATGATTTGTTGATTCTATCATATGTTCAGTTTGAAAGTGTGAGAAGCGGGTTTATAATTGCTATTCAAAGAATTTGGCACTGTTTATAGGCCATACGATGGTGACCTGGATGAATCGCATGCACAGAGGTTACTCAAGATAGAGCAACCTGATAATAAGGGACTAGTACCAGCAGGATTCCTAGGGTATGCAGTAAACCTCTTGCATGTCAATGATGAGCATCTGAACTTTAGGATACAAAGTGAAAATCATGGTGGCTTGAGAGATCACTTTTATACAGCTTGTTCAAAGAACTTCAGGTTTATGGCACTAAAGTTTTTTGAACAAGCTATATAAAAGTGATCCTTTCAAGCCACCATGATTTCCACTTTGTATCCTAAAGTTGAGATGCTCATCATTGACATGCAAGAGGTTTACTGCATACTCTAGGGATTCTGCTGGCACTAGTCCATTATAATCAGATTGCTCTATCTTGAGTAACCTCTGTGCATGCGATTCATCCAGGTCACGTACCATTGTATGGCCTATAAACAGTGCCAAATTCTTTGAATAGCAATTATAAATCCGCTTCTCACACTTTCAAACTGAACATATGTGTGAATGGACAAATCATTCAATGAAGGTACATACTTCATATCCTCCAAAACAAAACAATCGTATCCTGCCATCCAAACAATCAAATTTTTTGCGAATATTTTGAAAGATGCATTAATAGTTTTAAAAGATGCACGGACAAAAAGTGTCCATTCAATTCAAGTTCTTGTTCTTACCTTATCTAAAGTAAGCTTATGCATATATATATATATATAGGTAGATATAAAATTGAAAATTATACCTTAATAGTGTCGAAACAGATACATTACTCCATCCAAAACGATTTTGAAGGTTGAGAATAAGTAAGCTCGCACTTAGTTGTGTCAAACGACTTCCTTCATATACATGCTTTAGACATTCCTCTCGAAGATATTTCTCATGTTTAGAAATATCAATGCTCTCACTGTCATTTTGATACCAATCCTCAATAAAATCTGCCATGCCATGATCTTCATCATTGTCACACAAATCTTGTACTTTATCGTCTTTTGAATATAGATATTTCAACTTTGCATATTGCACAGGATTAGTTTTGCGTAACCTCATTAGTATTCCATAAATGAATAAAAAGTAAACTTTAAATATAAAATTAAGTATATAACTTATTAAATATGGATAGAAAATTTTTATTCTCTCTAGCTAAAAGGTGCTCTTGGAGGTCTACGCCATCCATAATTCACTAATAGTTCATCACCAACATGTAATGTAGTAATAGCATTGACAACTATGTATCTTGATACATCTCTACTCATGTATGGTGATTCATGACTATTTTCATGCTCCTCAAATGTGCAATTAGTCCTTGAACTATTATGTAACCCTCGGCTACTATTTATTAAACCTGCTATATTTCCATGTGTGTAAGGTCTTCCATCAATATATAATCTTTCATTTTCTGCATGTAAAATCCTTCTACTAGTAAGGGATGCTGCATTCAAGCATATTCCATAAGTACTCATGCTTTGAACATAACGTGAAAGTCGATGCCAATCTCCCCATCCATATATAGGACCACAAAATGACATAAGAGTGACTTCAAAGTTTGGAGGCACATACAAATCCTCTACAATAAAGAGACCACGACCAGCATTAGTAATAGTGGATGGAGCAATCATATAGCGATTACCCCAAAAGTTGAAAACCTCTCCATCTAAAGGAAGTGGTCCTCTATTCCATCCTCCATATCTTCTTCTATCATATGTTTGTACTAAAGAACGATCACGAGCTGGCAATGGATAATCTCCAGCCGTTTCATTCTCTAAACTAGGAGGTAGAGGATTTCTAGAAACCTCTGCTCGTAATTGATGAACAACAAGTCCATGACGTGTACGAGGTATATTAACATTATGAGAAAAATTATCATCATCATCATCATCGAGCAAGTATTCCTGTATATCAACAATAATTTGATTTTATATATGGTTTTTAAATAAAATAATGACATTAATATATATAGAAAATACATACCCAAGCATTATCACGTTGACTAGGTGATGGTGCATGCTCAAAAGTACCATACTCTACCTCATGTTCAATACATTCCAATCGTGGTCTTCGATACGTGCCATAACAAGAGTTACACCAACATATAATATGCTCTTCATAGTAAAATTCATCATAATTCCTATCGGAGGACACATGTGAAGTCGTTGCATGAGTAGGAGGTGGTGGAGTAACCTCTGATTGATCAGAATCTACACATAGTAAGAAACAAAAAAAAATATAAGTTATGTATCCATCAAATATATTTAAAATCATACGTTTGACATACTTACAGTATAAAGTCGTTGCACGATGAGGAGATGGTGGTGGAGTTCCATCTGATTGATCAGAATCTACAAATAATGGTATCTGATATTAATAATTTGATTATTTACATACACAAAAAAATCACATATATATATTTACACATACACACATATTCACATATACACATTTACACCTACACATATATTCACATATACAGAACTACACATTATTGTGGGATAAATGCATGTATTTTGTATGAATGAGTGTATATGCATGCATGTGTGTGTACGTATATATGTGGATATGTATATGTGTGTTTATGTTATATGTATGTATATGTGTATATGTATACATATATATATGCGTATATGTTTGCATGTATATGTGTATGTGTATGTGTGTGTATATATGTGTATGTGTGTGTATATGTGTGTATGTATTCTGATTTTATTTTTTGTTTGAGATTAAATTAACAGGAGATATTGTATGGTCGAAAAAAATAAGAGGCGAGGTAACATACCACCTGAGTCGTGGTAGTTTTTTCGTAGACAGCTATGTCTTCAGGAGTCATTTCCTCAGTAGAAGGTACACAAATTAATAGTTTATATTTATAATTTTTATATATTTTAGTAATTTTTTACATTTAATTTATGTATTTTTTTCTTGAATAAATAGGCTGCTGCAAAGAAGAGAGTGGAGTCGGGCCACACATCGCACCTATGCCAAATGGGTCATAATGGTTTTGTAGCTACATTTGTAAGTATATGTGTTATTGTGAGTATAT
Organism: Ceratopteris richardii; assembly: GCA_020310875.1. NCBI lineage: Eukaryota > Viridiplantae > Streptophyta > Polypodiopsida > Polypodiales > Pteridaceae > Ceratopteris > Ceratopteris richardii. The sequence goes on from CM035429.1 coordinate 27,848,542, forward strand.
TTTTTATTTTAGTTAAAATGCACGTAACTAATGTTTATTATTTGTTTCATTGCAGCGGAAGGATTATGGCTGATATCCTACGAAAGATGAGATCGAGTATGCTACACATTTTGGATATCGGCATTTGAGCGAGTATATGCAAGATCATCCTGATGCCTTTGTGAGTATTTTTAAATTTTATATAATTATTTTATTTTTATGAATGGTTTAATTATTTTATTTATTTATGTTTGTTATATGTAATACAAGAGTATTATGGAGAGACAAATATGGATGAGGTGGAGAGACAGACACAGGAGGGACGATCTCGATCGTCACAGGGTGATCATGACGATGAGGATGAGGAAGATCAGGATGATCATGATATTGCTGCTGCTGATGATGATGATGATCATGATGATGATGATTAGGATTTTAGTTGATTATGACATTGGATTATATGTATTTACATTGATATATATATATATATATATATATATATATATATATATATATATATATATATATATATATATATATATATATATATATATATATATATATATATATATATATATATATATTATCGATATATTTTTCATTTCAGTTATGTTTTGAATTATGTGTATGGTATTAAGTAATGAAGAGTTTTGTTCTATTGATTGTTCTGTGCATGTATAAGTGTATATGTGTGTATGAGTATGTGCATGTGCATGTGTATGTGTGTGTATATGTATATGCATGTATATGTATAACTCTATGTGTATATGTATGTATGTGCATGTATATGTGTATATGTAGGTATGTGCATGTGTATATGTGTTTTAATACTTTAATTATATAATTCATTCATATGTGTGTACCTAAGTGTATATGTATGTGTGTGTATATGTATGTATGTGCATGTGCATGTGTAAGTGTATATGTGTGTATGAGTATGTGCATGTGCATGTGTAAGTGTATATCTGTGTATGAGTATGTGCATGTGCATGTGTAAGTGTATATGTGTATATGAGTATGTGCATGTGCATGTGTATATGTGTGTATATGTATGTGCATGTATATGTGTAACTCTATGTGTATATGTGTGTATGTGCATGTATATGTGTATATGTAGGTATGTGCATGTGTGTGTGCATGTGTATATGTGTGTGTACGTATGTGCATATATATGTGTATATATGTGTATAATGTATGTATATGCATGTGTATATGTATGAAACATGCATGTGTATGTGGATGCATTTCCATTTTCATCCATGTGCATGCATTTGAATGTGCATGCATGTGGATGTGCATATACATGTATTTGTGTATATGTTAATGTGTGTATGTGTACACACACACACACACACACACACACACACATATATATATATATATATATATACACACACACACACACACACACACATATATATATATATGCAATAATGCATGCATGTAAATCTTTTTATGTGGTTGTAGAAATGTTTGTGCATATGCATGTGTAAATGTGTGTATATCTAAGTGTATGTGCACATGTATCTGTGTGTATATATGTGTGTGTATGTGCATGTGTATATGTGTATATGTGTGAAAGTGCATCTTCATCATGTATAAGTGTATAAGTGCATATCAATAAGTGTGAGTATGCTATCTAATGAAAATAACACAATTCAAATGATATACAAAGAATAGAAATTGTACTTACAATAGTTAGCCATACTTTTTGCTTGGTTAGCTTCAAGTTGAAACCCAAATGGGTCCCACATGAGGGTGATGATAGATTTATCCGCCTCATTTGTAATGCCCTCTAGCTTCACATACTCCTTCCTTGCATTGTGGGATTTGGGGGGTCCCATGGGCACTAGCCCCATTCACTTGTAACTTTTCTTCTTTATTTTAATTAAAGTCCGGGAGAATAAGCTAAGGCCGAACTTCATTTTATTAAAAAAAAAAAAAAAAAAAAACAAGAACGTTTCTTGGAGGTCATTCAAAAGGGAATCAATAGAATTAGTCTACGGAGAGAGACCGAGATTTGAGGAAATTGTGCATATGGTTTCACACAACAACATAACAATACAAGGCTGGAAAGCTTTAAGTGAAGAAACAACATTGCGAGGCTGTAAGAAAAATGAAGCGAACGGACATGATGAAATCAGAGCAATGATACATTAAAAAGTTTAAGGCATGAGCTGCAGAGAAGAATAGACATTTTGTGATCAATTTAAGGAATGATACATTGAAAAGTTTAAGGCATGAGCTGAAGAGTAGAATAGACATTTCAATTCTTAGACATCACAATGCTCTGTGTGAAATTCTGCTTGTCAAATGTTGTGATCTTATTCAAAAAGAGTTTTGATCTCTGCTTAAAATGACAAACATATCTTAGGAAGAAGAAGTGTGCCCATCTGAGTTCGTATGACATATTAGTATAGAAGTGCATGTGAAATAAGGGAATGTAAATCAACTTCCTGAATGCTTACACCTTCGAGGCTTTATTCATGGTGCTTTGTTTGGAGAAGTTTGTGAAGGTGCGTATGATAGAAGATGAAGGAAGAGGTGACTCTGTATGCATGTATGAGTAAGGCAATAATTTTTTTGCTCAAAGAAAAAGTGCACATAATTTGACAAAAGAAATTTATCCTCAACTTTTGGGAATTCTTATGAAAGTTGGTGTGGGGAATTCTTATGAAAGTTGGTGTGTGTGTGAGAGAGAGAGTAAGAGCAGGTGAGAGGAAAAGTGTGTGTGGGTGAGAGCATATGCAAGAGAGTGTGAAGTTATCTTGACTTCTTTGCAATTGAAATCAAGGGTTTTTCATTGACCAAAATATACGTAACCTGCTAACTCCCCTTTCTACATCACGATCGTATCATGACTCTTGGATCAAAGGTGCCACACACTTTCGAATCCTAAAAGCCATTAGGATTGCACACTTTCGAGGGCCCTCGAACCAATTTGATCGTAAGAAACCTAATAGGCTACAAACTACTCTTGCGAGCACAGAAGAGAGTGAAAGGGAGGTGTTGTTGGTATGCGTATGTGCAATAGAAAGAGAGAGTGAGGGTGATATTGAGCTGCTCGGTTTCGGGTTTGAGTTGAGGGGTGTGACGGAGAGAGGAACAGAGAGAGGAGAAATAAAGTAAGGACAGAAGAGGAAGGGAAATGAGGAAAAGGTGTAAGTGTATGTGCGAGTTTATGTGTGTGAATGTGTAGGTATGTATAAAAGAGTGTGCGGAAGTGATGGTGTGTGCGAGTGAGTGAGGGAAGGGGAGAACTGAGAAACAAAGAGAAAGTGGGTGTGTGGATGTGAGTGAGAGAAAAGGAAATAGTATGTCACAAAGAGTGTTTGAGGGTAAGGCTGATGGTGAGTGTGTGAAGAGTAAGAGAGGTTGAGAGTGAAAAGGAAGTGATGGTTCATTTTAGTGCTCCTACTGGGGATCCCAAACGAGAATAGATTCGAGGATAGGTGTCGACTTAGAGCAAAAGAAAGTGACAAAGTAAAAGGGAAATTGAGCAAAACAAAGGCGTGTGCAGGGCATTTTCCCTTGGGTTTAGGACTCAACAGTATCTCTCTGATACAGTCACAAATTTTTTGGTGTAATCATGAAAAAATTATTGGTATCACTAAAACATTTGTGGAACTTTTATGAATTGTTGATACCAATAATTTTGTGATAGGAAACATTTATTGGATCATGTCAGAAGTCATTCAAAAAGTGAAAGACATTAATCATTTTTGAGCATGAGAAAAAAACACGTATTGTATCATTATTAGAGAAATGATGAATGAAAATGCATACTCATTTACATGGAACAACCTTCATCTCGGAGCCAACATTTCAACTCAATGGTCAAGCTTCAAACAAAGAACTCAGAACTCATGGAAAATTTCAAAGCCATTTGTCAATTATTACTCTTAGGCACAAATGGTCGAGATGCATTCCATCAAAGGGCAGCTTATGTAAATAAAAAAGGAAGTTTTGGAGATCTATGGCACATTGAAGTGATTCAAAAGCATCCACCAATTGTATGGTGGAAAGAGTATGGACTTGAAATAGTGGAGTTGCAACATACAACTACAAGACTGCTTTGAGTAATAGCTTCAAGCATTAGTTGTGAACATAATTGGAGTGCATATGATTTGCTTGATTCAAAATGAAAAAATCGCTTAAGTGTATCACATGCTAATGATTTGGTATAGATAATGATCATCAATTAGACGTAGACCACAATGATGGTTCATACATCGAAGAATTAGATGACATGATACTTGTAATAGATGACGATATTCAAATTAATGAAAGTGATGTATTCTAAATACTTTTATTAGATTCAATTTCAAAAAAGATATCTTTATTATAAAAGATGATTCTAAATATTACAAAAAGTGGCTTGTCTGTTTAGTGTTTTGTTGATGTAATATTCATCGGGAGTGAATCAATAAAAATATGAAGATGCCTCTATTAGTCTTCCATATTTGTTCTCATATGCATCGAAGGATATTTGTAAATAAAAAAAAAAAAAAAAAACGGGTTTACAAGTTGCCTCAAGTTTTGCTAGAGAGCACACCATTTTACATTTCTATAAGTGTAGCAAACTAGCAAAATTCAGATGACCAAAATGTGCATTCCAAAGCTTTGCATATGAGATAACATGAGAATCTTGAATGGCACATGCTGAATCATTCACAGATTTTACATAGTCTATGAGCTTATACAACCCATGACATGAACTCCTTGAAGCAATAATGACATCGCCATTTGAGAGATCATAAATTGTACATCTATCATCAAGAATTTTGACAACCAAGCCAATCTTTGCTAATGCTAAAACTCAAATTTTTTCTCTTTGGATCCTTGGCACATATAAAACATGTGTCAATGTGAAAGATGTGCCATTAGCAATAGTCTGAATGATCTTAGCAACTCCCATTAGAGGATAAGAGGAGTTATTAGCACATGTGATAGTATCCCCTATAGCGGCAGGCTCAAGTGAACTAAAGAAATTGTGCTATGAGGTAATATGTTTGGTTGCTCCACTATCAAAGTAACAGCACTTGGGTCTACTATAGATATATATTGTTTATGAGAATATGGGCCATAACTACAAATAGTAGTGAATTCCCATTTACATTTCACTACTTTATCATCTAATTTCTTGTGTTGTTGTTCAAACACTAATGCATATGCCAAAGAACCAAAAACATGCAGGTGAGCATCATATGGCTTACGACCATGCCAAGCCTCATATGGAGTGATAGACTGCAATGCCTTAGTGGGACACCTGTTAGGTACATATGCTGCACACATGACGGACTCAAGCCAAAAACTATGTGGTAAAGCTTGACTCTTGACCATATAGCTCACCATCTACATGAGTGATCTATTCTTCCATTCAACAACTCCATTCTCTTGAGGTGTATACAACACTGTACACTGATGTTTTATCCCACGTTCAACCAAAAATGCATTAAAGTCAGAAGACATATCCCCCCCCCCCCCCGATTAGAACAGAGGTGCCCATTTTACATGCTGACAGATTTTTAGCCAAAAACAAAAACTATTTGAAGCACATAAACACTTTGGACTTTGCTTTCAATGGATATACCCATGCATGCGTGGAAAAATCATCAATGGAAATCATGAAGTAAAGATAGTTTCCAAAAGAGGGTGTCTACATAGGACCACAGACATCATTGTGAACAAGCTGCAATTTCTGAGTAGCTCGAAGTGAACCATCTTTTGGAATGGAGGAACGCTACATTTTGGCTACAACCTTTAAAGACATGTTTACTTGATGTCTCAAGTTTTGGAAAAGAGGACACCATTTCAGATTTCTACAGGCATAGCAAACTAGCAAAATTTAGATTACTAAAGCGTGCATGCCAAAGCTTTGCACCTAACAGAGCCAGAGAATCATGTATTGCACATGCTGAATCATTCACAGATTTTTCATAGTCTATGAGCTTATATAGCCCACGACATAAAATTCTAGAAGCAATAATCAGATTGCCATTTGATAGATCATGAACTGTACATCTGTCATCAACAAATTTTACAACCAAGCCAATTTTGGCTAAAGTAGAACCTGATAACAGATTCTTCTTGATCCCTGGCACAAATAAAGCATCAAAAAATGTAAAAGAACTACCATCAGTGGTAGTCAAAATGATCTTGCCAACTCCCATGATAGGATAAGAGGAGTTGTTGGTGCACTTGATAGTATTCCCTATAGGGAAAGGCTTGAGCGAAGTGAAGAAACTACGCTGTGAGGTAATATGTTTGGTTGTCCCACTATTAAAGTACCAAACATATGAGTCTACTATAGACATACACTGTTGAGGAGAAGATGGGTCAAAGCTATGCACAATAGTAAACACCCATTCTTCATTCTACACTAGATTAGCAGACCCTATTTTCGATGTAGAGGCCTCTGCAACAACCATTCCAACCTCTTTTTTCTTTGCCTCTTTCGCAGCCAGTTTTGGAAAATTCTTTATGATATGATCATTTTCTTTAAAGTACTTGCAAAAGATGTTTTTCTATTTTCTTTTCTTCTCTACCATCCTTCTTTGATTGTGCATAATTAGCAGATTTTTGCTTACTAGTAGAATAGCTCCATTTGCCTTTGCCCTTTTGACTAGCCAAGAAAGCTTAATATGGAACACACATAATGGACCTCTTCTGCCTAGAATGATCATCTTGCAACAAAATAGATACTAACTCCTCAAATATTAAGGCATTTGGATTGCCGTTCATCATCAAATGAAGAGTGGAAGCAAAACTCTGATATGAATCAAGAAGACCATTCAAAATAGTTTGCACAAGTGAACTGTGAGGCAAGACTTCATGAACAAAAATCAACTGTTCCTTCAAATCTTTGATCTTTGTTAGAAAAGTGTCCATTGAATCACCTTCATTCATGTGCTTGCTCTCCAAGTATTTTCGGAGGCAAGCAACATGAGTCTCATTCCTTGCCTGGTATAAAGTGGTAAGTGTGTCCCAAGCATCCTTAGCTATTTTGCAAGTGCAAATGTGAGGAATAATGGCACGTTTGATAGACAATGCATGTGCCCGAGCATCTTTGCGATCCCAAAAAATTTGCTCTATAGTAGGTGCAATAGGAACCGCAACACAAACAAGAACATGAAGAATATCGTCATCTTCAATGCCATCTGCATCAGCTTCAGTAGTTGTATTTGTAGGTGTAATAGGACGTTTTTGAACACCCTACACAATATTCTATAGTCCTTTTGTGACCAATACATGACACATCATATAAGCCCATAATGGGTGATTGGTACTGTCCTACTTATCCTCAACAAACAGCATACATAATACATCATTGCTTTCAACCATGGCCATTGATTAAAATACCCTAATGCAAGAAATTGATTGTATCTCAATAATTTGAACAAAACTACCCTATCAAATTCTGCTAAACCTATAGTAGACTTCGAGATGCTTACACTAGCAAACCAAAACCTATATGTATCTTTCACACAAGAAGATGAAATAACCTACACAAGCGGTGTGATAGTGCATTTGGAGGTTATGTGATTTTGAGACTATGGTCGGAGGGGTGTCAACGACACCCCAGATGAACCAGTGATTTTCTTTGATACCAATTGTTGGAGTTTGAGATCTGCGGAAGCACACGAATAGAACAAAGAAGAAGAAGAAGATTGGAAGAAGAAGAAGCTCAGAGCTCCAAGCTTCTTCTTCTTCCTTGTGTTGTTCATGTGCTTTCGTAGACCTCAAACTCCAACACCAACCTCTTTCTTCTTTGCCTCTTTTGTAGCTATTTTAGGACAACTCTTGATGACATGATCCTTTGCCTTAGAATGTTTCCAAAAGTGTTTCTGCTTTTCTATTTTATTCTCATCTTTGTCTTCCTTCTTTGAGTCTGTAACATTATACATTTTTTTCTTACTACAAAGCTTCATTTTCATTTGCCCTTCTGACTACCTAAGAAATCTTGATCTACAGCACACATAATTAACCTATTATGCCAAGACTCATCTTCTTGCAAAAAAATAGAGACTAAATCCTGAAATGTTAAGCAATTTGGATTTCCTTTCATCATCAATCAAAGTGTAGAAGGAAAAATTCGATATGCATTTGGAAGACCATTAAGGAAAACCTACACAAGTGAACTATTTGGTAAGATTTCATCAGTAAAAATCACTTGCTTCTTCAAATATTTGATCTTTGTCAAGAAACTATCCATAGAATCTGGCTCACTCTCTAACTATCTTTACAAGTAAGAAGCACAAGCCTCATTTATGGCTTGGTATAAAGTGGTACATGTATCGAAAGTATCTTTTGCTATTTTGTGAGGGATAATGGCACACATGATAGACACATCTATCAATGCATGTGCTTGGGAATCTCTACCATCCCAACAAATTTTTTTGTACAGTAGGTGCAATAGGAACCACACCACAACAAGAATTTGAAGATCATCATCTTCAATGCTATCTACATTGCCTTCAAGAATTTTATTTGTAGGTGTAGTAGGAAATTTTTCAAGACTCTACACAATATTCCACATCCCTTTTGCTACCTATACATAACACATCATATTTTCCCACAATGAGTAATTAATACCATCCAACATATCCTCAACAACCAACATATGAAACACATCATTGCTTTCAATCATGGTCATTAACTAAATATCTTGATGTAGAAAAATGAGTATAACTTAAAATGTTGAACAAGAACATCCTATCGAGCAAATCTTGTAGCAAACTTGGAGGTGCTTGTACTAGCAAACTAGAACCTATATATATATATATATATATATATATATATATATATATATATATATATATATATATATATATATATATATATATATATATATATATATATATATATATATATATATATATATATATATATATATATATATATATGTATATATATGTGTGTGTGTGTGTGTGTGTGTGTTTGGCAAAAAAGGAAAAGTTTTCTTGCATAATCATTGTGATAATGCATTCAAAAGTTGAAACAAGATCACACCACAAAGTGAATTAGTTTTCAACTCCTAATTTTTGTGAGCATGCTCACCAAATTTTATGGGATTGTGAGACTTTAATTGGAGGGGTGCGGATGATGCCCTAGATGAAGCAACAATCTACTCTAATACCAATTGTTGGAGTTTGAGGTATGTGGAAGCATATGAACAACATGAAGAAGAAGAAGAAGATAAAGAAGCTTGGAGTACAACACAATACAAAATGTATTACCTAGTGAATGTACAAAGATAAGTTACCCCTCTAGGTTATAGGCATATATAGAAGATGGGGAAGAAACCTCCTAAAGAGGGAAAAACTGCCCCCATGGTCTGAAGAATGTCCACACACATCACTGCCAACATATATCAACAGAAAGTGCCAAAGTAAACTTTTTGATTATCCTTTATATTGTAATTCAGAAAGCTTTAATGATGTTGTCTCTTCTTCTCTCTTTGTAATTCGAAAGAGTACATCATGAACAAAATGATTCGAACATAGCTTTCTATCTTCTTTCATTGATAATGGTCCTCCTTCTAAACCCTCTGGTTCTTAATCTTGTTGAAATAAAATTCTAACCCTGATTGTGCAAATTGAGCATTTTGTTAATTTAAAATCCTTTGTGATTCAACATGATCAAGGTCTATTCACATCTAGTATTACTACCATGTTTTACTTTCAAATCTACAAAACGAAAACATTACTTTCAAATAATTGACATCATTCAATCCATATCATTGACATCATTCAATCCACATCATTGAAAAATTATCTTCCACATCGTTCACATCATTCAATCCACATAATCACATCATTTGATCAAGATCATTGACATCATTCAATCCACACAATTCAATTGAATCCACATCATTGACATCTTTTAATCCACATAATCCAAATGAACCCACATCACTAACATCATTCAATCCACTTAATTAAGATGAATCCACATCATTCGAAACACTCGTGGTACTCTTTTGAACTTTTATTTAATGTCAATATATCTATTCTAGATACATATTCAATGAAATCTTTGTAATTTGATACATCCATTGCTAATTGTATCTAGTCTTCTCTCATCCCATACATGTACACGTAGGAAAATATTATGAAAACTTCCTCTCTTGCTTATTTATTCTACCTTCCATCTTTGCAAATATAACAAATAGATTATCAGATAAAATTGAATATTTTTAAGAAAATCTTTAAACACTATCCTAATTCATAAAAACAATAATAAAAGAAAAACTCATCACTAAAATGATATATACATAAATACATCTTTAAGTAGACATATAAGTAGATATATCAATAATGTTGAGATATCAAGATCAACATGTGATGATCCATGATGACACGTATTAGTTTTTAATTTCTATGACATGTGTAGTGGTCACACTAGTATATGTTAGGGACACTTCATTGAGCTTACTAAATTTATCTACCTAGAGTGATGGCTCTTTAAGTAGACATATAAATAGATAGATCAATAATGTTGAGATATCAAGATCAACATGTGATGATCCATGATGACAAATATTAGTTTTTCATTTCTATGACATGTGTAGTGGTCACACGAGTATATGTCAGGGACAATTCATTGAGCTTACTAGATTTATCTACCTAGAGTGATGACATATTTTTTTCTTGCCAGCTCATTCATTCGTGGATGTTAGGATTTTCCCCATGTACTTTTCTTTATATATGGCACTTGTTGTATTGTCGTTTTGAGGTCACTCTTGTACATTCGTTTTATGTAATAGAAGAAGAAGAAGATCATTCTTCCTTGCCTCAATCCGTCTGTGTGCTTCTCTTTGATTGTGAGAGTGTGTGTGACCTCTCTTCCTTATCTCCTGCCTTGTGACATGGTATGAGAGCCAGTGTGGCTGTTGAGGGCTCGTGGAGAAGGCCGATGGTGAAGAGTACACGAGAAGGCGTGGAGAAAGCACAATTCACAAAAGACCTTTGATTGCAATGAAAATTGGCATGAAGGTAGAAGACTTCAAAATACTTTCTAGAGCTATCTCTTTAGGGTCACTTGTTTTTGTCAGATCATAGTTTTGAAGCCATCTCGACTTGTGTTTTGAGCTCGCAAGGTGGGCTCCATAGAAAAATTAGGTCAGTTTGCAAAACTATAACTTGCCTCCTTCTCTAGGTCTAGAATTTCACACAATTCTGTGTATTGTTGATACAAGAAAACTATGTTTTTCTAAGATCGAACTGTCATGTCAAAGTGCAAGAGTGTTCAAGCAGAAGTACTGCTTGTAGTGGTTTTGTAGTATGTGAATTGCTGCAGAAATGGAAAATAAAGATGGAATGAGTCAGCTTATGAGTGATAAAATAGACAAGAACAACTTCCATGCTTGGAGACTCAGAATGACAAATTTCTTGATGGGAAAAGGCTACTGGAAGTACATCAAAGGAGAGAACGAAAATGCTCTATAGTTACTAGAGAGGAATCGGACTATAGACCAATTAAGGGTGTATGAAGAATGGAATCAAGGAGCACAAAAGGTAATGTTTGTTGATACATTTAGGTAGTGATGTGTGTGAACACACTAGGACCACCGGGGCACTTTTTTCCCTCTTTAGGAGGCTTTTTTCCCTTGGCTTGTATATACGCCTATTGCCCTAATGGGCTACGTATCTTTGTACATTCTAGTGGTAATACATTCACTATTGTGTGTTGAGCGCCAAGCTTCTTCTTCTTCCTTGTGTTGTTCGCGTGCTTTCAGAGACCTCTAACTCCAACAATTGGTATCAGAGAAGGTCGCCGCTTCATCTAGGGCATCGTTAACACCTCTCTGGTTGCAGTCTCAGAATCGCTCTGCGGTGCCGAAATCACGATATGAGCTTGTTTCGACCTCCAAATGCACTATCGTAGTGCTTGTGTAGGATATTTCATCTTTTTTTGTCAAAGATATATACCGGTTTCGGTTCACGAGTATAAGCGTCTTGAAGTCTGCTACAGGTTTAGCAGAATTTATTTGGGTAGTTCTATTCAACTTTTTGAGATACAATCAATGTTCTACATCAAGGTATTTTAGTCAATGGCCATGGCTGAAAGAAATGATGTATTTTGTATGTTGGTTGTTGAGGATAAGTTGGATGGTACCAACTACCCATTGTGGGCTTATATGATGTGACATCTATTGGTTGCAAAAGGACTGTGGAACATTGTTCAAGGTGTTGAAAAACGTCCTATCACACCTGCAACTATTACAACTACAGGTACTGAAGCTCATGTAGAAGGTGTCGAAGATGATGATATTGTGCATATTCCTGTTCATGCTGCGGTTTCTGCTGCACCTATTGTAGAGCAAATTCATTGGGATGGAAGAGATGCCCAGGCACATGCCTTGATAGCTTTGTTTGTCAAACATGCCATTATTCCTCACATTCGCTCTTGTAGAACAACTAAGGATGCTTAGGATACACTTACCACATTGTACCAAGCTAGGAATGAGGCTCGTGTTGCTTACCTCTGAAAACAATTGGAGAGTGAGCACATGAATGAAGGTGATTCTATGGACAATTTTCTAACAAAGATCAAAGACTTGAAGGAACAATTGATTTCTACTGATGAGGTTATACCAGATAGCTCACTTGTGTAGACCATTCTGAATGGTCTTCCTAATTCATATTAGAGTTTTGCTTCTACTTTTTGGTTGATGATGAAAGGCAATCCAAATGCCTTGTCATTTGAGGAGTTAGTCTCTGTTCTGGTGCAAGAAGATCAGTCAAGGTGAAATAGGTCCATTATGCATGTTGCAGATCAAGCTTTCCTGGCTAGTCAGAAGGGCAAAGCAAAATGGAGCTCTTCAACTAGTAAGCAAAAATCTGCTAATTTTGCACAATTGAAGAGAGAAGAAAAAGATGAAAAGAAACCAGAAAAGCAGAAATTTTTTTGCAAGTACTGTAAAGTAAAGGATCATATCATAAAGAACTGTCCAAAACTGGCTTCTAAAGAGGCAAAGAAGAAAGAGGCTAGAATGGTTGTTGCATAGGCCTCTACACCAAAAACTGAGTTTGCTAATCTTGTGCAGGAAGAAGAATGGACATTTACTAATGTTTGTAGTATTGACCCATCTTCTCATGAGCAGTGCATGTCTGCAGTAGACTCAGATGTTTGGTACTTTGATAGTGGGGCGACCAAACATATTACCTTGCAGCATAGTTTCTTCTCTTCACTCGAGCCTACCCCTATAGGGAATACTGTAACATGCATCAAAAACTCCTCTTATCCTATTATGGGAGTTGGTAAGATCATTTTGACTACTACTGATGGTAGTTCTTTCACTTTATCAGATGCTTTGTTTGTGCCAGGGATCAAGAAAAATCTCTTATTAGTTTTTGCATTAGCCAAGATTGGCTTGGTTGCGAAATTTGTTGATGACAGATGCATACTTCATGATGTATCAAATTACGATGTGATTATTGCTTCTGGCATTTTATATCGTGGACTGTATAAGCTCATAGTCTATGAAAGATCTATAAATGATTTGGCATGTGCAATACATGATTCTCAGGCTATGTGAGATGCAAAGCTTTTGCATGCATGCTTTGGTCATCTAAATTTTGCTGGTTTGCTATGCCTCCAGAAATCTGAAATGGTGTCCTCTTTGCCCAAACTTGAGGCACCTGGAAAAAATGTTTGTGAAGGCTCGGTTCAGTTCGGGCTATTCATAAATTGCAATGTACATAGTGATGTCTATGGTATGTCTCCTGATTTTAATGCATTTCTAGCTGAACATGGGATAAAACACCATGTATAGTGCCGTATACACCTCAACAGAATGGAGTTGCTGAACAAAAGAACAAGTCAGTCATGGAGATGGCGAGGTGTATGGTCAAGAGTCAGACTTTACCACATAGCTGTCATGTGTGCAGCATATGGAATTAACATGTGTCCCACTAAAGCGTTGTAGTATATCACTCCATATGAGGCTTGGCATGATCACAAGCCATCTATTGCTCATCTGCATGTTTTTGGTTGTTTGGCATATGCATGAGTGCCTGAACAACATCGTAGAAAATTGGATGATAAAGCAGTAAAATGTATTTTTGTTGGGTACAGTTCTAAAAGTAAAGACTATCGTCTGTATCATCCAAAGACTAAACGCATTCTAGTTAACCGTGATGTTGTTTTTGTGAAAGATGCTATCCAACCATTGCTTTCATGTACTAAGGAGACATCTCTTAGCTCCAAAGATATATATGATACTTTGTTGTCTCTTTTTACAGGTGGATAGTCTAGTGTTGGTCCTAAAGAGGCAAATTCTTACCCTTTGTAGGTTTCATGTAATGATGCAGATCATCCCATTTCTGATGCAGATTTACATGATGCACTTGTCGATGAGAGAGTTGATATCAAGGAGGCAAAAACTATGCTAAAATGGTTGTTGCAAACTTTGCATGACAACAAATTAGATGCACCTCTGTCATATCGTACTCAATGAGGCTCTCGTAGTGCCTCTTTTGCATCAGATTGCTATGCGATGGCTTCATCTAGTCTCTGTGATGAGACTGAGCCTGTTTCGTTTGATGAAGCACAAAATTTAGAAAATTGGATGGCTGCTATTCAATCTGAATATGATGTTGTAATGAAGAATGGTACTTGGTCTTTATGTGACTTGCCTCCTGGCAAGAAGGCCATTGGCACTAAGTGGGTATACAATCTGAAGCATAAACCTGATGGTACAGTTGATAGGTATAAGGCTAGGCTTGTTGCAAAGGGTTATGCACAGGAAAGAGGCATTGATGAAACATCTGATCCTACTTGTCGAATGACTATTGTTCATAGCATTTATGCACTTGCAGCTCATCATGGTTGGAATGTACATCAGTTGGACATTAAAACAACATTTTTGAATGGTGACTTGCATGAAGAAGTGTATGTTTTTCAGCCCGGTGGCTTTGTGTAGAAAGGGCATGAAAATCAGGTGGGCAAGTTAAAGAAGGCATTATATGGTTTAAAGCAAGCACCACGTGCTTGGTATGAAAAGATACATGCCAATCTAATTACACATGGTTTTGAGAATAGTCCAACTAAAAGCACCTTATATGTCAAGTGTGCTATGATGTACTTCTAATCATTGTGGTGTATGTTGATGACATGGTGCTCACTGGTCCTCATGAGAAGCATACTGCTGATTTCAAGGCTGATTTACATGCCTCATTTCAAATGTCTGATTTGGGGCATTTGCATCATTATTTGGGCATTCAATTTATGCACGTTGATGGTGGAATTGCTTTGTGTCAAACAAAATATATTGACACATTATTGTAGCCTTTTGGCCTTGAAGATTGCAAACCTATTGCCACTCCTATGGAGACATGTTTACGATTGAGTCTTCCTGATGTTGGAGATGCATTTGATGCTGTTCTATATGAGCAAGCTACTGGATACTTGATTTACTTATGCATTACTCGACCAGATATTCAATTTGCTGTCTCACAGATGAGGAGGTTTATGCATTGCCCAAGAGTTAAGCATTGGTAGGCGGTTAAGCGCATCTTTCACTACTTGAGTGGTACTCGGCTACTTGGGTTGTTTTATCCCAAGGGGAGATCACTACGCCAGATTTGCATGCTTTTTTTGACTCTGATTAGACTGGTTGCTATGACACTTGCATGTCCACTAGTGGCTTTTGCTTCATGCTTGGTAGCTCATGTATATCTTGGTTGAGCAAGAAGCAGCCTACTATGGCGAGTTCCAATTGTGAGTTTGAGTATGGGCAACTTTGACAACAACTGTTGAGTGTGTGTGGCTTAGATGCCTTATGGCTGATTTGGGTGTTGGTCAATCTTTTGCGACCACAATCTTCACTGATAGTCAGAGTGCATTGGCAGTTGTGAGGAACCCTGTGTTCCATGATCGCGCTAAGCACATTGAGGTGCATTATCATTATGTAAGGGAGATGTTCTCTGCTGGGGAGATCAGCTCGGCATATGTGCCCACACAGGCGAATATTGCAGACCTTTTCATGAAGGCTCTCCCTAGGGAGAAGTTTGAAGCTTTTCGCAAAGCTTTGGGCTTACTTCCTTTTGTGGAGTGATTTCCACATAGGTTGGCACTTCCTTATACATGAGTGCTAGATGGTCAAAATAGGTAGGAAGAGGCTTGGAAGAGTTTGATCACATTGTATGAGACCAATACAAAGGGATGGAAATTGCAACTCAAGAACAAGCTGTATACATTGGAGAAAAAGGGCATGTCGGTAAGTGACTACACCCTGAAAATCAAAAGCATATGTGAGTCACTTGCATCTATTCGCATGAATGTAGATGATGATGATAAGGTGGAAGTATACCTTCACGGTTTAGGAGCTATATATTAGCAGTTCAGAATGTCTATTCAGATGAGGGAAAATATTTCGAATTTTGTTGATCTAATGTCCATGTTGATTATTGAAGAAACAAATCTTGGTGAGGAAAACCTAGTTCTGAGCAGGTATTTTGATCTAATGTCCATGTTGATTATTGAAGGAAAACCTAGTTCTGAGCAGGTATTCTACTATGGCAGAGGAAGAGGTAGAGGTAGAGGCTTTGGAAGTGGAAGAGGACACAATAACCAAGACCAAGGTAAAAAACAAAATCATGCAGGAGGTAAGGACAATTTTGAGGCAGAGGGAGCCAAAGAGGCCGCAAAAATTTCCAAAGAAATGATTCAGGTAATGACAGTAAAGGATGCTAGAATTGTGGTAAACCTAGACAGTTTGAATGTGATTGCACGTTGAAGAATCAAAATAACAAAAGACAACAAAGAAACTATGCATCCACAAGTGTAGGTGATTCTCAAAAGCTGTTCATGGTTCAACATCACATGATGAATATGATTTCTGCTAATGTTTCAAAATCGAATGATAATGTTTGGTATGTTGATTCAAGTGCTTCAAAGGACATGACCAGTCATGCAGAATGGTTTAGTAGTTTGGAAAAATTGCCATTTCCTGGATATCTTGAAACAAGTGATGACACATCACACCCTATTGAACATATGGGAAACATAGCACTCTCTATGGAGGATGGAAAGGTAAAAAATCTTGCTGATGTGTTGCATGTGAGAACAGATGAGTAGGTTACTGATATTTTCACTAAAGCACTTGGAGCAAAGAAGTTGAAGAAGTTTCGAAAGATGGTTGGATTAGATGATATGACATTGAGCTTGAGGGGGAATTTTTAGATATCAAGCGCAACATATGATAATCCAAGATGACACGTATCAAATTTTTCATTTCTCTAACATGTATAGTGGGTCACACCAGTATATGTCAGGGACACTTCATTGAGCTTACTAGATTTATGTACTAGCTAGCTCACTCATTCACGGACGTTAGGATTTTCCCCATGTACTTTTCATTATATATGGCACTTGTTGTATTGTTGTCTTGAGGTCATTCTTGTACATTCCTTTTATGTAATAGAAGAAGAAGAAGTAGAAGAAGAAGAAGAAGAAGGTCATTCTTCCTTGCCTCAATCCATGTGTGTGCTTCTTTTGATTATGAGAATGTGTGTGAGCTCTCTTCCTTACCTCCTTCCTTGTGACAAATAATTCTATGGAAAGATAGATCAATATATAGATAGATAAATGAATAGATAGATAGATGAATAAATGAATGGATAGATAAATGGATAGATAAATGGATAGATAGATAGATGAATAAATGCATGGATGGATAGATGAACATATAGATAGATAGATCAATATATAGATAAATAAATGAATATATAGGTAGATGAATAATTGAATGTATAGATAAATGAATAGGTAGAGAAATAGATATATAGATAGATCAGTAAGTGAACGCATAGATAGATGAATCGATAAATAGATGCATATTTAGATAGAAACATAATAAGTGGATAAATATACAAATATATTGGTAGATATATAGATTATTATAGAGATGAATAAATATATGGATAGATAGATAGATGGATAGATAGAAATATAGATAGATAGATCGATAGATAGATAGATAGATAGATAGATAGATAGATAGATAGATAGATAGATAGATAGATAGATAGATAGATAGATAGATAGATAGATAGATAGATAGATAGATAGATAGATAGATAGATAGATAAATAGATAGATAGATAGATGGTTATATAAATACTTTGATACATAAATAGGTAAATACATAAATGAACGAATGAATGGATAAATGGGAAAATATAAAAAGCTAAAAGATAAATAGTATGATAGTTAGATAAGTGAATCGATATATAAATAGAAAGTATTGTTATAATCTTGAAGTGAACCTATGTAGCTATTAAGAATGTATGAGTCAAGATATTAATAATAGTTCATATACACTTCCTATACTATGTATGATTCTGGTCACATGAATGTGTATAACTATTGTGAACGTAAGAGTCAAAGAATCAGACAATCACAATAGTTTTTATACACGTGTGACCCTATACTATGTATAATTATGCTCACACAAATCTATGTGACTATTGTGAGAGCAAGAGTCAAAGAATAAGAAAATCACAATAGTCCCTTACACTCACTATACTATTGAGAGATTAGGAACCAAGGTGGAAATTTAAAGAATCTCAATAGATCTATTGCTCATAGTGCTATACTACTTGTGAGAGTAAGAATAAATCTAGTGAGTCAAAACAATCATAGTAGTTGTTTGTTTCAAATTTTTATTCATAAACTTATACAAGTAAGAAATGATTTTGCGAGTGAAACATATATACTTATGATGATTAAAAATATGAAAGACAATCATATGAATACAAATCACACATATGAAAGAGAAATATGCAAACCATAACATATGCATGATTCACAATAAACATAAGAATAAAATAAAAAATAAATTAAAAGAAATCAATATGTGAGGCTTTGGACAATATAGCTCTATGAGCTTGCTCTATGAATGGTACATTGGACAATATAGCTCTATGAGCTTGCTCTCAAACATGTACACAAATGAAGCTTTTCTGCAAAAAAAAAAACATGACCTCAAAATTTTTATTTGCAAGTATTTGGAAATCCTCAAATAAAACCGATTATATTCACTATTGTTTTAGTATTCACTCGAATAAATGCAACATAGCTTGGGTACAATAGATATCCCTATGAGCATCATGAGAGAGAGAGAGGAGGGGGATAGAGAGAGAGGGGGGAGAGAGAGGGAGAGAGAGAGGGGCGAGAGAGAGAGAGAGAGAGAGAGAGAGAGAGAGAGAGAGAGAGAGAGAGAGAGAGAGAGAGAGAGAGAGAGAGAGAGAGAGAGAGAGAGAGAGAGAGAGAGAGCCGGAGTGGTGATATAACAATCCAAAATTTAGAAACACAAAATCCATTTACAAAGTGCATGTAGAGAACTGGTGACTTTTAGGTACAAAAAAATAAAAATGTTCTTCCTCTCAACAAATGTACCTTTTTTTCTCCTACACATGAAGAAATAGAGTCCAATATTGTACTTTTTTCTCCAATATATTGCATGGGAATTGTTTGACAATATTGTATGAAGTGTAGTAGGTAGATAAAAGGTCTTGTTGATTGAGAGATGAAATAAATAACCAACATCACTACTTAGAAGTTCTTGAGAGCCTACATAAGCTTCTAAGAGAGATGAATAATGTCGATAATGATCAAACCTATATCTTCAACTTTGTGGGAGTAGGTCCTAGAGTTAATCAAAGGGTTTTTTTTCATTCCAAAGAAATTTAAAGAAAAACCCTAAATTTCCTTCATCTGAGCTTTGGATAATAGTAAAAAAAAGTAGGAATAACACATAGAGAGAGTAATAAAGTGGTTAGGCAAAAATATTTGGCATGACAATGAGGGTAGACTTATTCCAACACTTGATTTTTAACTTGAATTTGTTAAGGATCAAAGATCGTTGTTGATGATTATAGATTTTGAAGCCCATAGGTGTTGAAAATCATGTCTCAACCATGCAAAGGGACTCTTCCATGAGTTTTTCAAGTGGATCAATAAAAAAGGAGGATTTGTCAATTCTAATCCTATGGGTGTCTTAGATTTTCTTTTAAGCTTTGTGCAAGATGGCTTGAGTTGGATTTATAACATAGGTCCAAATCCTAGAGGGAGAGGAGTGATTGGAAAATCTCTTGTGAGTTTCAACATTAGCCAAGATTGGCTTGGTTGTCAAACTTGTTGATGATAGATGTAGAGTGTTCATGATATCTCAAATGGTGATGTTTTTAGTGCTTCTGTCATTTTATGTTGTGGGTTGTGTAAGCGCATAGACTATGAAAAATCTATGAATGATTTAGAATGTGTAGTTTAAGATCCTCAAGCTATCTTAGATGCAAAGCCTTGGCATGCACATTTTGGTCATCTAATTTTTGCTAGTTTACTATGCCTACAAAAATCTAAAATGGTGTCCTCTTTTCCCAAACTTGAGACACCTTGTAAATATGTGTGTGAAGACTATACTTTTGACAAAATATAGTGTTCATCCTTCCCAAATGATGGTTGAGTTTGAATTGCTCATAAATTGCAGCTTCTTCATAGTGACGTTTGTGGTCATATGCAGACACTTTCTTTTGGGAACTACCTTTAACTCATGAAGTTTAGTGATGATTTCTCCAAGCGTGCATGGGTGTATCCATTGAAAGGAAAGTCTAAAGTGTTTATGTGCTTCACAAGGTCTTTGGTTATAGCTAAAAACTTGTCAGCATGTAATTTGGGAACCCTTAATTATGTTGGAGGGGGGAATACGTCTTATTATTTTAATGCATTTATGGTAGAGTATAGGATAAAGCATCAGTATAGAGTGCCATATACACTTCATAAAAATGGACTAGATGAAGGAAAGAACATGTCTCTCATGGAGATGTCAAGGTGTGTGTTCAAAAGTCAAGAATTACCACATAACTTTTGGCTTGAGGCTGTTATGTATGCAACATATATACTTAATAGGTGTCCCACTAAATCACTACAATCTACAACTCCATATGAGGCTTGGGATGGTTGCAATCCATATTTCTCCTCTAAGTGTCTTTGGTCATCTCACATATGCATTAGTTCCTAAACATCAATGTACAAAGTTGGATGATAAAGCAAAGAAAGCTATTTTTGTTGCGTATAATTTTGAAAGCAAATTCCATCCTCTATATCATCCACAGAATAAACTCATTTTGGTTAGTTGTGATGTTGTTTCTATGGAAGATGCAATTAAATCATTACTTCCATGTACCAAGGAGGCTTTAGTTAGCTCTAGAGGTGTGTATGAAACTTTGGTGTCTCTGTTTGCATGTGGATTGTCAAGTATTGGTCCAAATGAGGCAATTTCTAAGCCTTATAGTTCCACATGATGATGCAGATCATTCCATTTTTTATGTAGATTTACATGATGCACTTGTTGACAAGAGGATTGATATATAGGAGGTAAAATCTATGCCTATATGGTTGGTGCACACTTTGAAAGATAGAAAATTTAGATGCATCTCTATCATAGCATACTTGTTCAGGCTCTCACACTACTTCCTTTGCATGAAATTGCTATGCAATGGCTGGTTCTAGTCTTTGTGATGAGAATGAGCTTATTTCTTTTGATGAAGCATGGAATTCAAAAATTTGGATGGTGGTTATGAAATCAGATTATGATGCTATTATGTAGAATGGTACTTGGTCTTTATGTAATTTGCCTCTAGGCAAAAAGGTCATTGGCACTAAATGGGTATACAAGGTGAAACATAAGCCTTATGGCACAATTCACTGGTATAACGCTAGAATTTTTACAAAAGGTTATGCTCAAGAGAGATGCATTAATTTTGATGAGACCTTTGCATGAACATGCCCAATTACCATTGATTGTAGCATCACTTGTAGCTCATCATCATTGGAATGTACATCATTTGGACATCAAAACTACATTTTTGAATGGTGACTTACATGAAGAAGTGTATGTATCTCAGCCCCATGGCTTTGTGCAAAAAGGGCATGAAAAAAAGTGTGCTAGTTGAAAAAGGCATTATATGGTTTGGAGCAAGCATCACGTGCTTGATATGAAAAGATACATGCCTAGTTGATTGCACATGGTTTTGATAATAGTCCAACAGAGAGCGCCTTATATGTTAAGCATGCAAATGATGTATTTGTGATCACTGTTGTGTATCTTGATGACATGCTGCTCACTAGTCCTTATGATAAGCATAGTACTGGATGTAAGACTAATTTGCACTTTTGAGATGTTATATTTGGGGAGTTTACATCATTATTTGGGCATCCAATTTATGCAAGTTGTTGGGGGAATAGATCTATGTCAAACCAAATGTATTAACACATTATTGAAGCATCTTGGCCTTGATGATTGCAAAGCTATTGCCACTCCTATGGAAACACGTTTACAGTTGAGTCTTCATGATGCTCGAGATGCACTTCATGTTGTTCTATACCAACATGTTGTTTGATGCTTGATTTACTTATGCACAACTGGACTTGATATTCAATTTGTTGTCTCTCAGATGAGGAGGTTTTTGCATTGCCAAGGTTTCAAGCATTGGTAGATGGTTAACTGCATTTTTTTCTACTTGAGTGGTATCCGACTACTTGGATTGTTTTATCCCAAGGGGGATCATTATTGCTAGATTTACATACTTTTTTTTTCTCAGATTGGGCTGGTTTCCATGACACTCCTGTGTCCACTAAGCATTTTTGCTTCATGCTTGGTAGCCCATGCATATCTTGGTTGAGCAAGAAGCAGCCTATTGTGGTCACTTCTAGTTGTGATGCTTAGTATAGGGGATCTTTCATAGGGACTATTGAGTGTGTGTGGCTCATTCACTTTTGAATGATTTGGAGGTGGGTTAGTCTTCTACCACCACCATATTCATTGACAATCAGAACACATTGGTAGTTGCAAGCAACTTTGTGCTCCATGCTCCCACAAAGCACACTGAGGTGCATTATCATTATGTCAGGGAGAGGTTCTCTATTAGAGAAATATATTTGTCATATTTGCGCACATAGGATAATGTTGCAGACCTTTTCACAAAGACAGGGATAAGCTTGAAGCTTTGCACAAAATTTGGGCTTACTTCCTTTTGTGGATTGATCTCTTTCCACATAGCTTGTGAGTTCCTTATACATGAGTTCATTGCATCACTCCTAGAGGGGATTTGTTGATATATTTTGGTGGTGGTGTGTGTGAACACACTTAGGACCACTGAGGCACTTTTTCCCCTCTTTAGGAGGTTTTTTCCCTCGGCTTGTATATAAGCCGATAACCCTAATGGGTTACTTATCTTTGTAAATTCACTTGGTAATTCATTCAGTGTTATGTTGTGCTCCAAGATTCTTTTTCTTTCGTATGCCATTTGTGTGCTTTTGCAAACCTCAAACTCCAAAAACAATGGGAGGGGAATTTTCCTTTGATAGGTCCCTTCCATGGGAATTCTAGCAGGATCTTGCCTTTGAAAGAACTTTCTTTCTTCGCATATGACTCTAGAAAAGTGGACCCAATATAATAGAGCTCTCACTATCTAGGTTATCTTCTTTGTTAGTAGTGTATTCTTCATAATTCTCCTCTTTTCCCATGGCATATTCCTCCATGACTTTACTATCTAGATTATCTTCTTTGCTAGTGGTACATTTATCTTGATTATCCTCTTTTCTCATGGCATAGTCCTTGGGGTCTTTATCTTTGTCAGTGTGTTTGATTTGGCTTTGCTCTCTTGGATAGTGCAAGAGGTTGACTTCTCTTTCTAGTCTCTTACTTCCTTCGAACACCAGCTTAAAATAGGTGTGAAAAGAGGTAGCACCATAGAAGCCTTTGGGACTTTTCCACCTTCTATTTTTCACCTAAATGAAGCCATTAGGATTGGGTTTAGAAACACGAGTCTCTTTGATCTTCTCTTTATTCAACATGGAAAATTTTTTGAGCACAAAATCTCATTTTTTTTTATTGGAGAGAACTCTCTAGCCATCAAAAGTGCTTGCATCACATTCAAATCTCCATCTTGTTTATCTTTATGGTCTCCGAATGCCAAAAGACAACCTTTCATTCTATGGTCTTGCAAGCCACAATGAAAGAAAACATTAGGTAATTTCTTAAAAGATAACTTCTTTTCTAGAAGGTATGATTCTTGAATGTCAACAATGATCTTAGCAAGGAGATCTTTATTTTTATTTGCTTCAATAAATATCTAGAGGTTCCATCTAGCATTTAGAGGGTAAGAGGAGCCCTCATATATTAGAACCCAACATCCTCCTTGGACAAAAGAGGGTTCCCTATCATGTACAAGATTTCCTTTGCAAAGCTATAAATGAAGAAGGGTAGACGGGGATGTTCCACCCAAAGAGGATACTAAGGAGTCTTTGTCTTGCTTGGAATGGAGTCTAAGAATCACTTAAGTAAGGACATGGTAGTGTAAAGGAATTGCCAATTTCCAGCTTGAAAGGCCTTAAAAGCCATGTCTTCATTTTTGAACACAAGAAGGATGTGGTTTGTTGGTTTTGAATCATAGTTATTGACAATGATTCCATGCAAGAACTATTCATTATGAAGCCACTACATGAAGGATTCTAGTGGTGGATGAGGATCGAATAGTTGACTGATAAGGTACGTCTTCTTTAGCTCCTCTTGCATCTTCAAAACTTGTATTTTTGGCAAAAAAGTTACCAATGTTTTAACTCCAAACAATGAAAGGGAGTCACTGCTAACAATTTCCATGGCATGGGGGACTACGTTGTTGACCATAGGGGAGCCAGCCACCATGTCATGCAACAACAAATGGTGAGCCTTCCACAAAAATGAAGACAAGTACAAGATTCTTTTCAACAAATTGTGCACCGTTAGGTGAAATTCGACTATGAAATCTACAAAACCTATAGCCAACGCACAGACCATTAAAACTTGAAATCAAGAGGAATTCAACCAGAAATGAAGCATTCACCATCGATTGACAACTATAAAGGATCTCACTTTTGTTTGAAAGAATACCCATAACTTAAAATCAAAGCACACTACTAGAAAAGGATGACTTTCAAAGGATGAGGAGAATAACTACCCAATCCTGAGTATAAAGAAGAAAGCCTCTATTACAAAGTCAAAGGCACACTTAGATGCCAATTGAAGGCACTAATATTCAGGCCTAACAAGTGGTGTTGACCGTGCCACTCCCAAAAACAATTCTCTCAACAAGATAAGGGCAAGAAGTAGAGAAACAAGGAGCACACCAAAAAGTCATCGTATTAAAAGTTAGAGGATCCTTTTACAAAAAATGCCAATGTGGAATCTGCTGTAAGCAAAATCTTCTCACCAGAAGAGTGCGTAGTGGAGGAGTGGGCTTTGAATGCTCATTAGGTTTTGGGGTTTTTGGGGATACGCCTGCTCGCCCCCTCGGCGGGGAGGGTTCCTCGCGCGTCCTTCTCTCGTCCCCCTCGCAGTGAGGGGGACCTCGCTCGGCTCTGTCAGTAGAAGTGTCCTGCGGGCTGTGCTGTACTTCACAGAGCTGCCATGGCCTTACACGAGGCGCTACCTGTTGGTCTACTTGGCTCCAAAGGGGAAGGTAACAATGGTAATATTAGCTCTATGATTAATCCTATGTTCGAAGGTATTGCAGGTTCTATCGCTGTGTCGGGTGATAAGCTTAGACAAGTAGATTTTAATGGTGCGCAATCTGAGCGAGTTCAGTTCAATCCTCAAGCATTGCATGGGGCAGCATCTTACGCCAGGGTTTTGCAGAATCCTCAGAAAGGATTTTTCTCAATGTTTTCAAATCAGGAGTCTACAGGTAATATCTTTCCTCATTCTCTGCTTAATGATATCAAAGGTAAAGGCAAGATCTTGGAAGGTAATGGGGTTGCTAGTTCCTCTCATGATAAGGAGGGTGTGCACTCCATTGATATTGACCTTGAATCTAATGATCAGGAAGAATGCACCTTGGTTATAGATAGCTCAGCTCTGTATAAGTGGAATGTTCACCTTGAAGACAAGGTTGTGATAGCTCACTGTCATGGTCCTCGACCAGCGCTAGATCTTCTTAAAAATTGGATGCGTGTGAATTGGGAAAGCAAAGGGCTTTTTGCTAAGCATGTGCAGTTCCTGCCAAATAATTTCTTTCTATTTTTTTTCGATGATGTTAGTAGTGCCTTGCAAGTTATAGCAGAGGGACATTGGATAATAAAAAATACTCCTCTCTCATTTTACAAGTGGTATCCTGGCTTTAATCCCAGAAATAACAAACCAACTAAAGTTCCAGTCTGGGTGGAATTTCCAGATTTTCCGGTTGAATTCTACCCATGGCTTGACAAGCTTGGTTCTATCATTGGTAAGGTTCTGGGGCAAAAGCAAAAAAAAGAGTTCAATATAAAATGGGAACCTCAGTTGCTTATTGAAGTCGATATTTCTAAAAGTATTAAAACTGAGCTTCTCATTAAAAACTCTGAAGGTTTTAGGCTGCATGCTCAAAAAGTTTTTTACAGAAATTTGCCTAATGCTTGTTTTAACTGCTATAAACAAGGTCATTTAATAAAGGATTGTCCTTTACTTGATAAAAATCAGACTAAAGAGAATGCAGGTGAGGAAATGGGCACCAAAGCTGCTGCTCCTAATGTCAAAACTCCCCCCAAAGATGAATCAGGGTTCAAAAAAGTTACTGTCAAGCAAAGGAAAAAAAACCCTAGCTCTGTGATCAGGTCTGAACCTCTCTACAAAGGTGTTTTCAATCCTTATCAGGTTCTCGAAGAAGCTGCCAACGATTATCATCTACCATCGTCCTCTGAGGACGTTGTGGATAATAAAATTCAAGGTAATCATAACCTTGATGTTAACATGCACAACTCAAAGGCTGTGGAGTCCGAGAATGTAAAGGGTCAGGTAAGTAAATCTAGATTGGAATCTCTCAACGATTGTGAAGGAAAGGAATCTGTCTGGGGGGAATCGGCTCCCAGACCTATTACTGACTCAACACCTGTTGCGGACTTGTCTGAAGAAGACTCCCTAAGTAACTGTGATGAAATGTTTATGGATCAAATCAATAAATTTGATGAACATAATACAGATCTGGTGGGTGCTGGTCCCAGCATTGACCAAGATGTTCATATGTCCAGTGTCCTGTCACCTAATGTTAAAGGTAAAACCAAGTCCAAAAGAAAGGAAATGCTCAGGAATTCTGTTTCTGCAGTTAAGCCTGGTAAGAATCCTAAGAAGTAAGTTCTCTTCTCTTTCCTTTGTCCATGGATTGCATTAAGATAGTTTCTCTTAACTCTAAGGGGCTTACTGATCCTATCAGGAGCAAGGCCATCAATTTATGGATCAAAGATTCTTCTATTTTTCCTGACTTCATTTGTTTGCAGGAGCTGAAGGTAGGGGGTTCCACTCTGATGTCGAACTTGAAAACTGTTTCGAATTCTTACCATTGGTTTCATACGGATCATTGTGGAAAAGGTGGTGCTGCCATTGGGGTGGTTAATGGAGTGTGTCATCTTATTGAGGAGGTGTTCAAGAGTAGTTCTAACCAGTGGATTGCTGTCAAATGTAAAGAGCCTTTTAATTGTACTGTAGTGTGTGTTTATGCTGCTAATCAGGCTTCTCAAAGAGCTAAGTGCTGGGAAGAAATTGCTAAAATTAATGATGTTTTGTTGCTGACTGGAGACTTTAACATGGTCACTAATCTGGGGGATAGGATCGGCAATAATGATAATATTATCTCTGGGGGTGAGAAGCATTGTTGGTTTAATTTGGTTAATAAGCACAGCCTGCTTGATCTTTCTTTTAGCACAGGTCATACCTGGAACAATAGAAATCAAGTTAATTTTTTGTCTGCCAGATTGGACAGGTTTTACATGCATGCTGGTAGAAGCAACAATTTGTGGAATTATAGTTGTGACATTGATAGGTCCTTGGGTTTATCTGATCATGCGCCTTTGATTGTGAAGCTGTTCTTGAATAACCCCTCGTATCGTGCTGGTTGGCCTCACATGGATTCTACTTTGTTTAAAATTCCTATTGTGAAGGAGAAAATCTCTGATATTCTGATTTCGCATTTTAAAAAGGATAGGTCTCCCCTTGTGGCTTGGGAAGAGGCTGTTAAAGAAATCCAAATTACTGTTAAGAACTTTAAGAATAAAGCTAAAAATATTAGGTATGAGAGAAGAATGATGATATTGAAGGAGCTGGACCTTCTAGAGTCCTCTAAGCTTGATGATAATTACAAAAGGCTGAAAATCCTTGAGTTGCAGGATAAAGTGAGGAAAGTTGATTACCTCCTTGCTAGAGGTGCCCTTGTCACGTCTCGAGAATTCTGGGCTGGTAAAGTGGATAAGCCTAATAAACACATGTTTGATCTCATGAGAAAGAAAAAAGCTAGGGACTTCATTCCTTTGCTTAAAGATAATAATGGTCTTTTAGCTTCTAATATGAAGGATAACTTGGAGGTTGCCCATAGGTTCTTTGCCAATGTTTTCTCTCTGCCTCCCAAGAGAGGGACTGATGTGTGGAGTGCAAGAGCTGCCATTGCCCTTTGTAGGAAGAAAATGGTTCCTCAGGGAATGGACTCCCTCCTTGACATGCCCTTCTCTGAGGGTGAGGTGAGAGAAACCATTAGCAAATTGAAGCCTGGTAAATCCCCTGGTATTGATGGTCTTCCTTATGAGTTTTTTCAGGAGTTCAAGGATTTGTTGGTGCCCATAATTCTCAAGATCTGGCAAGAAGCCTCTAGAAGGGGGTCTCTTTCTCCTTTTATCAACACAGGGGTAATTAAGCTCTTACATAAAAGAGGTCCCAAAGATGACTTAAACAATTGGAGACCCATCTCCTGCCTGACTTCTCTCTACAAAATTTTTGCTTCCATCCTTGCCAGAAGGCTGAGTCCTTTAATGGATAGTATAATTCTGCCAGAGCAAAAAGGATTTATCAAAGGGAGATTTATTCTGGATAACATTATTACCATTTGGGAAAGTCTTGAGTATTATAAAGAGCTCAATATTGACACTTACTTTTTCAAAATTGATTTTGATAAGGCCTATGATAGGATTGAATGGGACTTCATTCTTCAGTCTCTTCATGATATTGGTTTTGGCAAAAAGTTTATAAGATATGTCAGTATCCTGTTTGGTAATGCCTGTTCTAAAGTTGCTATTAATGGAAATTTGTCTAACTCTTTTAAGTTATGCAGGTCTATTAGACAAGGGTGTCCCCTGGCCCCCCTCCTGTTTGCTATTTCTAGTGATGCTTTGGGTTGGCTTGTCAAGGATTGTTTCTGTCAAGGGACCATCTCTGGTCTTGATATCCCCCAAGCTCACTCTCCCCTGGGGCTGCAGATGTTTGCAGATGACACTAACATGATGATGGTTGCTGAAGAAAATTCTGCCAAGCAATTTCTTAACTGTCTTGACCTTTTCTGTCTTGCTAGTGGCTCTGTGGTCAACCATCAAAAAACAGGTTTTTTTGCCACTGATAATAAGATTCCTGATTGTGTTTTGGCTGCAGGCTGTGATATCATCAAAAAAGGGAGTATTTTTAGACTTTTGGGTATTCCCATGGGCTTTGGTATTTCCAATGATCAAAGGTGGAATTGGGTGCTTGATAGATTTAGAGCTAAAATTTTTAAATGGTCTGATGTGCAGCAAAGTATTTCCCAAAGATCTTTTGTTTTAAAACATTATATCCTCCCTTCCCTTACCTATTTTCTGTCCTGTTGGCAGCCTAGTAAAAAGCAGCTTGGTCAGGCCATCTCTCTCGCTAGGAATTTTTTGTGGGGAGGCTCTAAAATTCCCAAAGTTGCTTGGGATATTTGTTGTATGAGAAAAGCTGAGGGAGGGCTTGGTCTCATTTGTCCCTCCAGAATGGCCACTCAAATGGCAGCTAAGTGGATTTTCAGATCTATTTCCTCTAATGACTTTTGGGCTTGTTTAATTAAAAGAAATGTTAGCAATTTTAACATTAAACATAATAAAAGCTGGGTCAATTGCTCTCTTTGGGATGTTATTACTTCTCCTGTTGAATTTGTGCCCAAAGGTAGTCAGCTTACCTGTTCCTTGTGGAAAGCTTGGATGGCTGTGAAAGCTAATTATAAATTGCCTGTTTACTTTGCTCACAACCTGTACTTCTTAGTTCAAGATTCCATTTGGTTTGGTTGGACTAATTCGGTTCCCTCCCCTTCTTTTCCCATTAGATGGAATAAATGCAGAAAGAAGGGATTTGGGCATTGGCAGGACTTGTTAAATGCAGGTAACATTGTTAATGACACAGGCATTTCAGATTTTGATGGGCTCTCTGTTCAATGCAAACAGGTCCTCTTAATTCAGAAGGAAATTCTGAAGAAAAAGTTGGAAATACAAGTGTGGAGGAAGGAGATCTCCCTTCAAAGTGTAGCTGAGGATATTCTTAAATCTTACAAAAAGAGTGGCAGAAGTATCAGAGAAATAACAGGGAAACTCAATAAGAAGTGGGATCTCCAGTGGTCCCCCTTGCAGTGGAAGTATAGATTCCAATGTACTTGGGCTTTTCCCTTCTCCAACAAACAATCCTGCCTTAACTGGCTAATTCTCCACAAAGGCATCTGGACAGGGGAACTTGCTAGAAAGTATAAAATTGATGCTGGGAAGTGCAAGCTATGTGGTAAAGTTGAGGACCTGGATCACTTGTTCGTTCATTGTAAAAGTTCCTCAAGATTCTGGTTTGGTATGAGGTTCTTCTGTCAGAACAAAGGTCTTAATGCTCCTAACAGCAAAGACATTTTGCTGGGTGAAGCTCGTGGAATGGATATTCTTTTGTGGCAGTTCATCAGAATCCACTCCTTGTGGTTTATATGGAAGACCAGGAACAGTGCCATCTTCAATAGGAAGGGGAAGGATTACTTCTTCTCCTTTTTGGTGGGTCTGAAGAAAATTCTAAATCTTTGCTTCACCGACTCTGTTGATTCTCATTCGGATGATAAAAATCCCTTTGTAATTCTTAGGAATAATCGTTACAATGTTTGGAAATCTAAACTCCTAAAGATGTACTCTAAGCCTAGATTACAGATGATCAATCTTCTTGATGATTACTTAAACCTTTTCCGGATCTGAGGCTTCCTTCAATGCTGCCTCGTTGTAATCGTATCAGACTCTGTTGAGAGTCTGGTTCTTTGATTGTATTTTCTTCCAGCATCAATTTTATACTTTCTGTTCTTCAAAAAAAAAAAAAAAAAAAAAAGTCATCGTATTGTGAGGCTGAATATATTTTTTCCACTATGCCTTTCCCCAAGCCGATGATCTAGCTGCCGCCAGCACAAGAGAATCGCAGTTATAGGGGCAAGAGAGAATCACGAGGCAAGATACGAATCAGGAAATAGGATAGGAGGGAATCACAATACAAGAATCCCAAAAGATCACGATACAAGAAAATCGCAAAAGAGAAGGGTAGGGGGGGAATCGTGGACAAGAGGGTGAGGACCTTGTGCCAATGACGGTGGTTGAGCATGATTTTGGCCCTCAAGATCACGACGAACGACACTCACAAGGGAGAACGATACATAGATAGATACAAAGAGAGATAAGGAGAGAGAGAGAGAGGGAAAAATGGTACAATGAGAGAGAGAGACCCAGAGAGAGGGAGAGAGATTGCACGTCTTTTCTCTTGTTTCCTTTATTTTTTGTTTGCTTTTATTTGCTTGCTTTCATTATTTTTTTTTAATTTAACAGAGTGAATCAGGCTATATTTAATTTTTAACACTTTTTTTTTAAATGGAGGTTCGGCCGAGGCCTACTCCCCCGGACTTTAACTTTGAAATTGCAACTGTACAAGGAAGGGCATAGTACCCATGGGACCCCCCTTATCCCACAAGAACAAGGGTTTACAAAATTGGGCTAAACGGCGGTCAACACTACCGCAGGGATAGACAAATGGTGGCACTCAGCCACATTGCAACATCTTTCCAAATTATATGTCCCTTACATGTTGCTGCCAGGGATTGAACCCTCGCCCCCGCCTCAAGAGGTGAGAGGCCCAACCACTAGGCCAGCGAACTGGGACAATTTTTAACACTTTGTGGGATCTACAAGTGCATGATTCATGGTCCGACCTTTGTAATTTGTTGATGATTCCTTGAAGTCCTTTTTGCTACTTCTAGCTCTTCTTCGACTAGAAGAGGTAGAAGTAGCTCTTCCGCTAGAAGAGGTAGAAGTAGCTCTTCCGCTAGAAGAGGTAGAAGTAGCTCTTCTCCTAGAAGAGCTAGAAGCAGCTCTTCTTCTGCTAGAAGATCTAGAAGAGCTTTATGGTGCTTGAGTGCTTGCCCTTTCAAGGGAGAGGAGCATATTGAAAAGAAAAGAAGCATTTTTTTTTTGAAAGGAGGTTTTTTCGGATTGACGAGAGGGAAGATAGGTTTACTTGAGGGGTGGGTGTAGGTGTGAGTGGGTGGGTTTCTTTTTGTGGTCTCCATGGACTTTTCCCCTTCTTGGCCTCCCCCACTATGGATTATGTCAAGACACATTCTTCTTGCTAGTGGTTAGCAATTTGGATCCAACTAGGAGACCGATGGTCCCTCTCTTAGTCTTCTTGGGATAGAACCACCAATCATTTCCCTTCCTAGGGAGAACATTCATGCTAAGCAAGAAGAACTTAGAAGGTTTGCCTCATTGGTAAGCTATTTGGTCTGAAACCACCTCCTAACTCCCTCCGCCAATGGTTTTAAAAGGAGTCATTTCCTTGTGGTTTGGTGGTTTGTAAGCATCAATTCCTTCTGGCTAACCACATGCTAATAGTTCTTGAGAAGGAGGAAATGGCCTTCCAAGCATTGCAAGTTGGCTCTTGGCAAGTGTGCTGCATTATGTTAAGCCTCTTCAAGTTGTTCCCAAAATTCATCCTAAATAAGTCTAAAATGCCATGTTCTCCATTCTTTTTGGAACTCCCTAAACTTCCCTACTTCCTTTATGATTTTTTTAAGGGAGATCATCATGCCTAATGTTCACCCACATGCCTACAAGGAAGATATTGGGGGTCTCATCTATAAGGGTGTGACACACTCTTTTAACACTAGGTGGCACCTGCATATTTGTGTTGAAGCGGATCTTAACCTGGATCTTCCCACCAAGATCAACATTGACATTGGTGAAGGACTACCTCTTGAACAAGAGTTAGTTTACAAAAAATTACCCAATTCTTGCTTTCACTATGGAGCACAAGGCTAGAGGATCAAAGACTGCCCTTTGAAGTGAAAATCATTATGGCCAAAAAAGAATAAGGAAAAGGCATAGGTTAAGGAAAATTTTCATGTATCGATTGATGAAGTCACTAAGATCCCTAACGATCAATCCCCAGAACTAGAAAAAGTTAAAAGAACACAATTTGAGGATCATAATTCAAAGGTCTTCATGGAAGTAATACATAGAAGAAGAAGAAGTCTCAAAGGAGGAGGTAGGCCAAATCTGGCTTTCTTGATCTTGGAAAATAACAATATCTTTTGTAATTTAGAAAAGGAGGTCAATATTTTAGATGACCCAAGTGAATGGAACCAAAATTTGAATGAAGAAAAAGAGGAAAACCTAGAGAGTAATTAAAACAATCAAGAAGTAGTCACATCCAACAAAGATGATGGTGTCACCTCCAACAAAGGATAACCCTCACACTGAAAGTTCTATTATTAGCTCCACATTTTTGGGTCATGATGTGGACTCCTTTAAGGGCGTGCTGTCTTAGATAGGAAAAAACCCGACTGGCTTCCCATGGAAGAGCCCCCTTAAAGGTCATGCCATGTTGCCGTGAACCCTCAACCTCTAGAAGAAGAGAGGAAGATAAAAACAAGAAAGAGAGGGACAAATCCTTGATACATCCCTTCATAAATGATTGTTGTTTTGTACAACATTTGAGGGTTGTCTGACCCATCAAGAGCAACCATGTTTGGTCAATGGCTTCCAGATTAAAATGTTAACTTAGACTTCATCTATCTTTAAGAGATCAAAATTGACAGGGTCAAACTTCAAAAGAGGCTAAAGTGCATTTTAGTGTCTCATGCGTGGGTCTCCACACAACACATACATGGGAGAGATTGTGTGGCTATAGGCTTCAAGCCAACATGGCACTCCTTCTTGGTGGATATTATGATGGATCACAAGCATTGATGGATTGTTGCATATTTTAAAGGCCCTCTTTGACTCAGGATTGCCTTGATATATGCTCCTAATCCTTACTCAAAAAGACTAACTACTTGGCACTCATTACACTCTCTGTTGTTTGAGGTCATCCTCTATGGGGACTTTGATATGGTGGAAGTTATGTTAGATAGAGGGTACCAAACGGGGCATGTTTTTGATGGAATTGAGAAAAATGCCTAGGAGCATGTTAAACTTCACCACGATCTCTTGGAAGTCAAAGACTTGCACAACTTCTCTTGGTTGAACCTCCAATGAGGCAAAGATTTGTGAAAATCTAGACTTGATAGAAGTTATGTCATGCAAAACATCATTGACAAGCAAGGTTACCCATCCTTTTCTCAATGTCTGGACTTAGTTTTATCAGACCATTATCCAATTATTCTCACCTTCAAACCTTATCTTAGACACATGAAAGCCCCGTAGTTTCATGATAATCCCTCAATCCTCTCCCTTCCTTCTATTCAACAAGTGATCACCACCTAGAGGGAGGCCTTTAACTATTACACCTCTCCTACTAAGTGTTGGGAAGTTAGCTTTCAAGCATTCCCCAAGCTCTCCTTTACAAGGCCCAAAAAGAGATTCTTAACATTTGACATGTGAAAAGGGAAAATCTATACCATGAGCTTTGAAATCTTGAGATAGAAGTAAATAATTATAATTTTTGCTTCTAACATAGACTTCAAAATTAGAAGAAAACTAATACACCAAGAGGAAATTCACATAAAGAACTTGTATATTTATTTTAAGGATTGGTTGGTGAGAAGAGTAGATAAACCAATGAAAGAGATGTGTAAGCTGCCCTACATGGTAGATAACAACTAAGTGGAATGCACTTCACAAAGCACTTCACACAACTCCTAGGGGTTTCCTCACCACTAACTTCTTAGAGGCAAGATCACATGGTTTCCATCGCTAGAATTAGAGAAAAATGAATTCCTCAAAACAGCATGCAACTTCTCAATTCCCCTATCACCAACACATAGATTTTATAAGTTATGGATGCTTTGCTTAGTTGAAAAAGCTCATTTGTGGATGGTCTCACCAATGAGTTCATGAATTTTAGGAGTTTCTTAGTGAAACCATTACTTTTGGTCTAGAACGAGGCCATACACTTTGGCTATCTTCCTAACTTTCTCAATGAAGGGGTGATTAAGCTAATTCACAAAAAAGATAGAAAAAACAAGATTGAAAACTAGCACCCCGTTACTGTACTACAAACTTTCTATAAGATCATAGAGAAGGTTTTGGCAAATGGCATTTCCTTCCATCTGTGGTCATGGATCAATGAGGATTGAAGGGATTTATCAAGGGCGATCCCTCGTGGATGCCATTATTGATGTGTGGGAAGGCCTATAATTTGCTATGGACTCTTTGCAAGATGTCCTCTTCATCTAGATCGATTTTGAAAAAGCATGAGCACCTTGAGAGGGACTCTTCTCTATAATCCTTGAAGCATATTAGTTGTGGATCTAAATTCATCAACATGATCTCTATGCTTATATGAAATGCCTCAGTTTGGATCAATATCAATGGTCAACTCTATCAAGAAATAAGGTTTGAAGGCTATATTAGACAAGGTTTTCCTCTAGTTCCACTTCTTGTTGCTACTTCCACTAATGGCCTAAGCTGCTTGGTTAACCATCATGCCCATCTTGGATAGATCCAAGGTCTTGGCTCCCTCATAGCTAGAGCCAAATGCTAATGAGACTCTTCATTGATGAAACATATGTTTCAATCCAAAACTACCTTCAAGGCCATTTTTGGTCCCCCTCTTGAATTCTTGATTAAGAAAGGATTTAAGGAGCTACATAGTGGACAAATATTTTGGCTCCTTTGTATCGCGATGGGCTTTGATGTTTCCATGGGCTAGAGTTGCAACTAGGTTTCAGACAAACTCGATACTAAATAAGCCTACTAGATTGGCATGCAACTCAACTTTTCAAGGCATGCAATGTTGATCAATGACTTCTTCATTTCCTCTATTATTTTTTTTTCTTGCATGTTAGAGATCAAAAGACAAAGAACTAGCGAAAATTGAAAATACTTGCAAAAATCTTCTTTGGATTAGTGATCCCAATAGGAGGGACATTTGGGTTTTGTGTGCCAAACAGAGAGATTCTAGTGGGTTAGGCATTCTAGATGTGGGAGTTATGGGATATGAGTTGGCTTCCAAGTGGTTGATCAAAGAATGGTGCAATGCAGAAGCTTCTTGAGAAAAATGATTCTCAGAAACAAATCCTCTCTTACACTTACATGAATCCCTAGGTCAAAGGATATTGATCTACTCACTTTGATATTTTGTCAATGTCTAGTGACTCCAAAAGGTCCAAGCCTATCTCCTCTTCTCATGCCCTAGGATCTACCCAATATGGCAATCTCTTACAGGGATTTTGAGTTTACAAATGCAAATCAACTGGAAACCAACATTACTTGGAGAAACAATTGTCCACTCTTCTACCTTGTGGAACACCATAAGAGAAGAAACACTCTAGAACATATGGAAAGAAAGACGTGGGATGAACTTTGATGCTAATACAAAAGAATAGTCAATTGAAAAATTCATCGGCTTGTTAGGTGGAATAAAATGTAATTGTAGAAAATCACCACCTTTCAGACATCATATGATGTTTGTCTTGTAAAAGAACAAGATTAAAAGCAAGTGGGCCACTCATGAGGTTGCTAAAAAAATCATTAACCTTCTCTGTAACTCTCTTTAAAGTGTTAGTTACCCACTGAATCTTAGGTCTCCTACCTATTTTGACCATCATAGCTATTATGCCTTAGGGCCCTTATAACCCTACTTTGTGGAATAGAAGGGATCCCAAGGGCATTAACCTCATTCATTGTATAATTATCTTTTTATTAATTCAAGCATGGGAGCTTAGGATGTGACTGAAATTCCTAAAACAAAAGTCCATGACTCTTGTTGGGATTCAACAACACATAACAACTATTACACAAAGAATTATGAGAAAGTGAAAACAATAGACAATGAATTTGAATGTTACACACACCTAGATCATTGAATGAGACTAACTTTGAACACAAAAAGTATACACATAGGAAATAGTCGATAATCAATTCGAAAAGAATATACCAAAGCTAGAAAAATCAGTAGTAGCATTATGCAAAGGAATCATAGATTGGTATTGATCATCCATTTTGCGTAATTTTCCTCCCTTTAAATAGACAAAAATAATCTGTTACCAATAAATACAACTGCCAAGTCCCAAAACTTTCACGTAACATTTGATTTAAACTAATTATAATAGCATCTGATTAAGTAACATTTGATTCATCACATATCTAATTTAGTAGAATTTCTAGATATCTAACTAAGAAAATATTTGAATATCTGACAAAGTTATTACATTTGCATATACTTCTAGCTAAGGTTCAACACATGGCACACCTTGATGGAGGATTTTGAAAAAAGTAGTGATACATGATCTCTTTTGTTGCCTGATCGAGAGTTGTTTTCAACACACAGAGGTAGTATGTCGTTCGCCGCCCAGCCACGCCCAAGACTTCTCTGATGACTCGCGTGTACTTCCAAAATTACATGCCCATACATCTTCTTCTACCAATGTGGATTAAATCCCATAAGAATGCCATGTGGCGTTCTTTATGAAACCCGTATAATATAATATGACATTTAATATCATGGGACATTTCAAACCCATATAATATCATATGACATTTAATATCATGTGACATTTCCTTCCCCTTCAGAACATTTTTGTCCTCAAAAATGTAAATGAAATATCCGTAATGGTAGAAGAAAGTGCTCGAACTCCCCTGAACCCCACTCTGTACATGGTCATCTTTGTGTGTTGTTTCCCCGTATCCTTCCCCTTAAGAAGCCTCATGAGAGATCATCTCAAAGGTGGGAAACCGTTTGAGTGGTGCCTACTATCTCCCATATACACTCCACTTTCCAAACTATCACTCCCATGACATACAACATCATCCAAATGATCTAAGTCATATGATGTATCCTCTATGGAGTAATAATATGTAAAGCAAGTGTAAAAGTGTCAAACTTATAAGCTTGACCGTATCATAATGGAGATAATAAACCATAAAATCCTCTGAAGTATAGAACAAAGTCCCATGACAAGTGACTCCAAACCCATCTAAGACTAAATGATAGATTGCCCTCATACCACTCTAGGTCTTCCTAACCTTGACTGTAATCACAAGTAATAGTTTAATCTAAACTATCTTGTGAACTATGCAAATCCATCATCTAGCTCATGGTAGTAAAATGCAATCTCTACATTTCACCAACCAAGAAGTCTGTGGTTTTTCATCCATTACCTGTGGACTAAGTTCTTTTGGAAGAGCATCTATCGGCACTTGTGAAACTGTAATATTTCTCTTCCCTATAGTTTGCCATATGAATGTTGAAAGCATTCCCTTTGAGATTTAGATAATCCCTAAGTACCCATCCTCCTAACTGATGTTTACTCATCATACTCATGATGTAACACCAATTAAGAGTTTGGTACCCCAATAGGTTAGATCTATCCCTATCTCCTAGAAACCATAAAGAGAAGAGTCATATCTCTACTCCCAGTCTAACTAATGTCAATAACTAGATCATCTCATCTAGTCAAAGACCATCATTGGAGTAACATATCACTCCTCTCTAGCGTCTCCATGTGAGACTCAATCTAACCATCATGATTAACTGATCTCCTTCTTGTCTTTGATAGAAGAGTGCCATTTCTATCTAGACAACCTAAAAGTGAGAAAGTGAAACTCTCTCTCTCTCTATTCAATCTCCTCTAAGGAAAAGAGCTCTAGCAATGGAACCTATTCAACTTTCCCTTTGCCTTTTAAAGAGATTCTATTGAATCCATTTACTCTACTCATAACTAAGAACATGTACATAAGTTCTCCATATTTTCCTTCAAACTAGTGGAGAAAGAGACTCCCATGTGAAGGAAAATTACATTGAAAAGTAGAGTAAATGAATTCCTTTTGAAATAAAGATTAAGAGATGTTTCCCAAACACCTCTTCTTTCTAAAGGAAAACATACCCTATTCTTCTCCTATGAAGAAATCATGTTTTTCTTTCCTTCTTTCTCTCTCAAAGAGCAGGAGCTAAAGTGAGATCACTGAATTAAAGTGAGATCTCTCATGGATCTCTCAGCTGATTCCCACTTTCTGCTTTCCTTAAAAGAGAAGCTCATGAATTTATTTAGTCCTCCCTTCCATAACTAATGCATAATCCCTCATTACACATATTCCTATGAAGATGGAGAATAGATCTTCCCTAACTAATGAAGGTGTATGTAGTGAAGAGTGGAGAAAATAAATTCCTAATAAGGGTCAAAGCTCTCTACTGAAATGGTCAGCAATGATATGACATAATACCGTAAACACATCTGTATCCATAATAAAGAACTATCTCTGTCAACCATACTCTGAAAAACTGATGGAATTATCCTTCTTGAAAAACTCAAAATGAGTATGTGATACCAATGGTGATAAAATCACCTATCACATTCTCTACTGGAAGAATAAATCTTCCCTAAACTATGAAGGATAACTCTTAATCCTAAGGAGATATCTACTAAAAGCTCTTCTCCGATCTAGTGAGACATGACGCCATGAATGATGAGTCCTTTTCTCCTTGGCCATAGAAGAAGAGTGCTCAAAGGGAAGTCATTTCCACTGTCGCATACCAGTGAAAACTTCTTCCAATTCACAGTGTCATACCTACACTAAACCGAATATATATTCCACATATATGATGGAATATATAAGTGGACTCTAATGAATCCCATATCCTCAATGATGTCGATGGACTCAAATGAGTCCCATGTCCTAGAACTAGTTAGTTTGGTTCTAGTCAACAATGTGACAATGGATATCCCCCTCTGATCCAAACCAACTTGTTCCTAGGTACCCAGACTAGGTTTAAGTACCTCTCTATAGATCTTGATATACATATATGTGTTGGGTACCCCAACTATTTCTTACTAAGGGATCTATTCTCTAAATCATAGAGCTAGTGCCATACCTCTGGCCTTCTTAACCATCCTCGAATCACATAAGCACCCATCGATGCTGTCTCATGAAACCCATCTCTGTGATCCCATCTATTTGGTTTCCTTAGTAGTATAGCAAAAATGCTTCATTACTTGGTCAAGTGATGTACATGAGTGAAAATAGTCACTCTTTGGATATTCCTAATAATACCCCATAGTCTCCAAATCATACTGTGAGACTCTTGTGAAGATAAATAAATCTTCGCTACCTTGGAGATTATCAAACTGTCTCTCCCATGCCTCTATGCAACTTCCTATAACCTATAGGATTGCTTGTGCACATTCCTAATGGTGAAGGTGTAGCTCCTTCCCTTACCAATCCTATGGTCTAAATCCATAAGGATTATGTGTGGGGATCCTATTTACTACTAAAATTGCATTATCTATACTACTATGATAGTACTAAGTCCATCAAATACATGCTTAAAAGCATGCTAATAGCTTATTGATGTTTGCAGAAAAAGGCATGTTACCATGCCATGACATTCTTACCTAAAGGTAAGTGCGTATATAACACCATGAGGTGGGAAATTTTTCGACAACATTTCCCCAGGAAATGGAATCCCAAAAAAATTTAAGCCATAAACTCAGTGGCACACAGGCCACCCAACAACATAGGGCTTAACAGGCCCATGGCATGCATGCCATAAACTCATAAATGGACTCCATAGCCTGCAAAAACATAAAAACAAATGCTAGCAACAATTCTCTTTGTTTTTTTTTTTTTAATATAAAGGAAGTTCGGCATTAGCCTACTCTCCCGGACTTGAATTAAATAAAGAAAAGTACAAGAGAAGGGGACTAGTGCCCACGGGACCCCCCAAATCCCACAAAGTAGGGGAAGCTTTTACAGAGCTTAGATGGCATTACAAAGAAGGTTAATCACCCTCTCATCACCCTCATGAGGGACCCACTTGGGTTTAAGCTTGTTATTGATCAAAAGGAGTACTTGATGGTGCCTGAAGGGGGGGGGATTTCTTACAGTTAATCCTTTTGCCAAGGAGGAACAACGATTTCTCAATTGACCACTCTTTGGGGGAGTCACCAAAGTTGAAAGCACATCTTTCCCGCCAGATTTTCCATAGGACCTCCCCTCTGTGTACTTCTTGCCTATTGATCCATCATTTTAGAATTAAAAAATGTTCAACTTTTGATGTATGCAATCCAATCTATGCATGTACATACAGAACATGCCATAACATAAAGTAAAATGCATGAAGCATAAAGCATACGTCCC
Organism: Ceratopteris richardii; assembly: GCA_020310875.1. Taxonomy (NCBI): domain Eukaryota; kingdom Viridiplantae; phylum Streptophyta; class Polypodiopsida; order Polypodiales; family Pteridaceae; genus Ceratopteris; species Ceratopteris richardii. The sequence continues at coordinate 27,889,891 of CM035429.1, forward strand.
TAAATGGTTTGGTTTCGGAATGGCATGCATCCGATCCTTCTCAACGAGCTGTGAGACCTCTGCAACTTCCTCCTCAAATCTTAATATAAGCTTTGAAGTGTCCGAAAACATCGGATCACTTCCCAAAACATAAAGCATGGTTAGTTGATTACCAAAATAATGCAAATTTAGTAAAAAAATGCATTAGTAATCTTTTTTTAGACCTACAAAAACCACTTTAGCACCTGAAAACATTCATAAACTAAAACATACAGCATGTGCAAAGAGCTCAAAGTGAAATCACTCAAATCGCCTTCCCGGTTTGAAAAATATGGTTCTCGCAAGGTAGTTGTCAAAAACTATTCAGACTTTGCAGAGCTGTACAGACCTACAAAAAGACATATTTTCCAAAATTTTTTCTTATAAACTGAAATTAGACCTTGTGCTCTTCAAAATGAGGCATAGCACGTCCAATTTGGAGTTTTCTAGCCCAAGATATGGCCATTCCAAGTGGGACATGCCAAACTAGTGGACTGTTGGAGGGGCTGGAAAAAGTGTGAAAATGTGATTTTTGGGGTGCCCAAAAGCATTCTTTCATCAAGCAAATCCTAAAATTCTGTCCATAACCTCAGAGAATGGTATATGAAGATGCTTGGGCCTATTTTCATTCTTCCAAATCCTCCTTTGTTGCATGCTAATTTGCTCTCCAAAAGAGGCCTAAATCAAGATTTTTACTTTTAAGCAAAAACTTAAATGGGAGCTTTTAGCAAGCTTCTAATCCACTCTAAATGTAGATTGCTCTTGGATTTTCTTGTTCTCCATGGTAATACATACACCATACTTCATTTATGTATACAATAATCCATGGGAAGCCTCTTAAATGATCTTTATTCTTACTCCCCAAAAGTGGAGTTTGGCAAAATTTAACATCTGAATTTTTTCCAAAAAGTGCGGAAAGGGGGTCTTTGAGGAACTAAAATTCCTCCTTAACTTATCCTTTTAATGAATTCTATGATTCCCTTGTGAATTCCATATCCCATACTCTCAGTATATATACTTTTTCCCATCCATCCATAGCTATTGCACCTCTTTTTCTCTCTTCCAAAATGGGAATTTCTTAGATTCAGGTGCTGAAATTTTTTCTCAAACTGTGATGGAAGGGGGTTTTGTGGAGCTTCAAACTCCCATCATACTGAGGTATATTTTGGATTTCTTAATCTTATATGGAAGTCAATACACTAGACTACAAGTATGCATGGTTTTTATTACCAATCTATGAAAAATACCTCTTCTTTTCCCCTTCCCAAAATGGCCACTTGTCCAAAATAGCCCCTGATATTTATGTGAAAATCATCAACAAGGCTATTTTGAATATGCCTAAAGCTTGTGATTTCTTTTATTTTGAGGGAATCCTTGGCTTAAGATGAGAGTATATATGCAATACTCTCCCAAAAAATGATTCCCTCCAAGAACCTGGCCCCTCAAGCCTTCGTTCCTTCTCGCAAATGCAGACATTTTCAAAATTAAAATAATATTACATGTGATTAACATAAAGCTCCATTGTCTTTCACTTTGGAACCATGATACCAAGAAGATCATGGAAAGAATGCTCTTCCTTCACAGATTCTTCAAGTGTAACAAGTGCATCTCATTTCCTTCTCTTGTTTGTTCTCGATCCTCATTTGAAGGTTCTCTTTTACTCCAATCCTTCAACCGTGTGTGGCTTCAAAATCAAAACCCAAGGAAGAGAAGAAGCCTCTTTGATGCTACCACATATATGTGTGTATATATTTCTAAGCTCTATACTTTTGAACTCATTGTCAGGCCATGTGTTGTGTAGTTCTACTCAAAGCTCATGGAGCCCGTCGACTGCAACAGTACATAAATAACAGCAAGTCGAGCTTTTTGGACACCCAAGCCATGTGGCAACGTGGCTACATCAACTTCCTCCATCGTATGAGGTCGTGGGTTCTATCCCCTACACTTCTCATCTTTGTGTGTATGCAAAAACGATGTGGATCGTAAGCTGCTCTGATACCAATGATACATGCTCTCTTTTGTTGACCGATCGAGAGTTGTTTTCAACACATAGAGGTAGTATGTGGTTCGCCGCCCAGCCACGCCCAAGACTTCTCTGATGACTCGCGTGTACTTCTCTTTTGTTGCCCGATCGAGAGTTGTTTTCAACACATAGAGGTAGTATGTGGTTCACCGCCCAGCCACGCCCAAGACTTCTCTGATGACTCGTGTGTACTTCCGAAATTACACGCCCATACATCTTCTTCTACCAATGTGGATTAAATCCCATAAGAATGCCATGTGGCATTCTTTATCAAACCCATATAATATCATATGAGATTTACTATCATGTGACATTTCAAACCCATATAATATCATATGACATTTAATATCATGTGACAAGTAGACTCGAATCCTTCTACCACTCCCTTTTGGGATGGATTGAAAACTGATTGCTCATTCTATTCCACATCTAAAACGTTATCTTGTTTTTCTTCTTGCTGAACTAACTTTTGTAAATTATCCTCCTCCTATCTAGTCTGTTCCTCATTCAATTTCTCACCGTGCTGAATCCACTCTTCTTTTTCTTTCTACAACTGATTCATTATCTCCACCAACTTTGCTTCATGCTCTCTTATAAATCTTTTTTGTAATTACATTATAAGGATATTTAATCATGGATGTCATTTTCTCCTTAATTAATCCACACATATTCTGTATTTTAGAATGTATAGTTGCTTCAAGATTGAAACATCCCCTTCAACCATCAATACCGCATTAAGATTGAATTCTTCCTGCTACACCATTTGCTTTCCCAAAACCTGCAATGGTTGTAATCTAAGCTTCATCATCTCATTATCAACCTGTAACTCAATATTGATTTCTGCCAACTTCTTTAATGCACATTCAACTCTATCTTGCATTTTCCCCATCCAATCTTTAAACACTTCCAATGATCTCTTAACTCTTGCCATCTCCAATGCTTGTTGTTTCAATAAATTTGACGTATCAGCCATATGCCTCTCTTTTATTTTCTTTAAATCTTCTTCCAATTTCTTTATTCACGTATTTTTTGTTTTGATAATCTTCTAAATTAAAAATGTCATTGAGCAACCTCTGTTCATGTAATTATACCAACTCCTTATCAATGAATTGTTGTAATGCCTCCAAATATTGAAAAGCATTGTGTACATCTTTTATAACAATATCAAAGTGCTAATCCATTTCTTCAAACTCAAGATTACTTACTAACTTCTTTGGTTCTGATTTAGTTTTTCTTTTTCTTTGAAAATTTAAATTTTTTCCTTAAAAGTGTTAGAGTTGAGGATTTTGCAACATCCGAATTTGGTTGTACCTATAACTCATCAATATCATGTATAACCTTATTCTCTTGAATCACTGAGCGAGCTTCCTATGCACTATATCTTGCCTTGATTAAAGTTTAGTATACCTTGTGCTTATCTGAATCAAGCTTATTAACATCGAATATCTCTACCTCTTGAAACTCTATGTGCCATCCTTGATCAATTTTTACAAAGCACCTAATTTCACTAGTATCAACGTTTCGAGCATATTGAGAAATTGTGGCTAATCATACACATAACCTAATATTGGATTGAGTCTTCCTCTTATGTGATAGAGAGAATTCTCCATATAATCTATCATAAAACCAATGATCCCAACTAATCTTTTCCCATTTTTCGGCCCAACATAACAACCCATAATTCTCTTTTGACATGAAATCAAATTTAATGATAAAACACATTCTTTCAAGATACCACTTTAATGGTTCCCTCCTTGCATAACTGACATTCTTCAGCATATAATACTGTCGACCTCCTTCCCTTGGGCCAAGTTCCTTCCTTAATGCATCTTTTGAATATTAAGGAATCAATAGATCCACCACATAAGGCAATTTAAAATCCTCTGCAATTTCAGGTGTAAAACTCATTTTTACAAAAATATGCCCCTTTATGTTCCTCAATATTTCCACATGGGATTTTCATAATAATTATTCTTCAAGCTATCCCACGACAATGATGCAAGCTCATAAAATCCTACCTATTGTAACAAAAAAATATTAATAGGTGCTTGACAATCAAGCTGTACCTTGAAATCAATATATGGATCCATTAATGCTTTTGTTAGCTTTCTTGTTGATATATATATATATATATATATATATATATATATATATATTGCTTCTTCTTCTTTTGTAGAACTAACCTCTTACTCAATATTAATATCTTCATCTCTTACTGCAACAACCTTTATGCGCAACCTCTTCTTCATCACCTCATGTTGTTCACTTTGAACTCCTAATTGCAACCCATCATTATTTCTAGACTTTGACATATTTGGTACAACTCAATCCTTGAATACCAAAAACACTTGCAAATAAATGTACACGAGTAGTATGAAAAGTTAACTCACACTCATGAGAATGCTATGAAATAATCCAATCAAATGCAACATATTTACAAACATTAGTGGCCACCTTTCTTGCACTTCGAGGTCTACTTTAAAAATTCGAGTACATAAGAAATATCATATCTAATAACTTCCTGTACAACACAATCCGATCGAGCCTAACTTTAATCTTACAATTCTTCAAATATGATATGATTTACTTGATACTAGATCAAAAAATAACTATTCCACTTGTACTAATGCCAAAGTTGGCCAGTCAAGGTGAGGTGGCTTACCCTCAAATTTCTTTAATCTAAATCCATTTATTGGCTTCTTGACCCTAGTGCCAAGCACATGTACCACCATATATGTCCCTTGTCCTAAATCTTCCACATTATGATGAGGTCCTCTATATCTTAATGTCAACTTACAAGATGAGGTCCCAATCTAGAATTATATACCATTATCCAATCACCAACTTGAGACACCTTAAATTTGACATTCATATTCACCCAAGCCTGTTTTCTTCTTTGACTAATTTTAGTAATATATGAACTCCTCAACCTATCCTCTTCTAATTGAAATAAATACTTGCTCCTCTATTTAACAGACAAACCTGGAGACATCTTCTTAGTCGTTATTCTTAGACTTGAAACCACAAATCCCATCGGTACGATTGCTTCTAGCCCATACACCAACCTAAATGGATTCATTCTTGTTGTAATTTTGAAAGCTTTTTTAAAAGATCATAACACAAAATCCAACTTCACATCCCAATCTTTCTGATTTTCATACACAATCTTCTCAAAAATTCTTCGCAACATCTTGTTAGTGCTTTTCGCTTGTCCATTATCTTGAGGATGATAAGATGTGGATTTTTCATGCATAATCATATGAGTTCTGGTTAATTCAAAAATTACCTAATTCAAGAATTGAGTTCCCCTATCACTAACTAAGTTCATCAGACAACTGAATCTCATCATTATGTTATGAGATAAGAACTTAGCCGCACTTGCTGCCTTATTATCTTTGAGAACTACTACTTCAACCCACTTTGTACAATAATCAATAGCCACAAAAATATAATGATTACTTCTTTGAGTTGTTGGCTTGATGGGTCCCACAAAATCGATTCCCCATTTTTGAAAAGGTTCTAGAGGTAACACATGATGATCAGAAAACTTGTCTGCATTATTTGGTTGACCAAGCTTTGGACAAATAAAATATCTTTTTTCAAACTCATTAGCATCCTTCAACATTGTTTGCCACCACAATGCTGCTTGCAAAATCTTTTTCCCTATTAGATCTCCTGAAAGATTTCCACCCATTGATTCATAATGAGCTTCTTGAAATAACAAATTTTGTTCAAAATTAGGTACACATTGTTTGATTACATGACCAATTCCTTTATTATACAATGCTCTCGCAGTAACTAAATATGGTCCACTCTTGAATGCAAATTTCCTCCTCTGATTTGGACTAAACATTTCTAGCATGATCCCATCACTTAAAAATGCTAAAAGCTGATCATACCACGAATTCGATTCAATAACCTAAGTATTCAATTATGGGGCATTAGCTAATTCATCATTTAGTGCAACTGGTGCTTAATCTTTTTCTAAATCGCTAAAATAGTCAGACATAGCATGTTCTTTTTGTGGAGTATGGACAATGATAAAATCAAGTTCTTGAAGCAAAAACATCCATCTTGCTAGCTTTCCTATTAATAAAGGATTCTTAATGATATATACCAATGCTTGGTGATCCACATGAAAAATGACCTTATTTCCAAATAAGTAGTGCTTAAACTTATTTAGGGAATAACCATCCCCAAAGCTTCTCTTTCCATCATGGCATAATTCCTCTCTACTGAAGATAATACTCTATTTGCATAATATATTGGCCTATACGACCCTTTCAGTTTTTCGTGCATTAGAATTGCCCCTATTACCACATCTGAGGCATCAACAAGAACATGGAAAGGTAGTGACCAATTTGGTTTTCATCTTTCCAAACATAACTTTAGATGTAGCAAGTGCAGGACTTCTTACCAAAAATGAAAAAATCAACAACAAAAACTCTCATAAAACCTTGTTAACAATGTTCAAACACATTAGATGTCTCATAATTAAAGGATGGTGGTCCATTCTTCAGCCCAAAACGCATCACTCTGAGAACATATGCAGCAAATTCTGTGATAAAGGAAGGTTTGTGTTGATTCTCCTCAACAACACGAATTTGATTGTACCCCAAAAAACCATCAAGAAAACTATACATTTCATGACCAACTACTGAGTCTAGTACTCCATCACAAAATGGCATAGGAAAAGGATCTGTTATCCTTGCTACATTAATTTTCCTTTAGTCCACACATATTCTCAACTTGACATTCTTTTTAAGTACCACAGTTAATGGAGACAACCATGTTACTTGATTTAGAGGTTTAATAAACCCTATTGCCAACAATTGATCTATTTCTTCCCAGAACTAATTTGCAAAATTTGGATTCATCACCTCCGTAGCCAAAATTGAGTTTCTTCTGATCATCCTCCTTTACCTTATTAGACATCACATACTTCTTGTCATAAATCATTTCTACCTTACCTTGAGCAACCCTTTCCTCTTGATCCAATTTTTGGTTTCTCCTCAAATATTTGCTTGAGTTTTGTAACCTCTATTTTCTAACCCATTAGTATATTGAAAGCCTCTTTTCTCAACACTTTCTTATGTTGCAATATACTTTGCACATCTACCTCAAATATTAGAACGACTATTGGATTAGCTTTCAAAAACTCCTCTTCTTCATTATCATCCTCAATTTCCTTAGCTAAACTAATATTTCGGGCCACCAAGGGGTTTTGTGTAAGTAAAATATTCCTTCTTGCATGCATTGGTATTGTGATCTTGCTTCTACCTTTGGTTAGCACTACCACATTCAATCCACAATATTTTTTAATTATAGACATCTTGAACCATGGCCTATCTAACAACATTTTGTAAGGAGATACTGATTCTGACATTCCCATCACCACAAAATTCACCAAAAAATTCATTCTTGCCACTTCTATTTCTTGCTTTTTTCAAAATCCCCAAAGGTTGTAACCTTGTTTGATAAGCCATTTTAACTTGAAATGGAGCTAGAGCTAGCTCTCCTACACTCATCTCTTTGTAGATCTTCTCCGGTTAGATATTTACGCTTGACCTACCATCCAAAAATACTTTTACTTCCTCAAATGTTCTATCATGATATTGGGAAATAGTGAGAGGTACTACAAAATTTACATCTACAAGATCATCATTGTTAACTGCTGATAACACATTGAGAATGCCACCCACTTTTGGTTCTTGCTCTTGAAGTTCTTTTAACAACCTTTCCTTAAATGTTGGAACCAAAGCTAATTACTAATCTAATGATAATTGCAAGGAAGCATTTATGAGTACCTTAAACCCATCATTCTCTATATCACTCCTAATTTTGTTGTTGTCTTCTTTTTGAGGAATCAATCACTGTTCATTCTCCAACTCACGTACTTCTTAATTCTCCTGATTCTTTTGAATTCCTTTCTACACCTGATCCCTAATCCCTTTTTGATCCTTCCAACCTATTGGTCCTTTCTGTTTAGATTTGGATACTGCTAAGATCGCAACCTCATCCTTTGTTAGGTGTTGATTGGAGTCATAAACCCATTCTTCCATGTGTACTTTGTCTCAGTGTACTTGTGTTGCAAGCATCCGATTAAACTATTACTTCTCATTGGACAATTTGATTACTATTACATTTGCCTAAGCTGTTGAATGATTTTGTTGTTATGGTTGTGCTTGCTGGTTTGCTTGATTATATTGAAGTAATGAAACTTATCTCTCTTCCCTATGCTTTATCCATAACAAAAATTTGGCCCTAACCAATGATCAAGAGCAGAAAAATATATGTTGGAATAGCAAGCTTGCATTATGCTTGAGGATGATATGTTCTACATCAAATCCATCATTTGAATGATGCACCATATACTCCTTGTAGAGTTCATCGATTATATTGTGAGTTTGATCATAGGATCACCTTCTTATGTAATTTCCAAAGTATTTATCCTTGTAAAAGGAAAGAGTAAAAGGCATAAAAGCCATGAGTTAGAAGTGTTTGGGACTGATTCTCAATCATTCAATCAAAAAGGAGATATGACTTCAACTTTCTCTTTTCCTAGATTGTAGGAAAATATTCCAATCAATACAAACTATGAAACCCGCCTTATTTTGAATTCAAATCCATGAAGAAGAGGCATGGAAATATCCTCAAGAGTCTATATAAAGATGCCAAAACATTTTTACATTAATTAGATTGTTGATTTGAAGTAATACATGTACTCTTTGATCATTGCTTGGTGCCATTTCTGTTCTTTGCTCCTTCTTCCTCATATTTAGTCAACTTGCAAAGATTGTTGCTCTCTTTACAAAGTTCCAAATCAATCATTTAAGCACTCATTCAAATGGTAAATTTTCTAGTTTATGTGTACAAATTTTCAAAGCATTCTCTTTATTAGTGTTAGAGAAATTCAAGTTTTTTAGTCTCGGGATCATTCTTTGCACATTCCTAAAAAATCAGGATGACACCAATTTGGTGCTAAGGTGATTGCTCCTTCTATAGTTCTTATAAATTAGGGTTGTTATGCATTATAGCAGACCAACCCTATGTATGATACTCCCATAAGAGGAATGTTTCCATTTGTTACTGTTCTAGCTGCTCTAAGGGTTTGAAGTCACAACTTACATTCATTTTTAGAAGATTTTTGTGAGCTAGTCAAGGTGCACATTATCTGTTTTGCATCAACTTGTTCTTGTCGATGTTCCAAAGTACCTATTAGGTTTTATTGCACTAACCACAAGCCTAAAACATCTAGTTTACATAATCAAAGAGCTAGGCCTATTCCTATGCTTGTTTGCTAGACCAACTTCACCACTTGACAAATCAACTTTCCAAGCCACTCCAAGCTTCTCCAACTTTCTTTAAATGGTATCAGAGCAAATTCAAGATGGGAGATGGCTTTCAATCAATGATTGAGAAGCTTGATAGACACAATTATGCTGTTTGAAAAATCAGGACGTTTATTTGCAAGGAAGAAACCTATTTGGGATTGTAGGTGCTGAAGCAATGCCTATTCCAAGATCCAAAGGAGGACCCTACTCAAGAGGAAAAAGATAGGCTCACACTTTGGTGTGCAAGGGATGCTCAAGCAAGGCCATACATACTCAACTCTATCTTTGATTTTCTATTACCACATATTAGAGGATGCAAGACATCTCAAGAGACTTGGGATGGCCTAGAGACTTTCTTTTCTACTAGTACAAAAGCAAGGAAGAACCATCTTTGGAATGAATTCAATCAAATGAAGAAGAGTCCAAAACAAACCATCACTGAGTTTGTTACAAAGGTCAAGGAGGTTGTTGATCAATTGGCATCCAATGGAGAGCTGATTGAAGAAGAGGCCATCCTGAGGCAACTTCTCAATGGGATTAGAGGTGATAAGCTATGGCAATTTTTCACCACAACCTATGACCTCATCATGGATGTGCAAATTCCAAACTTCAACATCTTTGTTGGACAACTCTTCAATCAAGAGGCCAACAATAGCATAAAGGAAGGTAAGTCCTATCATGGTAATTCAAGTAGTGCTCTATATGCAGATAAAAAGTACAAGAATCTTAAAGGAAAGAAGAAGGAATAAGATGAAGAGGAGACTTCCCAAGCCAAATTTGCAAGCAAGAGCAAGTGGAAAGGGAAGAAGAAAAGACCAAAGGGTGACAAGACCAAAGGCCAAAATGTTCAACCTTGTGCCATCTGTGATAAGACCAACCACACCACTCAGAATTGCTAGTTCAATGGGAAGACCGAGAAAGAAAGTGGAAGAGGTGGATATGGGAGCAATAGAGGCATAGGTGGACACAACTTCAACAATAAGAATAGAGGCCATAACAAAAGGGACTACAATATTATGAAGATCAACAACATGAAGACTCATTGTTCTTGATTAATCTAAGCCACAAGGAAGGTAAAAAAGACGATCATTTCTTCTACATAGATTCAAATGCTCCAATTATGTTTTGGGCAACATAGCTCTCTTATCTAATTTGGAAAGTGCAAAGCATAGACATGAAGTAAAATAGGGGATGACACAAAGCATAATCTGGAGAAGATTGGTAATGTCAAAGCTTCCAATGGTAGGACAAATATTCTGAGCAAGGTACTCTATGTTCCCACCATTACAAAAAACCTAGTAAGTGTAGGCCAAATAGTTGAGAAAGGCTTGCAAGTTAGGTTCACCCAACATGCAACTTTTATGGAGGATCAATGTCAAGGCTTCAAGAAGATAGCCAGAGGTGAGAAGCATTGTAGACTCTTTACTTTTGAGAAACCAAAAACATAGCTCTATTCAACTTTGGGTCTCAAACCCTACTAGTGAGCTTGAAGTGTGGCATAAGAGACTATCTCATGTGAATGCATGTCAGATTAGAAAGGTACAAATACAAGCATTCAACCATAAAGGCTACATCCACAACTACTTGTTGGACTTAGTACATACAGATGTATGGAAGCCAAGCCAAGAACCTTCATTCGTAGGATGGTGGACTATTCTTTACTTTATCAAGAGTAATAATGGTCTTTGATTGCTTCAAAAAGTATCTAGCACATGTGGAGAACCATATAGGTAGATCACTCAAGAAACTTAGATCTGATTGAGGGGGAGAATAATTCTCTAAAGAGTTTGATGAGTTCTTGCATGATAAAGATATCAAAAGGGAAGTAACTACTAGGTACTCTCCTCAACTAAATGAAATTGTAGAGAGAATAAACAAGACATTGGTTGGATTAGCCAGAGCAATGCTTGAAGAGAAGAGATTGCCACATTATCTATGGTCACAGGCTATTTCAACTGCTATGTACCTTGTCAATAGAATACCATCCAAATCACTCCAAGGTATGAATCCTTATAAAGCATGGTATGGAAGAAAACCTAGTCTTGGACATTGCAAGGTGTTTGGTTGTTTATCTTATGTTAATGTACCATCACAAATAAGAGGTAAGCTAGATGAAAGGGCAACAAAGTTAGTGTTTATTGGGTATGAGTCAACTCAGATTGGTTACAAGGTCTATAATCCTTCAACAAAGCAATTCACTACAAGTAGGGATGTTGTGTTTGAAGAACATAGGTCTTGGTATGATGAAGACAAATAAAAGGTAACTCTACCATATGATCTTGAGTTTGATTCTCGTCAATTAGGAAGAAAGAATGATACACAAGTCCAAGATCCAAGAAGTGATACAAATGAGGATCAAGATGAAAAGGAAAGGGTTTACAAGATACGGGAGTCAAGAGGCAAAGCAAAGATGCAAGAGTGTGGAGGATGCTCCAAGAAAGCACCTAGAAGGTGAAGAAGGAAGAAAAGACAACAAAATATGTATGGATATGATTCCATATTTGTTACAAAGCATTCAATCTACTTGGCAAAGGACTCAATTGCAAAGAAACCCTCAACCTATGAAGAGGCAAAGAGAAACCCTAATTGGGAAAAGGCCATGAAAGAAGAAATAGATGCATTAAAAAAGATGGACACTTGGGATTTGATTCCAATGTCACACAATCAATAGGTCATTGGTTGTAGATGGGTATATAAACTTAAAAGAAACTCATATGGATTGGTTTGTCAGTACAAGGCAATATTAGTTGCCAAAGGATGCTCACAAACGCATGGTATAGACTATGAGGAAACATTCTCGCTAGTTGCAAAGATGACTACAATCAAAAGATTGATAAGTGTAGCTGCTGCAAGAACTTGGAGACTCCTCCAACTTGATGTAAAAAATGCATTCTTAAATGGTTGGATAAGTGAAGAGGTATACATGTCATAACCACCAGGTTTTGAAGACCCTAATCATACATCTTATGTTTCCAGAATTAAGAAAGCATTGTATGGATTGAAATAAGCTCCTAGAGCTTGGAATTACAGGCTGGTTACATACCTTCAAGATCAAGGGTTCAAACTAGCAATTTAGATCCTTCTCTATTCATCAAAAGGGATGACAATGAGGTTATCTATCTGTGTGTATATGAAGATGATATTATTCTAATAGGTTATTATTTGAATGGCATTCAAAGGATCAAGAGACACATGCAAGAGGAGTTCAAAATTAGTGACTTAGGTGAGCTCACATATTTCCTAGGTATGCAAGTGATTCATATAGATGAAGGGATGTATCTAACTCAGAGAAGATACATTCAAGACCTACTTGTCAAGTTTAGAATGGAGAACACAAAGCTTGAAAGTACACCTTTGGAATTGAACCATAAACTAAGTGTTTATGAAGGTAAGCAGATTGATGATCCTAAAGAGAATCAAATCTTAGTTGCTAGCTTGATATATGCTACTCACACAAGACCATACATATCATATAGTGTGGGAATGCTTAGTCAGTTCATGCACTCACCAAGAAGGCCACACATGGATGCTGCAAAGAGAGTCCTCAAGTACCTCAAAGGGACACTAAATGAAGGTATCTATTATCGTTACTCTTCAAATTTGGACATCAAAATCTATTCAGATGCAGATTGGGGAGGAGCAAAGGATGATAGAAGAAGTATTGGGCAAGATAGATTAATGAGTGGCATGGATGCAATGTCTCATGCACATGATCCAAGACTTCAAGGGTAGGTTAAGGCAATCAATGAATGGATATAAAGGGATAGGAGAGTCATATTCATTCTATCCCAACACATAAGCAATAGCATGACAGAGCATATACAGGAGTTGGACACATCCAAGAAGGTTTGAGAGAGCTTGGGGAGATTATACTCTTCATCAACCAAGGAAAGGAAGATTCAAATCAAGAATAAGGTAAATAATCTTAGGAAAGTACCAATCACTAACATAAATGAGTACGTTTGGAAGTTTAAGGAGCTTGTAGATGCCCTAGGATAAACTAGGACCCCAATAAAAAATGACAACCTTGTTGGGTGCATTCTTAATGGCTTGAAAGAGGATGAAAGATAGAAAGCATTCACATCAGTTTATGTGAGGCATTCACCATCCAAGTTTTCTATGTAGGTAGAGGCAAAGGCAAAGGAGGTAGACAAAACTCCCAAGATAGAGGAGAGGAATTTCAAACTCAAGCTCAAGAAACCAAGTAAGCTCCAAACAAAGCTATTCATCAAGGGGAAGAGGAAGGAGTAGAGGAAGAGGAGGAAGATCACATGGAAGAGAAGCATCCAATGGAGAATTCTGCAATTGCAGAAAATTGGGCCATTATGCAAGAGATTGTTGGTCCAAAGGAGGAGCAAATCAAGGATACAAAAGGAATCAAGGTAATTATGCTATTACTTCACCAAATTTGGAAAATGATAACTATGATGTATGGCTCAAGTGAAAGAGCGAATTTAGATTTTACATGGTACATAGATAGTGGTTGTAGCAACCATATGAGTTTCAATAAAAATGTTTTCTTTAATTTACACTCACCATCAATCAAGAACATGTCAAGAGAGGGGATGACACTCAGCACAAGATTACACGTGGTAGATGTTGCATTGAATGGATTTCAAAGCTCCATGTTGTTGAAGGATGTGTTGCATGTGCCAACCATCATTAAGAACTTGGTTTTGGTACATCAAATGGTTGAAAGAGGTTATGAGGTGAGGTTCAATGATAAGGGATATTTTGTTGAAGAACCCATGCAGAAATACAAGCTCATAGAAAAAGGAAAGAAACAAGGAAGAATATTCACCATGGAGGTAAAGCCATCAACCCCTCACACTATCTACTTGTCAATTGGAAATAAACAAATTGGAGAAATCAGCTTATGTCAGAAAAGAATTGGGCATATAAACATACAAAGGATGAAGGTGCAAAGGAAGGGCTTGGTGAGTGGTCTACGTGGTCTTACATCTCAGGATAAGGAACATTTGTGCAATGCTTTTCAATAAGGGAAACAAAGCAAAGTGTCATTCAAAAAGGGAGAACATATGAGCAATGAAGTGTTGAATCTCATTCATGCAAATGAATCAAGACCTACAAAGGAGCCATCCACTAGAGGTAATATATATTTTGTCATATTTATTGATGATATTTCAAGGTTTGTTTGGATGTATTGCATGATGTTGAAGTAAGAGGTGCGTTATCACTTCAAGAGGTTCAAAAACCTAGTGGAGAAGTACAGAAGGAAGTATATAAATACTCTAAGATTGGTTGGAGGGGGAGAGTATTTTTCCAATGAATTTTCATATTTTCTACATGATCATGTCATCAAAAGGAAATTCACATGTAGTTATACACCTTAACAAAATGGGGTGGTTGAGAGAAAGAAAAAATATATAGAAGTGGCTAGAGCTTTGTTAAATGAAATGAATGTTCCTAATTCTTATTTGGCTGATGCAACAAATACAACCATATACATCATGAGTAGGTGTCCAACCTCACAAGTGCATGGAGTTACACCTTATGAAGCTTGGTGTGGTACAAAACCCAACCTTTCATATCTCAAAGTATTTGGTTGTGTGTCTTATGTTCACATACCTAAAAAATTGAGACACAAGTTAGACCCGAAGGTAGATAGGTGTATATTGCTTGGATATTCTTCAAAGAAAAAGGGTTTTAGATTCTCTAACCCTTGCATCAAAGAGCTTATGGTGTCTAGGGATGTAATATTTGATGAGTTGCTACCTTGATATGGTAGCAAAGAGGTCTTACAGGTTGATGATGCATATGAAATTGAGAAGAAGTTCAAAGAGCAACAACAAAGCATGGAGATGTGTGGTCCAACCACTTCATATACAAAATCAAAGGACAATAATACATTATGATTGGCATGGAAAAACAAGGAATGAGGCTCCTTCAAGTGAAAGAAGTAGCAAAGAAAAGGAAAAGGCGAATGATGAAGACCATTGATGGGTAGACTTGGACTCTACAAGTGATGAAGATGTGAAGAAATTAGAAACTCCAAGATTTAAATAATCTAAAAAAAGGAGGAGGAGATTCATACCACCTAATGGTGAAGTAAGGACATCCAATAGCATTAAATACCCTATTCAAAGGTTAACTTATTTGTTGCAAGACACTATGCCTACATGAGTCAAGTTATAGCTTGTGAAGAGCCTAACTTTTTTGAAGAAGCAAATAACCATAGGGAATGGGTTGAATCCATGAAGGAGGAAGTCAAGGCACTTGAAGAAAACAATACTTGGTCATTGGTGCAAGAACAAAGGACATGAAAATCACTGGGAACAAATGGGTGTACAAGGTAGAGAGGCATGCATATGGGAGCATCTCTAGGTAGAAAGCAATGTTGGTTGCCAAATGTTTTTCTCAAACCTATGGCATAGAATTTTAGGAAACATTCAGTCCAGTAGCTAAGATGCTCCACCATAAGAATTTAAATTGCAATATTAGCCTCAAAAATGTTGGAAGATGTACAAGTTGATGTGAAGAATGCTTTCCTAAATGGAGAGCTTGAAGAGGTAGTTTTCATGGAGCAGCCCGGAGGCTTTGAAGATGAGAGGTCATGTATGCAAGCTCAAGAAGGATCTTTATGGATTGAAGAAATCCCCAAGGGCTCGAAGCCAAAGACTTGTGGACTACTTGGTAAAATGTGGATACAATCAGAATCATGCACACTCATCACTCTTTGTGAAGAAGGAATGTAGGAAAACTATTTTCATTCGTATATATGTTGATGATTTGATCATTATAGGGGATGATGAAGCCATCATAAAGGAAATAAAGAGGAAGCTTGGATGTAAGCTTAATATATCTCAGTTAGGGATTTTAAGGTACTTACTTGGGATTTAAGTACTATATAAAGAGAAATGTATATAATTGATGCAACGGAAATACATTCTAGATCTTTTGAAGAAGTTTGGCTTGTGTGATTGCAAGCCCATTTCAAATCCATTAGAAGTAAATGTGAAACTAAGTTCCCACAAAGGTGAAGAAGTGAAGGATGTGACCATGTATAGGTCAATAATTGGTTCTCTCTAGTATGCTACTATGACAAGACCATATATGGCACATGTAATTTGAGTGTTATCTCAATTTTTGGAGGCATAAAAAGTACATCATCTTGTTGTAGCCAAAAGCGTACTTAGGTACATCAAAGGATTAGTTAATGAAGGGATATACTGTCCATTGGATGATGAACTAAATGTACAAGCTTATTGTGATGCTGATTGGGTAGGTTCCAAAGATGACAGGAGGCGCACTAGTGAATATGTTATCATGCTAGGGAAGAGGACCATCTCACGGATGCCAAAGAAAAAACCAACAATGGCTCTCTCCTCGACCAAAGCTAAGTATAGAGTCTTTGCACAAGTCTCATGTGAGCTATGTGGCTCAAGAAGTTGTTTGTTGATCTTGATTTGCAGGTTAAACAAGTACCTATTGTTTTTGACAATATAAGTAGCATATGCTTGGCTCAAAATCCAATGTTCCATGCAATGTTGAAGAGAAGTGCATTACCACTTTATTATAGAGACAATCATGTCAAAGGATGTCAAGGTGGAGCATGTCAATACAAATGACGAATATGGAGATATTTTTACCAAAGCATTGGATGGAGTAAAGCTACAACATTTCAAGGCATGCATTAGAATGAAGGACCTAGGCATTGAGACTTGAGCGGGAGTGTTGAAAATCAAGTCTCAACCATGCAAAAGACTCATCCATGAGATTTTCAAGTGGATCAATAAAAAATGAGGACCAAAAGTTGTCGAATCAAGTAAAAAGCTCCACTAAAATCAATAAAATTCAAATCTCATGAATCACCCACCAAAAAGTGCACCTACATTGATGGGTGGGTGGTCAGCTAGATTGCAGGAAAAGTAAAACTCTATATAAGCACCATCCTTCCTTTGTTTCTTGAGTTGTATGCATTCCATGAGTTTCCTACTTATTTTTGTGAATTCCCAAACTCTAGCAAGTAGCCCCCTTGCTTGCTTATCTCATTTTCTCATGATTTTTCTCCTCTCTATCTAGAGGTGTCGTGCGGCTTTTCCAAATTTATTGTACGAGATTGGACAACATTCTTTGATCTTTGATTCTAATCATTTTCATTCATTTCAAGATTTATTTGGTCTCTCATATAGTGTCCCAAAGTTTGCCAAAATTTCAAGTTCTTTGCCTGAGTGAGTTGTGAGAAATTGCAAAGTTTGTGAAGCTATATCTCTACATATAGACAGAGAGTATTGCAATCACATAGGTTGTCTTGAATTTGATGGTTCTTCTAGTTGGAATATCCATTTGGTATGATTTAAAGCTTGTTCCATAGCTCTTACAGTCTTTTAAGTTTCTCTTACAACTATGGTGAAAATTTCAGAATAGTATAAAATCCATTTACATGTGAAATTCAGGCTATAGACTACCTTTGATTCGCTTTACAAGTATATGAATTTTCATGTAATTTGGTGATAGTGAAATTTTTGCCCTAATTTCCAAAATTTGACCAGCTTTGATATCCTTGATGCATGTTGGAATTAGGGAATTTTGGCGACCTTCATGGAATGTGTTTCCTATAGGTCTTCATAAGTGAGAGAGAGAAAATCTCTATGACAATGCAACTCACCAAAAAGTCACGATCAAGAGATTGTTGAGGACCAGAAGGAGAAGTGCTAGGCTATTAAGAGGGTCTTAGACAAGAGGAGGGCATATGAGAGGATATCGATGTGACAAGCACTGAAGAAAAAGGCCTAGGTGGAGGCACAGAAGAGGTTGGAATGTCAAATGGAGGTCCCTACTCAGGTGCCATGCTAGTGTCCAAAGGAAAGTCCTCCTAAAGCATGATAAAATGGTTCCTTGTGGGAACAAGTCTCTCTTAGAATGGCGGATGGGACTTCCATCTAAGTTGCTATCAACATCTAGGCTATTGCCAATCAATGGCACAAGACAAGGGGGCCATTGTGGCATTCGGGGCATGAAACTAGCAATGAGACCTACCGTCCTTGTGAGGTGAGGAACCAGAGGGAGCAAAGGAGGGAGAAGGTGGGTGAGGCCCCTATCAAGGAGGTCTCTGAGCCTCTTTCCTAGAATGTTGTCTGGTTTTTCATCTAGTCCTCAAGGGGAAAACCTTTGCAAAATGACCAACCATGTAGCACAAAAAACACTCATTTTGAAGGCTAGAGTACTCCACCCTCTAAATCGACTACTGTGAAAGAAGTAGAAGTTCAACCTTGAAAGGTAGATTTGCCAGGTCAGAGAATGAGCAAAAATCTAAGGCAACAAGGGTAAATAATCATGTTGTAGGCCAGGGAAGCTGGCCATCATAGGAAACATGTGTGCCTCCCTATGAATGGAGGTAGAGAGAGAAGCTACCAATGGATCAAAGCTGTGAGGCCATGGGAACACATAAGCTCAGCTAGCCTAGATTGCAATGGGAGGAAGGACGATCATCCTGGTAGCAACCTACAAGGATTCAAGATCAACCTAATAAAAGTTGTGGCCCAAGCTATGAATATCAACTAGCTTGTTGGCCTTGGCAAGTAGGCTCTCTTGAAGAAGGTCCTTGAGCTTGCCACAACTAGGGCACACTTTGATGATTTTTTAGATAAATGACCAAGTGTGTAAGTGTCGAACTTCTCAAATCAAACTCACTCTAACCTCATTGGTATGAGAGATTCAAATGGGAGACCAAGTGGAGTCGGGTGATGGCCTTCATGTGAGCCCCTCTAAGGAATGGGTTCTGAGGCCATCCGTGTCTGATGCACATGTGAAGTGGGGAGGGATGATGAGGTTTTGAGGTTTTTTAAGAAGCACCCACCCATTGGTGGTCGGAAAGAAAAATGCCAAGGAAGGCAAGGAGAAAAGGGGAAACATGTCAAGAAACAAGCCAAGGGGGAGGGAGGCATAGGAGGAGGCCACGAGGTGAAAAGGAAGGGGAGAAAGGAGGGGGGCGCAAAGGGGGGGTAGGGCAAAGGGAGGGGGGAAGCAACAAACAGGGACTCGGGGGAGGATGCAATGGTGAGGAAGAAATGGGAAGACAAGGGGGGGGGGGGGGAGGAGGAAGGCATGCAGATGGGATGTGATGATATATTTTAGTATTGCTATGTGTGAACACACTTAGGACCACCGGAGCTCCATAGTTGCACTTAATGATTGTAGAAATGATGTCCACAAGTTTGTTGGCAAGCTTTTGTTGAGAAAATACTTCCATAGGCAAGATGGAAGTGTATTTCCACTTTCTATCTTCCTTTGTGATCCCTAATTTATTGGAGAGTTAGACAAGCCTAGATTGGTAGTCTAGATTAGTTTTATTAACCAAAACTAATATACCTATAAAACAATGCAATAGATAGATCATTCAATACAAACCTCACACCTCTTTCCTACTTCACCTCTACATAAAAACATACTTAGATGCATACACACACATACATACATACAGACACACACACACACACACACACACATATATATACATATATATATATATATATATATATATATATATATATATATATATATATATATATATATATATATATATATATATATATATATATATATATATATATATATATATATATATATATATATATATATATATACAGAGAGAGAGAGAGGAATACAGAGAGATAGGTAAAGAGAAAGAAAGAGAAAGAGAGAGGTACATACATACATACATACATACATACATACATACATACATATATACATACATTCATACATACATACAATATACATACATACATACATACATACATACATACATACATACATACATACATGCATACATACATACATACATACATACATACATACATACATACATACATACATACATACATACATGGATATATAGATACATAGAAACCTCACACATGTGCTTCACATGCTTCTTTGCCTTTGGTGCCTACTCTCTCTAGATGGACCTTGTCTTTATGCAATACCAAAACCACCCTCCCTCTTGTGTCTCTCATCCTTAACAGACTCTTGTTGAAGGGAGTGATCAATGTGATTGTGGAGAAGTTCGATCGCTAGGCAATGTTCATTTTATCAAACACATTTAGCAAGATCTACTTCAATCTTAGGCCAATCAATTGTGGCACGTGCATCTGGTTTTTGGTATTACTAATGTGTAGAATATTGCAATTGTTCACATGCAAATAGTTGTAGTAGATGTGTTGGTTGTGAAATTAAAATATCAAACTCGTAGTCCCCGAAGATTGTCATAAACGTCTCCTCAAAAGTTTGCTTGTAGCATGCAAGAAGGTATTTCAATTGGTAATGCTAAGGGCATTGTGCTCATATCATAGACCAGATCAAGTTACCATTTTTGAAGCAAGACATTAAGACATGTGGGGCTTTGAACTTTTTGAAAACTTTAAAGGTGGTCTGCATGAAGTGAAAGATCTTGATGTGCATTCTTTCCACCACATCCCTCATCCTATGTAAGCATCGAGCTAGTGATGAAGAGTAGTGATGATGTATGCTATGGTAGGCGGTCCTTATGGTGGTGCAAGGTAAGGGTAGTTGAACCAATCTTCACATTTATTATTATTTTTTACGGTGATGGTAAATTCTAGACATGTTCCTCTCTAAGGGATGGGGCCCTAGCATTCATTGTATAGAAAATGAAGGGGGGCCTTCATCCATGTCTTCATCATTTCTTGCTAGTCTTGCAATACTTGTGCTTACCCATTAGGTTGAGAAATTATACCATGTCATGCCCTTGAAGTTAGGTCTTAAGGCTAAAATTGAGTTGCATGGCTTGGGAGCTTCCAGGTGATGCACTTGATATTTGCATTGTATTTGGTCAACATCATGAGGCATGGAATGTACTTGAGCTCTTTGGTGGAGATGTGGAGTTGTGGTGCTAAATCTCGAAAATAAGAGGATTTCAATAGGGATTCTTCAAACAAGGAAATGGCCTATAATTGCACTTTGATGCATGTAGAATGAGTGCAACCAAGTTCTTCCAAAGCCTTCATACATGTTAGCCGTAGTATTTCAAATGTGTCCTAACCTTCATCCGTGACTCTACCTCCTATTTTTTTGAGGTTGATGATCTTCTCGGTAAGACCACTCTATAGAGATCTATGTGAGCTCCTCATGTTTAGGAATATCATGTGGAGATAGTCATTCTAGAGAAACTCATGAAGCTATTTCATACTTCATCTTTGTGATCTCTGAACCAAGAGCATCTAGTTCTGCAATGGTGGCTTCAAGGATGGTTGTTGCTTCTATTGATGGCTCCTCATGAATTAACATGGGGATTGTTGTTTATATCATTCTCAAAGTCTTAAATTACTCGGATTGCTTGTCTTAGGCCTCCATTAGGCTAGTGTAATGTTCTAAAGTAATCTTTATGTTCTTGCAGGGCACCACCTAAAGGAAACAGAGGCTTACAACTACACTAGGTGTATCCATCACAACTCCAAAATTGTCTTCATTCTACTCTTGCGGCCATTGGTTCTCCTCTTGTGTTGTAGCTAGATCACAATGTAGCAATTCCATGTTTCTTGTCAGCCTAATGTCACGATCCATTTGACCACATAGTTGTTCCATTTCTTCAATTACTTGCTTGTTCTATGTTTCTACGTTTAGTTCTTAGGCATGATGTGCATCATTAAATTGAGTGTAGCATGGGTTTAGAGATGTGTTTTTTACCATTAGCGACCAATCTTCTGATTGCAAACTAACTCAATACTCTCGTAATGGTGTATTGTGTTTCCATAAGCTTGCGAATTCCTCCCTTACTTCATTCATGCATGTTATCATTTGTTGAATAGCATTATCTATAGTTGATGATGTATTTATAGGGTTTAGCCTCATGAATGTAGGGTGCTCAAGCATTGATGTAGTAGGGATGGAAGTGGGGATGGAAAATGCAGATGCAAATGTGAATATGTTGGTGAGTGGGGGTGAAGTCAGTGGAGTGAGAATGGGGGATGGTGGTACACATGATGGTGGAGGTGTTGCGATGGGTGGTGAAATGTCCATGGGTTCAAATGTCGTGGTTTGAGTAGTGGTGATTATGAGAAGTGGCACTGCTCATGTTGCTAGACAAAATTGAAGCTACAAGTTGGGTAGCAGATGGTTAGAGGCAAGTGTTAAGATCAATAAGTGGTGAAAAAAGTTCTCCCAAGAGAGGATATGTATAGTGGGTGGATCATATGGTGCAAAAAAGGTCGCTTGTGAGGTGCAGAGGTTTGGATCAACAAGGGTGGGAAATAAAGGGGTGGAGGGATAGATTGGAGGGAGAAAAGGCACAAGTGTGGGGTTGGATGGGCGGTGGAAGAGGAGTTAAGGTTGGTAGGATTGGAGCCATGGTGGCATAGGTCATACCTATAGATGAATCCATTTGACATAGAAAGACAATGTTTTTATTGGTTTCACTAGGAACTTGTCATGGAGAGTGGGGATATAAACAAGACATGGAAACGGGGTGGTGCTTATGGAGGTGTTTCAAAGATGGATTGGTTATAGAGGAGATGTATGGGATGGCTAGATGATTCAAGGAGATGGTATAGATTGGTGTGATGTATGTCCCTTAGAGGTGGAGCATCAAAACAAACGTGATGCAATGAGTACATTGATGGTTTGGCCTCCACGTGGTTGCATTCCAAATCTTCATGCATCATATCTAGGTAGAGGTGGTTGATTAAGAAAGTAAGTGCCTCTAGCACCCCAATAGCTTGAGTTAGTGTATGTATTGTTTCAATCAAGGGTTCATCGAACACAGTGCCCTCTAATTCTTGTTGGAGCAAGGCATGGTTCTACTCTTCATTAAGCTTCCTTCTAGCCCTTATCACTACCATATTTGTACCTAACCTCTGAAGTGATGTCATGTACGCATATGTGTCTCTCTCTTATCCTTCTTTTGTGTGTTGTTTCGCTTCATGTTCATCTTGTCGCTCAATTGTCCTTTCTTCTTCGTCGTTCATTATTGTTCTTTCCCCATGCTCTTGATGAGTCCTACTATGCCCTTTTCTTGATCTATCTAGGGTCTAGGGTAACTTGGTCTTTCATGCTCCTATGAGATGTAATGAACATGTGAATTTTGAAAATCTCCAAAATCAATCAAGGGTGGTTCCAAATCGAAGATGAGAGTTTCACATGCTTGGGTTGTCATGTCCATAACTAGGAATACAAAATACAAGCCAATGGCTAGTACTCGCTCTTCCTCTATGATGGTTTCTGTTGTTTTTGCTTGCTCTTGTGTTGTAGGTTTTGGTTCTTGTATAGTGGTTGTGGCATCTAGAGTTGATCAAGGGAGTCTGATTGTAAATAGAGGAATGGAAGTTTCACATGTTGGGGATGACTATTGTGTCAAAAGGTTGTGAGTAGTGCATGTTGCCAACCAATTGTTTTATTGGTTGAGTTGAGGGTGACTTGCAACCCTTCAATGCTTGCAATTTAACCCTAATGAGGGCTCTCTTGATTAGAATGTCCTAAGCTAGGCATATGTAGATAGTTCTAGTAATTGCGTAGCACTGATTCAACACTTCTTTTCTTGGACAAATATGATTGGCTGCATAGAGATGATCAATTATCCAATGTAGTAGGTAAATCCTTAATTGTGCCTCCTCTACCAAATCTAAATTGAACAAGATGTTCTTATGAGTTTGGATCAATCTATATTTCCTTGGAAATGGAAAGTGATCATACACATATAGAGCAGAGTGGATAGGTTTTGTGCAATTTTTGCTTCTATAAAAGTTTCAAGACATCACTCTTCTTCATTTGTTTGGCAATCAATGCTTTTTTTCTTGTCCATATGTGGGTTCCTCCCATCTATAAAGCTTTTCTGACGAAGTTATGTGATAGCTTTAATTGCTTAGGGGGTTGGTGAGGAAATAGTAAGGGAAGAAAAAAGGTGCATGGAACATCCTTGTTTACATTGGGTTTTGGAGTATGAACAAGCCAATAACACCTTAGAAAGTATGGTTGTGGGAAGGGGTGCCAGGATATGCATCAAAACCTGCTTGCTAGATCCTCTACATTTTGTAATGTTATACTTTATGGAATATTGGAATGAAGATTTAATGCCTTGAGGATTTTAATGTGTTTTGTGTTTTGATTTAGTAGGTGAAGATCCATGAGGGTGTGAACGCGCATGGACTTATTCAAATATTTTTGGAGATATTTAGAAGAATATTTTTAGAAGCTAGTTATTTTTAAAAGATATTATTTTTAGTTATTTTTGTAAATAAAGCAAAAGCCTGCTATTTAAAGTGTGGCCCTCATGTATCTTCTATTCACGACATAATAAGGAAAACCTATAAATACACATGCTCTGATAGAGTTTTCCATCAGAGTATCTGGGGGGAGATTGTACCCAATCTCATGTCGTCTCTTGCCTCTTTCTATTCTCTGAGTACTTTTGTGTGATTTTGTTTCTGTACCATCCTCTGCATTCATGCATCTACGGGATCCAAGGGTGAACATGTAACATCTCAAACTCGTGTGAGAAGAACTAGAATCTATCCCATCGATTGTCAAACCTCCAACTTGGACTCCCGAATACATGTGGAGCATTGAAGACTCCCACAAATCCTTCGACCTAGTGTGATTTTGGATTGAATTGCTAAGTTCCACTTGTAGTTTGATCTTCAACCAGAAAAGGACCTTGGAAACCCTCTAGCTCTGCTGGTGGTAGTAGGGAGTAAGCTTCCATATGCAAGGATCTATAATCAACTGGCCTATCAATGGGATCTATTGTGGAATGTTTGTGGAAGAAGCAAACCTAAGTGGTTTTGTTTAAGCTCTAGGACTACTCTGATTATCCACTTCACTTATATGAAATCATGTAAACCTATGTGTGTAAAACTTCAAAGGATGAATCCTTGGAATTATCTAGATTAATTGTACAAGTTAAACGTAGAAGGAATTTCATGGATGATGGAAGTCAAAATACATGAATTTTTAGTTGAGATTCACAATTCTAACCATTCTTAAAATTTTGCTATACTTTTAGGTGGATGAATCATCAAGATTTAGATTCGAATCTATGTATAAATACACCCTCTCCTAGTCATGGGTGTGAAGAGATGGATAGGTATGTGCTTGAAGATGAAGAGGTGTTGCAAAATCCTTGATCTACACCAGCCAAATGAACTCCACGAGTATATGGTGGGCCCTTTTATCTTGCCAATGGATGTATTAAACACCCTATGTACCTTGGAAGATCACTCTCAAAAAGATAGATCAAAACAGATAAGTTGGAGTTAGCTCAGAGGTGAAGAACTTGCTATTTTGGTTCATACACCTATCCAGTGTTTTGCATAATTCTCTGAGCACAGCAGCAATTAACTTAATTCCTCTTGGGGAAGTCTAGTTAACTTAAAGAGCTAACGTTCAAGAGTAATCTCATAACAAATAATGAACCACACACTGAGAATGATGTTTAACAAGTGATGACATCATCCCGATTTTCACGGGATGCTACAGTAATGAGACCAGTGAGAAGAAAAATGAACATAACTCAAGATTTAGGAATGCAATGATTATGCAAATTTGTATGCTTATACTAGACAGTATGGTGAAAATGAAAGTATATTGCTTGTACAATACAATGGACTTACTGATACATATGTGTGCCTTGTAATCACACCTTGATATGGCATAAAGCTCAACTCTTGGAGGTCTTCACATAGGTCTCTCTAACCACGACTAAAGCTGCCATCTATTTATAGTTGATTTTGGGAGGCTAACTTCCCTCAATCACTCTCCAATCAATTAGTGATTTATTTGATTCTCTACCTACCAAAAATCTCGAATTCGTGTCTGCTCTTTCCCTTTTTGATGAAGTGGACTCAACCACTTAAGATTATTTCACTTTTACACTAAGTAAAGTCTTCAAAAGTTACAAGAGGTAGTTCACAAGTGAACTTTACATAGTCTTTAGTTTAAAGCTTCTTCTATGACTTTGTGGGACTCAAGCCAATACTTATTCTTGTCATAGACTTGCTCCAACAGCTCCCCCTCAAGCCAAGTATGCTTGAGGTCCTCAATCTTCCAAGATTACCTGCAAACCAATCATAGCCTTGAATTTGCAAAGCTTTGTACCATCCAATGCTTTGGTTAGAATATATGCACATTGTTGATGAGTGTACACATATGATATTTGAATCTCTTTGCTTAGAACCTTCTCTCGTACATAGTGATAATGAACTTCAATATGTTTAGTCCTTGCATGAAAAATAGGATTAGTAGCCAAATGAATAGAACTCATATTGTCACCATAAATAGTTGGAGTTCCAAACTCCAATCCAATATCTTTGAATAATGTCTTCATCCACATAGCTTCCTGAGTAGCTATGGCAAGACCTTTGTATTCAACTTCAGTAGAAGAGAGAGCAACTGTGGCTTGCTTCTTGGATGACCATGAAATAAGCTTTGAACTTGCAAAGGTAAGATAACCTGAAGTGCTCCTTGTATCTTCCTTGGAGCGAGCCCAATCTGCATCAGAAAATAGCTTCAAACCTAAATCAGATACATAAGGATAATAAAGTCCTTCATTTATGGTTCCTTTGAGATACTTGAGAATCCTTTTGGCAGCATCCATATGTGGTTTCCTTGGTGTGTGCATAAATTGACTTAGCACACTCACACTGTAACATATATCTACTCTTGTCAATGTGGCATAGTTGAGACTACCCACTAGACTTTGATATGATGTGATGTCCTCTATGAGTTCACCTTCATGTGAGCTCAATTTGTGATTGACCTCCATTGGAGTACTTGCAATCTTAAAATCTTGCATCTTGAATCTTCCCAACATGTCCTTAATGTACTTTCTTTGAGTGAGAAACAAACCATGATCTTTGTAGACAACTTTCAGGCCTAGGAAGAAGGTAAGTGAACCCAAATCACTTATCTTGAACTCTTCTCTCATTTGATCTTTGATCTTCTTCATACCATCTGTATCATTTCCTGTCAATATAACATCATCTACATATACACATAGGTAGATGATCTCAGAATTACTCTTTTTAATAAAGAGTGAAGGATCTACCTTGCTTGGTTCAAAGCCTTTGTCCTGCAAGAATGAAACAAGTCTAAAATTCCAAGCTCTTGGGGCTTGCTTGAGACCATACAATGCTTTGTTAAGTTTACACACATAATCAGGATAAACTTGATTCTCAAAACCAGGTGGTTGTGCCATATATACCTCTTCTGTTATCCAACCATTCGAGAATGCATTCTTTACATCTAGTTGAAGTATCTTCAAATTCTTGGAAGAGGCAATACTAAGCAAAACCCTAATAGTAGTCATCTTTGCCACAAGAGAGAAGGTCTCCTCATAATCAATTCCCTGAGTTTGTGCAAAGCCTTTAAATCCCAAGTGTTGTTTTCCTCAAGTGCTTCAATCTCTTCCTTCATTGCATGCTTCCATTCTGTTTTTGCTTTGGCCTCTTCAAATGATGATGGCTCCTCTTGGTTTATGTCTTGTGCTATGTAGATAGAATGTTTAGTTACTAATGAGGTGTCGAACCCATACCTTTCTGGTTTTTTCTTTTCCCTCATAGATCTTCCTAGGCCATGATGTGATGATTCTGCCTCATGTCCAAGTTCCTGCAATTTTGCTTTACCTTTAGACTTCCATGCTTTGATCTTTTCCATGTGAGATTCCTCATCATCCTCTGAGGTGTCTTGTTCTTCAATCTTTGGTTGTTCTCTACCAAGCTTTGGAAAATCTTCTTCAAGATCATATGGTAAATTGACCTTCCTGCATGAATCTTCATACCATGATTTGTTTTCATCAAAAACTACATCTCTGCTTACCAAGAATCCTTTGTTGCTAGGGTTGTATAACCTGTAACCCTTTTGATTGTTGTCATATCCAATAAATACACACTTTTTTGCCTTTGGATCCATCGGATTACAAATAACATTGAATGGAATCCCACATGCTAAAAGTGCTTGGTTCCTTTTAATATGAAGTTAAGGAAGATATTTCTTTCCAAAAGCTATAGGTATTGTATTGTGTGATTTAGTATGGACAAAGCATGGTGACACATTATTAGATCCACCATTTTTACTACATTCACTGCATTCACTCTTTCTTGACGTAGCTGGAGAAAATGGAGTACATGTGTATTTATTATTATGGAAAATATTTTGTGATACTTGAGTAGAAATATTATGAGGATCCTCTGTTTTCATTGATGCATCTACTCATTTTTGCTCTACATGTTGACTACTTCGAAAGTGCTATGAACTACCCATGCTTGTAAATCTTTTTGATGTGATATCTCAAGATTTACATTTGTTTGCTTAACTTGCAAAGTATGCCATATATCACTATTTGGATTAGAGCACAACCACATTATTACCTCTACTAAAAAGATGCTCTTTTATCTGAGTTGCATTCCCTACATAACAATGTCCACAACATTCGCATTGTATTTTGGAGACTATTTTACCCTCTTGATGAATAATCACATATGACCATTTTTTCTCTTTTTTAAAATGTTTGCTGTATGAAGACTTTATATCTTCAAAAAGTTGATTCAAACAATCACAATGGGTTTTAATTCTCAATCATACATACACATACACTTACACATACTATTGTGAAGTAAAAATCAATATTACATCAAACAATCAAAATAGATTCAAATTCTAAATCATACACAAAGATATAGCTATTGTGAAGTAATAATCAATGCCGAGTAAAAAAATTACAATAAATTCTCAATCATACACACACATACAATTACACACTATTGTGAAATAAGAATCAATGTTGAGTTAGACAATTATAATAGACTTTAATTCTCAATCATACACCCACATACAATTACACATACTATTGTGAAGCAAAAGTCATTGTTGAGTCAAACAATCAAAGTAGATTTTAATTCTCAACCATACACACACATACACATAGTATTGTGAAGTAAGAATCAATGTTGAGCAAGACAATCACAATAGATTTTAAATTCTCAATCATATGCACATACACTTACACGTACTATTGTGAAGTAAGAATCAATGTTGAGACAGTATGATTCAACAACTCTTACGAATACAATAAAAAATTATACAACAACTACCAACCAAGATACAAAGGAAAGAGTGTATTCAAAAATTATACATATGATGAAGCTCAAGAAGACTCTTTTTGTCTCATGAACATGACTATGAAGGAAGGTAATGTAGATGAGAATATGTTTTATATAGACTCCAAATGCTCAAATCATGTGGAAAGAAATGTAGCTCTACTTTTAGATTTGGAAAACCAAAGGAATAGACATGAAGTTGAAACATGATATGGCACAATGCATCTAGTTGAGAAGATATGTAATATGAAGACTCAAAATGGTAATATGAACTTAGTAGATTACTCTATGTGCCTACTCTTCCAAAGAACCTTATCAATGTAGGCCAAATTTTTGAGAAGGGACTGAATGTTAGATTCACCAAGCATGGAGATTTTGTTGAAGACCCACAGGAGGGATTCAAGAAGATAGTAATAGGAGAAAAATTAGGTAGATTGTTCACCTTTGAACTTTGAGATACCAAGAATATTGCATTACTCAACTATGCCACCCAAAATCTATTAGAGTTATATGTTTGGCACAAGAGGTTGGCTCCTATAGGAGAAATTAAACAAATCAATAGGGATCAAGGTGTACTTGGTCTACCAAATATATCCAAACAACATATGATATATAAATGTAGTCCTTTTCAATTTGGTAAGTCACATAGGTAGCCCTTCACCAATAAAGGCTACATACATGAAGAATTATGGGAGATGGTCCAGAAGGATGTATGTGGACCAAGCAAGGACCCTTCAAACTCTTGATCAAGGTACTATGTGTCATTCATAGATGATTCTGGGAGATGAACTATTTATATTATATGAAGCATAAAGATGAAGTGTTTTTATGTTTCAGGAAGTATTTATCTCTTGTGGAGAACAAAGAAGTAAAACCCTAAAGAGACTAAGGTCAGATGGAGGGGGAGAATATTTTTCCCATGACTTTGATTATTATCTCCAAGAGAGATGCATCAAAAGAGAAATCACCATTAGATATACTCTTGAGCAAAATGGAGTGGTAGAGATAAGAAATAGGACAATTGTGGAGGATGCAAGATCAATGCTCAATGCAAAGAAAGTACACAACTACTTGCGGGTGGAGGCACTATCAACAACTCCATATTTCGTGAATAGACTTCCATCAAAGTCTCTAGATGGAACGAATCCATATGAGACATGGAATGGAAGGATACCTAGCCTTGATCATTGCAGGATTTTTGGATGCATTGCATATGAACACATACCTTGATAGATTGTATAGACAAATCAAATCTTAAGGTAGAGAAACGCATCTTCATTGGCTATGATCTTGAGCAGAAAGGTTACAGGATGTATAATACAAACAATAATGGTTTCATTGTAAGTAGGGATGCTATGTTTCATGAGAAAAAAATCATGGTTTGAAGATGATTGCAGGAGGGTCTAACTACATTATAACCTAGAGGTGGAATTTCCAACCTTATCAGAGAGGAACAAACATACACTTGATGCATCAATTGATTTTGAAGATTATCAAAAGAATCCTAGGAAAGAAATGAGTTGCTGGAACTCTAAAGGCAAAGCCAAAGTGAAGGGGTTGAGGGATGCATAAAAATCCTCTCAACGAGCAATTAAAAAGTCAACTAGAGAAAAGGGAAAGCTAGAAAGGTATGGTTATGATACTTCATTAGTTATGAAACATACTATATACCTAGCCCATGAATCAAAATTTGAGGAGCCCTCATCATATGAAGAAGCAAAGAAGAGGCATGAATGGATGAATGCCATGGAGGAAGATATCAATGCTTTATAGGAAAATCAAACTTGGGAACTGGTGCTCAAGACTTTTTCTACGACATTCAGAGGTTCAAGATGGATTTAGAAGGTAAAAAAAATCATAGGTATACATGACTCAACTTGTAGGTTTCAAATACTTATCATGTCATGAATATGTATGAAAGTTGAGAAAAGCTTTGTATGGCTTGAAGCAAGCCCCTAGTGCTTCGAATCATAGGCCTATTATCTATTTTCAAGATAAAGGATTCAATGTGAGAAAAGTAAATAATTCCCTCTTCATCAAGAGGAATCAATCTGAAGTCATATTCCTATGTGTATATATTGATGATTATATCTTGGCAAATTAAAAGTGGAGAACTCAAGGATTGTAGGTACACCTATGGAGATGAACCTGAAGTTAAGTGCTCATGATGGGGAGCAAATTGAGGATGTAATCAGCTATCAAAGTCTAGTTGGTAGCTTGAACTATGCTACATTAACTAGAGTGTACATTTGCTATGGAGTAAGTATCATGAGTTAGTTCATGCATACTCCAAGGAAAAACCATATGGAAGTAGCCAAAATATTCCTCAAATATTCAAAAGGAACCACCAATGAAGGTCTCAATTACCCTTATACCTCTAATATAGATAAGAAGCTATTTTCTGATGCAGGTTGGGTAGGCTCTAGATATGATAGGAGAAGCACATCTAGCTACATATCCTTTGTAGGTAAAAATTTGAATTTATGGTCCTCAAAGAGGTAACCTAGTGTTTCACACTCATCAACTGAGGTTGAGGATAAAGGACTTGCAAATGCAACTCACAAAGCAATGTGGATTAAAACCTTGTATTTTGAGTTATGTCTTAATTCATCTACTCCTCACATCTTTGGGGATAATATTATTTAATTGCATCTTGCTGCTAATCCAATCTATCATGCCATAGATAAACACATAGAAGTCCAATATCATTATGTCACGAGAAAGATTACAAGAAAGGAGATTCAATCATGATATGTATAAAATCATTAGTAATGATCATACATGATGGCAAAGGAATTGGATGGAGTAAAGCTAAAGAGCTTCAAATCAATGATTGGATTGCAAGAGATTTTCAAGGATTGAAGACCCAAGCTTCTTAGGCTTGAGGGGCAGCTTTTGGTGCAAGAAGCAAACCTAATAGGTTTGCTTTAGGCTCTAGGACTAATCTTATTATTTACTTCACTTATATGAAGTTATGTCAACCTATGTTTGTAAAACTTCAAAGGATGAATCCTTGGAATTATGTAGATTAATTGTAAAAGCTAAAAAGTAGAAGGAATCTCATGAATGAAAGAAGCCGAAATCCATGACTTAGGTGAGATTCAAAATTCAAATCATTCCTAAAGTTTGGCCCTAGATCTAGGTGGATGACTCATCAAGATTCAAATCCAAACTTATGTATAGATATACCCTCTCTTAGTTGCAAGGTAGAGTGGTCTTTTGTGAGACATTGAGCCGAGGTCCTCCATATCTCCATTGTATCATATTGCAATATCTGTAGACATTATGATTCATTGATCTTGAGTATTCATTCTACATGTGTTGCTATAGTATCTTGGGGTACACAATCAAATTTTATGGTTCATTTCTTTTTATGTGAGTACCCAATTTCTAAACTTTTACTTGTTTCACTTAGATAGGAACCTTTGAAGCTTGGATATGAGGTTTCATTGTCATTGGTTTTGTAGAGCTTGAGTTATGAATGTTCAAAGTTGATTGTTTTTGCACTTAATCGTGTTCCTTAAAAAGTTGTGGTGACCCCCAAGACTTGTTATACTTATTTCCTAGTGCATACTCTAGCTAAAGTTATCAAGTAACTTTATTTAATTAGCTAGACACTGGATTCAAATGTGTGCAAAAGATACTTGTTGAATTGATACCAAGGTCTGAGATCTACAACATATAGGGTTTTCAAACCTTCACTTCCCAACATATAGGGTTTTTCAAATATTGTGAAATGCAAGCTATCTATTTTAATTAAATCATTTGAGAATGATGGTCCAAAGAATGTAGTAGTTTTTATGGATATTTTTTAAAGCTAAGAAATACATAAGGCATTCTTGAAGCTGTATTTTTTTGGTGTAGAGCAGGTTTTGGTAGAAACCCACTCATTTATGTTTATATCTCATGACCTACTCACACAAAAGGGTATGGCGTTTGCATACTTGAGTGTTGGTGACTACAGTGATCTGCTATACAAGGAAAACATATTAATAATGAAACAAACTCTAATCCAAGTATTGGGAGATCTTGATACCATTCCAAAACGAACATGATTCTTGTGTAACCCCTTGTGGTGTATTGGTGTCCTTCTTATACGTGTGCCAAATTCTAGTCACTAGAGTTCCTATATGCATACTTTGGATAATGCATGACTCAAGTTTATGTTACAAGGTTTGTGATTGATGGATTTTTTACAAAGTTGTTACATAAGGCATTCCTAAAGCTATACATTCTTTTTGTGTAGAGCAAGTTTTGGCAAAAGCCGACTCATCTATGTAAACATCTCATCACCTACTCACAGGGAAGGGTATGATGTTTGCATATTTAAGTGTTGGTGACTAGAGTGATCTGTTATACAAGGAAAACATATCAATGATGAAATAAACTATGGTATAAGTATGGAGAGACACCTTCTTGTACTTGTGCCAAATGCTAGTCACTAGACTTCCTATATGCATACTTTGGATAATGCATGAATCAAGTTTATGTTACAAGGATTGTGATTGATGGATGTTTTTAAAAATTTGTTTAAGAGATAGATGTTTCCTTATGTGATTACATGGTGAGGTTGATGATTTTATACACTTTCTTTGGATGATAATGAAGGTTTTTGCTCTTGTGATGGTTTACGAATCCATTTCCAAATAGTCTTGGAAAGATGTTTACACAACCTTTCATTTATATAGGATTTTATTCTATATGGAGAGTAAAGACAAGAAGAATTATGATTGCCTAGGATGAATGATTTAAAGGGTAGATTCTAGGCCTACAAAAAAGTCTTAGGTGCCCAAAATGCATGAGTTATTAGTGCATGCCATCAGCCACCACTTGGGTATCCAAATTTGTCAATTTATGAGCTGTTGATGTCCTTTCTTCATCATGGATTTCTACCTTTGCTTGGTTTCTACTTTTGCCGTGTTAACACTCATTTTGGTGAAACAATTGGTCGTTCTCCTTTATTCATCCACAATTGCTTCATTCTTGGAAAAGGTTTTTTTGTTTTTGCATTTGTTGGTTTGTAGGGCTGTAGGCAAGCATCTCTCCTTATGGTCATGTTGTGGTTGTTTCTTACAAAACTATGGTTGAGTCATCTTTAATAGAATTGTTTTTGAAAAAGAAGGGGGCCTCATCACTTGCATGACATGCACATTAGGAAGGGAGGCATTATACACAATAGAATTAGGAGTACATGCATAGTGAGTGGACTTATAACTGTTGTGTGGAAGATTGTGAACTAGAAGGCCCGAGAATCTTCAACTCTACTATACAATTAGCTCTTGAAGACGCTAGAATCCCCGACTTTATTGTGGATAGAGAGCAAGAAGACTAGAGAGTCTTCAACTATATCCTTAATTGTGAGCTATAGGACTCAAGAGTCACCAATTCTACCATAAGATGCTATTAATTAACCCCAACCTCAAGAAGACATCCTCAAAGATTCAATACGACTCTCTGGTCCTAGAAAAAATCATGGCCCAATATCAAAGGTTCCATGAGATCTTCATCATGGAAAACTAATAGCTTTAATGTCAAGGGGACATCATGTATGAGGATAAGAACTTCTAGCTCACCAATGCAAGGGGTTTCCACACCTCCAAATCCTATGAGCTAGGCCTCAATTGGATTCACTTGTATTTTTATATGTTTATAGCATGAATAGCTAATGGCACTAGTGGAAGCTCCTGAGTGGATCAATGCCCTGATCTTCTTGATTATAATGCCATGTCCTAGCTTTGCTCAAATGAATGGTCTTCTTTCCACTATGCTAAAGGGGTGGGGGTTATTTTTTGTAGTTTGGCACATTGCTATGTGATATCTTGAGGTGTGCAGGTTGATGTTGACTATTACAAGGCAGAGCTCTTCAATGTTCATATTTATATGATGCCCTAAGTGCTATTATCTCAATTTCATGCATTTGACACATTCCAGTGCTTTGTCTTGTGCTTCTTCTCTAATTATTTCTCTTCTTTTTAATGTTTTTTCACCACGTTTATTTGTCTAAGCACATCTTTCGTTAGTGGTTCTTGATAAAACTAAAATTTTCCACCACTGATGTAGTTTTGCATTACATCGATTTCCAAGGTAGTTAATATTACCACATCAATAATTCAAATGCTTTTGATAATCATAGGCCCATAATTGTGTTTTTCTTACTAACGAGCATGTTGTTTCAAAGTGTATACCAATACTAAAGCGTAAAAGTTTAAGCCTTGTATTTCACATGTGCATTGAAGTAAGCTTATGTCTTTCCTTTGCCACATTTTTTTCCTATTGTTGCCTTTAATCTCCTCTAATATAGACCTTCTAAATCTAGTATCCTCCAAGATAGCTTGTGGCCTATCCATTGATGCTCTTGTGCTACTCTTAACATGGGTATCAAGAAATCACGTGGTAGCAGTACATTTTAGCTAGATAGCATGTGAAAGGGAGTTGCATTGACTACCATTATATAGGCCACTGTATATGCCCAAGTAGCATGATGTACCTGTTTGTCCCAATCAGAATTTCTTTTTTAATCTACTAGCTTCCTGAATATGTTACATAAGACCTTGCTAGTACTTTCTACTTGTCCATTTTCTTGTGGGTGATATGGTGCTAATTTCTTATGTATCATCATGAGATCTTGTAATATATATTCAATTACTTCATTCTTAAAGTGCATTTCTTGATCATTGAACAATTCTACTAGGAGTCCACATCTTTTAAACACATTCTAACATATGAGTCTTGTTGTGATCTACACCGTTCTTTCTTGAAGCTCTTACTTCTACCTTGTTGGTAAGATAATCTATAGCTACAATAATGTATTCACTATGGGAGATTTTAGTTGGTGGACTAATGGGTCCTACAAAGTCTATACCTCGCTCAGAGAATGCACATCCTTCCATGATGGGTCTTAGTGGCATTTCATCCTATTGTATAGGATATTGAGCTATCTTGCATGTATCACAACATTTCACATACGTATATGCATCCATGTAAAGGGTGGGCCATGAAAGACCTAAAGCCGAATGGATTTGATCACACAATTAGGTCCGAATGTTCCACCTACAACACCATTATGTGGAGGTTTTAATATTCTCAAGTAATCCCTTTCATGCATACTTAATGTGAAATATCCGTCTCTCCCACATTTGTATAAGTTATCACTAATTAGTGTGTAATATTGAGCTTCTTGTTCTAGACTTTTTCATCGAGAAAATGTCATTTCTTGAGGAAAATTCTAAGTTTTCAAGAACTCAACTAGATGTCCATTTTAATCAAGTATTAGTGACACTTGATATAAAGTTGTGTGTTCAAAAGGGGGTCTAATAATACAAAATGGACAATCCTTAATCAACTTATAGATGTTTGCTTCCATCTTCGGCCAATATACACCTAATCACCTCAATATCTGGAGGTTTAGTTGCTTAGAGTAGTGTTGCCCTAGTGCACTTACTTTTGCTAACTGTGACCACTTATCATGCTCTATTTTGCCCACACAACTAGTCAAGATAACTTTTTCTTCTTGCTTATAGATGCTTCTTGCACATATATGATACGCTTCATGCTTTATGGATTCTCTCTCTTGTGTTTTTACTACAAGGTTCTTCGGTCCATACATCAAGATTGACACTAAATAT
Source organism: Ceratopteris richardii (assembly GCA_020310875.1). Taxonomy (NCBI): domain Eukaryota; kingdom Viridiplantae; phylum Streptophyta; class Polypodiopsida; order Polypodiales; family Pteridaceae; genus Ceratopteris; species Ceratopteris richardii. Next base: position 27,926,960 of record CM035429.1, read on the forward strand.
TTTTTCCAATTTGGTTCTACTAGGAGATCATTTGACACACCTTGTGGGGATTCCCCTAAAGTGATTCATGAAAGTTGATACACCCTAAGGTGGACCTTATCTTTCCTAAAGACTATTTCAACATCATATTCCATTAGTAAGAGAAACAATCTTACTAACCTACTAGTATTGGAAGGTTTGATCACCAAGTAAAGTTACCCTTGATGGTCTATAAAGAGTTTAAACTTATTTGCAAGCAAATAACATTGAAACTTCTTGACTATATAGACCATATCTAATCCTTCTTGTTTGTTTATAATGTAATTTCTTTTCACCACATTCCACTGTCTACTCGCATATGCTATGGGTAAGTCAATGTTTTCTTCTCTATTTGGTTGTGTTAGCATGCATCTATTGCAAAATTTGAGGCACAAATTAGGACACAAAATGGCTTGTTGTAGTTTGGCATTGTTAAGATTGGGGTTGAGCACAAATTTCATTTTCGCTCTATAAATGATTTCTTGCATTCATCATTCTACTCAAAATTCATTAACAATTTGTACACGTGTTTAGCGATGGTTGCAAACATGTGGATAAATCATCAACTATATCCACAATGACTCATGAATGCTTGTAGTTCCTTCATTGTTTTGGATCTTGGTAACTGTATGATGGTTCTCACTATATCTTCATCCATTTATATTCCATTATTTCACACAATGTGACATAAGAAATTTCCTTATCTAACCATGAACACACACTTATCTAGATTCAAGCACACATGGTTTTCTCTACATTTATTGACAATTTGATTGAGTTTCGGGATGTAAGTTTATCTTATGTGGGAGTGAGCACACAAATCATCCATATAAACATCTAGGTTTTTACACAAGACCTTTTTGAACACATGACACATGAGACTTTGAAATGTAGGAGGTGCATATATGAGCGTAAAAGGCATCACAAAAAATGCAAAGATAACCCGTTTGGCAAAAAAAATAGTCTTGTGTGGATCTTGAAGGGCATAGCTACTTGATTGTAACGTAAACATCCATCAAGGAGTCTATAAAATTCCTTTCCCAATTTGCACTCCAATAGATGTTAAGTGATAGGAAGCAAATAACTTTTCATATTGTGGCAGCATTAACTTTCGTCAAGTTAATATACACCAATAACTTGCCATTCTTCTTGGTCACTACCACAATGGGGGAAACACTTTTTATATGCTCAATGTCATAGATGGTTGGAGCTCATATCAATATGTGAATTTCCTCTTTTAATTAGTTGCATATGTGTCATTGTATGTGTAAGGCTTTTTTTTTTGGTAGGTTTAGATTCTAAAGTGGTAGGGATCCTATGTGAAAAAAATGTATGGATCCACTCTTTCAAATCCTTGTATGTTTGGGAGTATTTGTTAATGGAAGGATGAATTATGCACTCTATTAAGTTAGGATAATAGGAATCTACTAGAAAGAATTCTGCTTGTTTGCTTTCAGTTGAAATATCCCGTTCAACTGCTAAGTTCTCTACCTTAGTTCATGACTTGGGCTTTTTACTAAACTCTGCACTCTCACTAGGCTATGTTTTGTTCTCTAGATTTCCTTACATAACTTGCTATAAATCTTGTGCTCTAATGATTTCTTTGATGGGAGCTAATGTGGGTGGAGTTCTTCTAGAGCTCTGCACTACGCATGTCACGATGATTAGTGTAATCTTGGAGGCACTAGCAAGATTCTTAGTAAACACATGTATAATCTCATCCTTACCTCACTCTAAAAAATATCCTTCAATAATGAAATAGTGTGACTGACCTTCTCCTGGGGAATGTGGGCATTCACACTTGAAGTGATCATCCTGGCATCTATAACAAGGTCCTCTAGGGACATGTGGTCTCATCCGTCTCATCAGGGGTTAAGGGTTGGGATTAATGTACATTACATTAGCACAATTAGGTTCCCAAGTATATCCTTGTGGTGAGGTCTTGTATTGAAAAATTTTAGTATGTTATAGAGCCTTTATATAGTAGGTAGGGACATTTGAGCCATGATATGAGTCAAATCTATTACCCTTTGGATCATACTCTATGATTAATGGGGAAATTCGGACTAGGGCCCTATCCAAATTCTCTTCAACTATCACATGAGTAATATTACATTAGCTGGTGGTGGTAGTTGTTGACCCAAACATTGGTTGTGGCCTATGTTGTGCTTGGACTTTGGACAATAGTTCTATTATCGTATGTAATGGGGCTACTACTAATAGTGATTATGATACCTATATGTTTGTGTCATATGGTTAGTGCATTTATGCTCTATCATGCAATATTATGAGCCTAGACCTAGGAATTCTAGGTTTTCTTGGTGCCAGAAAATGAATCATGGAATGTGTTGAGCAACAAATTATTGGAGTGAGGTTTATTAATTTATTTATGTGTTTTGCTGTTTTGATATAGCAAGTGAAGGTTCATGAGGGCATGAAAGCTGTGAAAGGGTGGATATCAATAATCTAGTTTATATTTCATATAGATTGTAAATAAACCCACGTAGAGGGTTCTATTTTTAGAAATAGTTAGTAAACGTAGTGGTTAGGATAAGGATCGCTATAGATCATGATCTCCATTGATAAAAGAAAAGGCTCTGCACAACAGAGAGAAAATTTTACTTTCATGCATGCTTTTCAAAGCCGCCTCACTATAACCACCATTTTGACATAATGAAAAATCCTATAAATACATGCACTATGTGGATTATCAAAATAGAGTGTCTGGGGAGGAGATTGCACCCAATCCTATGTTCTCTCTTGTATCTTTGCATATCTATTTTTTTGTGTGCTTTTAGCACCCATATCCCCTCTACACATGTGAATTAAGATTATGGTAACAGTGGCATTAGAGCTTTGTGTGCATCACTATGGAAGGGTTTGTTTCTGTTTGTTTTGGCATTTGATCTCTATTTCATTGTTTCTCGGTTCACTTTCTCTTTTGCTTTCATTTTTGTTTTCGGATTTGGATTTTGTTCCTTGTCTCTATCTCAATTTCACTTTCATTTTTAGTTTTGGTTTTAGTTCTTGTTTTTGTTTCGGTTTTTGTTTTATTTCCAGTTCCTAAACCTGAACCTATGTTTACACCTACATTTACTCCTTACATTTACTTCTTTGAAGGCTTACAATTGTGTGCACATCACTATGGAGTCTCTTTCCATTCATTTTGGCATGTTAAATTTGTTTATATCTTATCCTCATTGTATCCGATTAAGATCAGAGTGATAGAGATTTCCTGCAGGGTTCTTGGGTTGGATAGGGGTCTATATGAACAAAGGTCCTATGAAAATTTTCTCACACTACATCTGACTATAAATCACTATTATAACTTAGTGTCTTCTTACCTTATTCATGTTTGTAATTCATGTCCACTACACTTACAATGTTCATCAATCTCTGTACCAAACCTTGAGCGTAGTTTACCTAGAATGTATTACTACCACATTTACTATCGTGCAATCAGTTAATATCAATTCACTCACAGTAAATGATATGAAGCAGACATTGAGTATCACGTATTTGCTTAAATTATAGTATTTCATGTAGTTTCTCAACCTAACTTCCCTAAAATTAAGTAATTTGACTAAGCAAGAACACTTATCTATAAATGAACATCACCAAATAAGATTCCATAGAGACACAGTAATTAATCAATCATAGGTCTGTAATCTGTCGCTCGGCCATAGGCAGTGAGGCGACGACTTGCCGTGCATCTTCTCAGCTACTAAGCGACACAATTACATTCCTCTTTTATATTAATAAAGTACTAGTTACATCGTTTCAGCCATCACGTTGTCATAGAGATTTCCATCTCTACATTCACTTGAAACCAAACCCATTTATGGGTGCAACTTAAATGCAGAATGATCATGACAAGAAGGAAATTTACATTCAAAAGATTGATACTTGGTTGGCAAGAGTGGGAAAAATGTGTAAACTCTTGTCTATGAGCCCATTATATGCTCATGCGCACATCTATACAACCATGGTGCTTATGAACCCAAATAAATCCATATGAACCCATAATAATGTGAACATGGACATTTGATATGTGTGAATTACTCTTGTATACAAAACCCATTCATAAATTCATGTGTCTAAACACTACATATGTGAACCCCTCTTTTATCCATACATCCATTTTAACCCCATAGTTTCCTTAACCATGTGAACCCTACGCTTAATGTGAACCCATTAATTAAAAAACAAAAGCAAACAAAAGAGAACGTAAAAGAAAGCAAAATTTATGCGAATTGATACGATTGTGAAAATAAAAGCAAGCGATTTCTTTTTGAATTGTAAATCAGAGTACGATTAATCTTTGTCATACAACTTCGATCGCTAAAGCTTTATGCTTTATTATAAAAGCAATCGTGGGAGCAATCGTGGGGAGTCTGGCTCGTTGATATTCATTCAATCAAGGAGACATCATCTCAAGAGGAAGGACTGAAGCTTCTATACTTATCGTTGATGGTTGAAACCCTCTAGGAGGAGGTGTAATATTTTCGTGAAGAGATGAAGACATGGAGGAGTTGAAGGACATGGAGGCTACACACATATTTTGAAGGAAGGACATGGAGGTTCACTTTCATGACAAGGAGGCTCTACACACATGATGAAATTAGGAATCAACATTATGAACCAACTTTATGATTTATGATGAATTGGTAACTTGTATTCTTTTTAGTATTTTCATGAAAATTGTATGAACTTTTCTTATTATGAATCAATTGCTTTTTCCCATATGATGGTATGTCTTGTAAGTGATGTGATTAATTGTTTTGAGATTATAATATTCTCTTTGAGTCTCCATATATCGCCTGAGCTTGCTTGAAGCACCCTGTGTGCACCGTTGGACTTTGTAGTTGAACTGATCCACCAACCGTGTGCCATCTTCTCTACGTTTGAATTCAATGTGAAAAAACGGCACTGCATCTCAGGTACATAAATTTACATTGTTTTGCATTGCATACATATACATTATGGAATTGTGGTTGCTTCTTCATCCTTGGGAGCGGTAGCTTGAACAAGATTTTGTGAGTCCCTCCAAAGAAACTTGCAAGTATCTTATCCTCTTTGCTTAACCCTTCTCATCGATCAAAGTTTCTACAAATTTATATTTTCATATTTTTGGTCACACTTGAAACCTCTTCTTCAAGCCAATTCGAGGTATTTATATTTTACTCCTACATAGATTCTAATGTGAAAACATTGATTGAAAAGAAGTTTTCAGAATATGATGAGAAATTTAACTAGATGAAAACACTTATCCAATCAAAAGTTGAAAAAAATCTGTAACTAAAGACTTAGATGAATTCTTTGAAGATAATAAAATATTATGTAAACTGTTAAAAGAGATGATTGATAATGAAGTATGACGATTGAAACAAAAGTTTGAACTTTTGTTCAACCAAGTAAAAGAAATTCAATCATGTAAGTGTGAACATGAACATCAAGTAGAAGTAAAAAATATATCTATGCAAATTCTTGATCAAAACTATCTATTTGAACATAGAAGATCCACCCCTAGAGCTACACATAGAAGATTAAATAGACCTATAAGATGCTTTTGGTGTGATCAATTTGGCCATATGCAATGCATATGAGAAAGCTTCTAGAATTAAATTGGTCGCTACATTTGAAAGAAAAATTTGTGATTCCCATGTCCACTTACCTTTGCGCTTGAACGTAGGAAAAGATGGAATTAAAGAATATTTTGATCAAACAAATTATAAGCCAAAATCATTTAGAAAACAATGGAAACCAAACAGATATGACAACAAGAAGTCTTCTGAATAAGAAACTGTGATAGAAACTGAGAATCAAGTTAAACATTTTGAAGAAACGAAAAGTGAACAAATAAAGTTGGATAAACAAAAAGTTGAACAAATTTTGCAAGAAAGATTGGAAGAGGATGAGCAAGAATTTGAAAATTCAATACAATTTAAAAAGAGACATGATGAATACTATGTAATATGTGATCCAAAGTTTCTCAAAAATGACAAATTATTTGATCAAGAAAAAGTTAAAAATTTGAAAGCTCAATCGAGCCATGATATTAACAATGAGGAAAATAATCAAAGTGAACATGAGGATATCAAAGAAATTGATGAGGAGGAGAGTAAAAGCAATGCTCAAAATATTTAAGAAAAGGAAAAATGATGGATTGAAGATGCTATCAAATGAATTGATCAAAATAAAAAAAATTCATCAAAATCTTCTAAACCTTTATCTTTGCAGAAAAGAACAGATTGAAGATGATCCATGATGAACAAGTGCTTATGACTAAAGATGAACCATGAAGATATCCATAGATAGGATAAAATGAGAGAAATTGTAGTAAGGATGAGTTGTAAAAGAATGTTTTTCATACTAACTTGGATGTTTTTTATGAGACAGGAACATGTTTCTTCAAAATTATCCTTGATGATAGTGATGGTCAAGATTACTGAGAATGTTTGAGCAATTTGAGAGAGTTACTTGAGTGATACGTGAGAATTGAGTGATAAGCTTAATGCATTTTAGTATTCTTTTCTACTCTCCATTATTTGCACCATGTTGATTCTATTTTGCATTTACCGTATGCATAAACCAATGTATATACACATATGTTTATTTCTTTAGCTTGCACAATCTGCTTGAACTTGTAATCAAATAGAATAAAAACAAAAAAAAGACTAAAAAATATCAAAAATTCTCAAGTACCTCATCATCGACATCCTCTTACCCCTTTTTGCACCATGACGTTTTTCAAAATGCAATTAAAGTATGCATGATAGGGTCTCATTAAATGACCTTGCATCCAGTCACAATTTGAGCTTTTCCTATGCACTTTGAGTGACAAAAAGGATTGATGTATATGCACATTGATATGTATGTGAGTGAGTGCACAAGCTTCATCATCAAATGCCTTTTACCCTAATATTTGCACCATATTTGGTTACTTATGCACTTAAAGTATGCATGATAGGGTCTCACTATAGGACCTTGCATCAAGGCACATTTTGAGCTTTACCCATGCACTTTGAGTGATGTAAAGGACTTATGTATATGCACATGAAATGTATGAAATGAGCGCACATGCCTCATCAACGAATGCCAATTAGCTTATCTTTTGCACCATATTGACCATGCATTTTAAAAGTATGCAATTGATAGGGCTACATTATATAGCCTTGCATAGATACATTTTTTATCTTCCCATGCACTTGACACATGATTTCAAGATTCAATGTTTCCATGAAATGTCAGTTTATCTTTGAAGCAGAAAGAAGATTTGAAGATTGGCCCATCCAGGACGATGTTCAGGTTTAGTAGGGGCAAATGTCATAGAGATTTCTATCTCTACATTCCCTTGAAGCCAAACCCATTTATCGGTGCAACTTAAATTCAGAATGATCATGACAAAAATGGAAATTTACATTCAAAAGATTGATACTTGGTTGGCAAGAGTGGGAAAAATGTGTAAACTCTAGTCTATGAGCCCATTATATCCTCATGCGCACATGTATACAAACATGGTGCTTATGAACCCAAATAAATCCATATGAACCCATAATAATGTGAACATGGACATTTGATATGTGTGAATTACTCTTGTATACAAAACCCATTAATAAATTCATGTGTGTAAACACTTCATATGTGAACCCCTCTTTTATCCATACATCCATTTTAACCCATAGTTTCCTTAACCATGTGAACCCTAGGCTTAGTGTGAACCCATTAATTCAAAAACAAAAGCAAACAAAAGAGAACGTAAAAGAACGCAAAACCTATGCGAATTGATACGAATGTGAAAATAAAGGCAAGCGATTTCTTTTTGAATTGTAAATCATATTACGATTAATCTTTGTCATACAACTTCGATCGCCAAATTGAATGCTTTATTCTAAAAGCAATCGTGGGGATTCAAAATACTATATAAAGAGGGACAGGCTCGTTGGTATTCATTCAATCAAGGAGGACATCATCTCAAGAGGAAGGACAGGCCCTCTAGGAGGAGGTGTAATATTTTCGTGCAGAGATAAAGACATGGAGGAGTTGAAGGACATGGAGGCTACCCACATATTTTAAAGGAAGGACATGGAGGTTCAGTTTCATGACAAGGAGGCTCTACACACATGATTGAATTATGAATCAACATTATGAACCAACTTTATGATTTATGATGAATTGGCAACTTGTATTTTTTTTACTATTTTCATGACAATTGTATGAACGCTTCTTATTATGAATCAATTGCTTTGTCCCATATGATGGTATGTTTTGAAAGTGATCTGATTAATTGTTTTGAGATTACAATATTCTCTTTGAGTCTCCACTATATCGCCTGAGCTTGCTTGAAGGACCCTACATGCACCGTTGGACTTTGCGGTTGAACTCTTATCTTGTAAACAGGTTGCCATCCAAATCTCTTGATGGGATGACTCCATATTAAGCATGGCATGGTAGAAGGCCCTCACTTGATCATTCCAGGATATTTAGAATTGTAGCATATGTGCATATCCCTTCTCAGATAAGAGGTAAGCTAGACCCTAAGGTAGAGAAGTGTATCTTCATAGGGTATGATCTAAATCAAAAAGGATATAGGTTCTACAACCCTTCAAACAAGGGATTCATGGTCAGTAGAGATGTTGTCTTTGATGGGAATGACTCTTGGTTTGATAGTGAATGCAGTAAGATAAAACTACCTTATGAATTGGAAGAGGAGTTTCCAAACGTCACTAAGGAGGAGCCTACTCAAAATGAAGACATCAATTCAGATGATGACATCATCAATCTTGAAGAGTTCAAGGCATGGAAGTCCAAAGGAAACGTCAAGATGAAGAAATTGTAGGACAAACCTAAATCATCCAACCAAGCAATTAGAAGATCACAAAGGGAGAGCAAGAAGCCAATCAGATATGCATATGACACTTCCCTAGTTACTAGACACTCTGTTTATCTTGCAAAAGATTTTTCAATTGAAGAACCAACATCATATGAGGAGGCAAAGGACAAGACAGAATGGAAAGAAGCTATGGATGAGGAGATTGAAGCACTCAAGGATAATGATACTTGGGAACTAGTACCAAAGAAGGAGTCTATGAAGGTAATCGATTCTAGGTGGATCTATAAGATCAAAAGGAATTCTGATGGGATAATAAGCAAGTACAAAGCTAGAATTGTGGCTGAAGGTTTTGGATAAACCCAAGGAATTGATTATGAAGAAACCTTCTCACATGTAGCCAAAATGCAAATCATCAAGGTATTGGTAGATGTGGTTGCATCAAAGAATTGGAACATGTATCAGTTGGATGTAAAAAATGCATTTCTAAATGGCTGGATTTCAAAGGAGGTATAGATGTCTCAACCTCCTGGCTATGAGGACCCAAACAAAGTAACATATGTATGTAAATTGAACAAAGCTCTTTATAGATTGAAGCAGGCACTCAAGGCATTGAACCATAGGTTGACTACATACCTTTAGGACCAAGGTTTTGTCATGAATAAAGCAGATACTTCTCTATTCATCAAGAGAAGTAATTCAGAGGTAACATAGCTATGTGTATGTTGATGATATCATACTTATAGGTAACGATGCTAATGGCATCAAAGAGATCAAGAATCAGATGATGAAGGAGTTCAAAATTAGTAACCTTGGATCACTAAAATCTTTTCTTGGACTTGACTTAGTCTATACTAACTGTGGAATTTACATTACTCAGAGAAATTATATATAGGATATGTTGAAGAAGTTTTATTTGCAAGATGCCAAAGTTGCAAGTACTCTAATGGAGGTAATTGAACTATGCTACATTGACAAGCATAGACATTGCTTATGGAGTAAGTGTGCTAAGTCAGTTTATGCATAAGCCTAGGGCACCTCACTTGAAGGCTGCCAAAAGGATCTTGAAGTACCTTCAGGGTACTCAACATCATGGTTTATATTTCCCTTATACATCAGACTTGGACATTAAGATTTATTCAGATGCAAATTGGGCAGGATGCGAAGATGATAGGAGGAGTACCTGAAGATACTTATCATTTGCAGGTGATAAGCCAATATCATGGTCATCAAAGAAGCAACCTACTGTTGCTTTATCTTCTACAGAGGCAAAGTATAGAGGATTGTCCAATGCTACTCAAGAGGCCATATGGATCAGATTATTGTATACATAATTAGGATTGCATACTATATCACCAATGTTTTTTGGAGATAATACAAGTTCACTACATCTTGTAGCTAATCCTATTTACCATGCTAGGACCAAGCATAAAGAGGTCCACTATGATTATGTGAGAAAGAAGCTATTGAGCAAGGATATTCATTTGACATATGTATCAACTAATATGCAATGTGCAGATTTGTTAGCTAAAGCATTAGATGGTACAAAACTTTGCAGGTTTAAATCAATGATTGGATTACAGGATATTCATAAAGATTGAAGATGAAGACCAAGCCAAAATGTATGGCTTGAGGGGGAGTTGTTGGTGAAAATTCCAAGCTCACACATTTGGCTTGAGGTTCATAAAGACATGAAGTTCCATGGGAACCATTGCTAGTGGAAATGTATCCTTTACATTTGTAAAAGTCATTTCTTCTTTACTTAAGAATATTTGTAATCGTCTAGCAAAAAGTCGTGGACTTGTTAGTTAGAAAAATAATAACTTCATTGAGGGAATATCTCCTCGAATGAAGGATCACTTTTTGAAGAGAGCCAAAAGTTGAATTCAAATTCAAATTTGAATACAACACTTATATAAAGTCACTTGAAAAGTCACGGTTAGCAGCTTCATTATCCAAGCTCTCCATTGCCATTTTGTATGTGTGTAAGGCCTACACTCTAGCCTACACTAATCTCTATCATCAGGCTATGATTATCAAGCCTATGACCCTCTACAACATTGTTCATTAAAACAATACATCCACATTGTTCATCCATGATCTCTCTGCTATAGTCATTCTTAATTGTGAACTTGTGCTGATCATATCTCAGTCATTTCTCAACCACATGATCTATAGCTTCTTGGAATTAGCTTGAAGTTATCTACATGCGAACAATTTTTGACACAAATCCATTCAGCCAATTTGGAGAAAAGTGCATCGAAGCACTCACTGGTCAAACTCTAGAGAGGCCCTAAAAAATCGGGGTAATGATTTATTTGCTAAAGTAATTGCTCTATGTCTAGTGTATCATTTTTCAAGTGGTTCCACTTGGAATCATTAGCTTACTAAGTTAATTAGATAGCTCTAAAAGGAATTTTTCCAAGTCCTACTGTACTGGTAGCATTGAGCATTACAAGCAACGCATGTATGATAATAAATAGAACGTTTTCATTGAGTCTTCTATTTGGAAGTAGTCTGTTCTGATTCAATCTATTCATACATCATTTCCAAAGTACATAGGCACTTTTATGGTGTCATTGGAAAGCTAAGAGGGTCCACATATCAACAATGAAGTTACAAAGGGCTGGTATTAAGTAGGATTTGGTAGTACCTACTCATCAGTTGAAGTGTCCATCCATCTATCCCAACAAATACAACATTCAAAAACATGTTTTCTGGCTGCCTCAATTTTGGGCAAAGAGGATACCATTTCAGATTTTTGCAAGCATAGCAAACTAGCAAAATTCAGGTGACCAAAGTGTGCATGAGAAAGATTTGCATCTGACATAGCTTGAGAATCATGTACTACACATGCTAAATCATTTATAGATCTTTCATAGTCTATGAGCTTATACAACCCATGACATAAAATGCTAGAAGCAATAATGATGTCACCATTTGATAGATCATGAACTATACATATGTCATCAACAAATTTCACAACCAAGACAACCTTGGCTAATGTAGAAACTAATAACAGACTTTCTTGATTGCTAGCACAAACAAAGCATCACAAAAAGTCAAAGAAGTACCATCAGTAGTAATTAGAATGATCTTACCAACTTCGACAATAGGATAAGAGGATTTGTTGGCACATTTAATAGTATTCCCTGTAGGGGCAGGCTTGAGTCAAGAGAAGAAACTGCACTGCGAGGTAATATGTTCGGTCACCCCACTATCAAAGTACCAAACATCTGAGTCTATTGTAGACAAGCACTACTCATGAAAAAATGCGTCAAAATTGCAAACAATAGTAAACACCCATTCTTCATTTTGCACAAGATTAGCAGACTCTGTTTTTGGTGTAGAGGCCTTAGCAACAACCATTTCCGACCTCTTTCCTCTTTGCCTATTTAGTAGCCAGTTTTGGACAGCTCTTAATGACATGATCATTTTCTTTACATTATTTGAAAAACAATTTTTGCTTTTCTCATTTCTTCTCATCTTTGTCTTCCTTCTTCGAATGTGCAGCATTTGGAGATCTTTGCTTACTAGAAGAAGAGCTCCATTTTCATTTGCCCTTCTGACTAGCCATGAAAGCTTGATCTACAACATGCATAATAGACCTGTCTTGCCTAGAATGGCCTTCTTGGAATAGAACAGAGAATAACTCCTTAAATGTGAAGGCATATGGATTGCCTCTCATTGTGAAACGAAGAGTAGAAGCAAAACTGTGATATGAATCATGAATACCATTCAGAACGGTTAGCACAAGTGAGCTATCAGGTATAACTTTATGAGTAGAAATCAACTGTTCTTTCAAATCCTTGATCTTTGTCAGAAAACTATCCATAGAATCAACTTCATTCATGTGCTCACACTCCAACTATTTTTGGAGGTAAGCAACACGAGCCTCATTCCTAGCCTGGTACAATGTGGTAATTGTATCCCAAGCATCCTTAATTGTTATGCAAAAGCGAATCTGAGGAATAACGACATGTCTGACAGACAAAGCTATCAATGCATGTGCTTGAGCATCTCTGCCATCCCAACAATTTTTCTCTATAGTAGGTGCAATAGAAACTATAGCATGCACATGAATGTACAAAATATCACCATCTTGAACACCATCTTCATAAGCTCCATCACTTTTATTTGGAGTACTTGTATTCGTAGGTGTAACATGACATCTTTCAACACCTTGCACAATACTCCATAGTCCTTTTGCAACCAATAAAAGATGCATCTTATAAGCCCACAATGGGTAATTCGTACCATCCAACTTATCCTCAACAGACTAGATACAAAATATATCACTCCTTTCAGCCATGGCCATTAACTAAAATACCCTAATGTAGAAAAATGATTGTATCTAAAGAAGTTGAACAATAGTACCCTGATGAGTTCCGCTAAACCTATAGCACACTTCGAGATGCTTATACCGGCCAACCAAAACTGGTATATATCTTTCGAACAAAAAGATGAAATAGCCTGCATAAGCACTATGATGGTGCGTTCGGAGGCCAAAACGAGCTTAACTCACAATTTCGACACCACGAAGCGAAGCTATTTTGATCTCTGAAACACCTTGAGTATGCACACCAAATTTCATACGCTTTTGAGATTGTGACTAGAGGAGTGTCCACAACGCCCTAGATGAAGTGGTGATGTGCTCTATTACCAATTGTTGGAGTTAGACGTCTACGGAAGCATGCAAACAGTACAAGGAAAAAGAAGAAGCTTGGAGCACAACACACAATAATGGATGTATTACCACTAGAATGTACAAAGTTAAGTAGCCCATTAGGGCAATAGGCATATATACAAGCCGGGGGGAAAAAAACCTCCTAAAGAGGGAAAACAGTGTCCCGATGGTCCTAGAGTGTTCACACACATCACTACCTAAATATATCAACAAATCTGGCCTTCTCAAGTTATTGGATGGGCTGACCCACATGTCTATCGGCCAATCAAATTTATTCCTTTGTTGCTTTTACATTAGTCTCTCCCTGACTCTCCCTTATGTTCTTAGTCATTATAGTCACTCTTGCACCACTCTCCGAGATGTCTTGTATTTTTTCCCATTGTAATCTATGGGTAGAATCTTTTTTCTCTCTTAGCCCTTACAATATTCTCGAATCTTAGCTAAAGGTATCTGGAATATTTGTTTTCTTGCATCTTTTTCATTCTTTGCGCGCTTACACCACTATTTTCGATGAGATGGAATATTTGTTTTCTTGCATCTTTTTCATTCTTTGCGCTCTTACACCACTATTTTCGGTGAGATGGTGATAGATAAGTTCCTTCAATGATATTTCACATGTAATTCTAAACTTTATCTTCAGTTTCTTGTGATTTCCTTCTTTTCCGAAATCCCTTTGTTTCTATACCCTCATAATTCTACAACTTAGGCTCATAGTCTCTTTTTCGTCTTGATTACCTTATTCTCTCTAACTTAAACGACTGGAAGAACAACTATATGATACACTTCCTTTTTGCACTATATGATACTTTCATGTCCCAATCGTGAGGCCTCTAGAGCCATATTTTAAAATTTGATGGATGAGGGAGATGACCAACCAAAACCTCATGTGGTGTGGCTTCCAAATATGCATATGTGAGAATGCAAGCTCTTTTCCATTTGGTGAAGTTAGTATGTGTGCTTGAACATTTGGAATCCATTATTTTCCCACTAGAATAATGACACCATTTTCCATACCTTTATCTTAAAATCCCTTCATCGTGGGCGGCTATCTTCATCCCCCCCCCCCCCCCCCCCCCCCCCCTTCCCCTTTTTTTTGGGGTGTTTCTTGAGTGACAACACCTCTTGCTTCACTTGTGAGGCTAGGCTAGTGTTTCTTGATTGGCCGCATACAATTAGTCCAAGTGCAATTAGAGCAACTTCAGAGCATTTTCTTGCACACATGACCTTCCTGTGAAGTGTAGTAACAGTCACAAGCATTGCTTATTGGTCTGGAAAGTTCAGTTCAAACATCTCCACTTTGAATTGGATTCCAAAAGCAACAACAACATTGAACTTGCGCATGGATTCTCATAATTTTATAAGGACTGGTCCTTTGGGCATATTTGAGTGAGAGAATGCATTGGAGATTCCTTCACACATGGTAATTGCGCTCACACCTTCAAGTTTTCCAACATCTTCCAACCACACCTGATTTTTTTAATTCCAAAAATATCTTGAGCCCTCCCTTGTGAGTGCCCAAGAGAGCATATTGAGCTTTCCCTTAGCTCTAGACAAAGGTGGAAGGTGTTGCCTTCTTCTTTATCAATATGCCCTCAAATGCTTGAGATACTCACCTAACAAAAAAATGATAGCTTGCACTTTCGTACTACCGCTTAGGATCGACTTGATTGGCTTGCTACAAATCAGATCGATGGGGCACAGTCTATCTCGTATGCCTTTTTATGTTTGGAACAAAAAGAGATTGACGTGCTACAAAACAGAAGAAAAGAGAGTGGGATTTGTGCAATTCAGAGCAAGTTACATTGACCCGCTGAAGGCTATACCAACATCTCATGTGATATCCTGTATACTTTACAAATAGTTTCCTTATTTATCCTTCTCTTGGTTCACATAAAGCAGAAGGGAAGAGTTCCGGATCCCTCTAGCTCTTCCGACTATCATTCGAATATAGTTTTGTAGCTCTCCTTTGAGCTTCCACTTTGTCCTTGTCGCTGATGAGGTTCTTGGTGTATCTCAAGCTTGGGAGCTCTCAATTGACTTCCATGGTTGTTCATAGCTCTTGTGTGAGGGAAGCCCTTTCTTTAGGTTCCATGGTTGCTCGTGCCTACTGAAGAAGCCCATAGCTTTCATTGCTTCACTTCAGCATGGATGGAGGATAGTCATACCATTCTAGACAAGAAAGGTTTATGAGACAGGCAGAGTGGAAATGTCTCTCAGAGAACATAGACATGGAGTATAGGCACACAAATAATAGAGTGTGGTATAGCTATGTGATTCATCCGAGTAAGAAATATCATTCATTCGAGTAAGTAAGAAATATCATTCATCTCGATGAGGGATCAGAGGAGATCACAATCATGACTCTCACTGAACGCAGGCATGGAGGCGACGCACAGAAATGTGAGGGGGTGTGGCACATGTACGTTATTTTGAGATGGAAAGGGAGAGAAGAGCATAGTCCTGAATCCGGATGGACGAAATGGTAAGGAAAGCGGGTATTGCATACCTCCTTCAAGTATTGCGAGGAGGAAACTTTGAAGAGTGGTGATGGATATGGGAAGACATTTCCAGTATGTGCACTGGTTTACAAAGCATTCCTGTTTTCCAAGATTAAGGTGATAGTCACTTCAAAAGCTCTCTCATGCTTGTGGAGCTCTCCAATCATGTTAAGAGAAATTCAAACTCTCTCTTTGGACCCTAGCACAATCCACATTTGTTCCACTCATTTTGGAAAACGCATATGGGGCCTTTTCGTTTTCTGCACATTTCACGATCTTCCACGTTCGAGAAATTCTAATTGTCTTACGACTCTCGGGAGACTTTGTGGCTCTCAAGAAACTTTGTGGCTTTGGGAGTTTTTTGCCTCATTCAAAGGCTTGTTTCACGCTTTGAGTGTCGAGCATTTTGGATTTCGAGCATGGCGGCCATTGTATGAAGCCGTACTACACCGCCTCATGATCTCGACCTAAAGTTGGAGCATTGCACTATACGGGTAGGTGGGCGTGCATGATACACTTCCTCTGGAGTACAAGGTGTGCACCAAGCCTGTCGCATTTTCATGAGTACAAGAAAGGCGTCATACCATCCAGACGTCTTCCTTTTTTTTTTTACAAAAGGAAGTTCTTGGCCTATTCTCCTGGACTTCAATTAAAGAAAAAAGAACAAGTTACAAGAGAATGGGACTAGTGCCCTTGGGACCCCCTAAATTCCGTAAAGTAGGGGCATAATTTGCAGGTCTAGAGAGTGTTACAAAGGAGGTTAACCACCCTCCTTGGCAAAAGAATGTCCAATTAGAAGAGTTCTCCAACTTTTAGGCATCATAAAGAGTTTCTCATCGAGAAAAAGAAGCTTAAACCCAAGTGGGCTTCTATATACATAGACGAGCTAAGCAATAAAATAATTCACGTCTTCTATGCACTCATTCCGAACGATGAATTTCCACTTTAAAATAGACTCCTAAACTAAAATTTCCACTTTAAAGCACCGATGGTCTGATACACATGCACAGACCGGGTAAGAAAAATAAATATGAGTTATATTATTGGAAATGTTTAGAAATTATTGCTAGGTTGAGCCAGAAGATTAAGTACAATTCAAAGTATTGAGGGATCTTTGAAAACTTAGACTCAAATTATTGTATACAATTTTAGAGACTTGATCATATGGATTTTTTCTAAAGAGATAGAAAATCAATCCATCACAAAGGCTCATTTGAGTTAGATTGAATTTATATGCCTTCCAGGGAAGTATTTGCTCACCAATCGTTTTTACCATTCAGGTACTCTTGTTGTTGCATATCATAGATGAGGCTGCAACTGCAAAAACTATTCATACAAGATGGTTGTTCTTCTTATATCAGTAGAACGTTGATTGGTACTTGAGACATGAGTATTACCAACTCAATTTCTATGAGTGTCAAATTGGAAGATTCCACATTTATGGTTTGAACTAGTAGGCCCAAAGAATCTGGAGAAGAAGTAGAAGGTATAGGAATCATAATAATAACCAATGCAAGGGGCTGACATTCATGAGGTTCTAGTGCATGTTTTCGTGGTGATGATGTATCTAGACCACCATAGTCATATCAATATGATAGCCCGCCAGTCTGAACATATTTCTCATCTCATATATGCAATGTTGTAACAATGGATGTTTCACTATGTTGGCATCATATATATGTGATGTATCACTTATCATTTTATACGTGACGTGTTTTCTTAAACTTATTGTATTCTCAACTTCACTTTATGTTTAGCAATTCATATAATATTATGATTATAAATTTGATGTTTGCTTAAGGTTTATGCAATTTATTTTTTAATTTATTGTTACGATGGATGCTACTGTACATGTTTATGGTTATGATGCTACTGTACATGGATGCACAAGTTTATGGTTGTGCTTTTTCTTTAGTTCATAGAGGTTATGGTTATGCTGTATTATTATAATTGTTCTTAAATAGTTTCATGTTGTATAGGTCTATGCATGGAGATGTCTATACAATTATGATTATGCAGGTTCGTATTCTAATGACATGCACAAGTTTATGATTGTAATGCTATTTTGGTTGTTGGAGGTTATGATTATATGTTTTTCGTTATATGGTTACGTAGCTTCATCTTTTATAATTCTATGCATGCACATGCGTGCATGATTATGATTATGCAAGCTCATGTTTTCATGGCACACATATGTTCATGTAGGTTACAATTGTACTTTTTTGTTATGATTATGGTTATGTAAAAACATATTGTATAGGTATATGCATGCACAGAGATGCATGATTATGGTATGCTAGTTTCACTTTTGAAAGAGGAAGTTCGGCATTAGCCTATTCTCCTGCACTTTGATTAAAATAAAAGAAAACAAAAGTGTAGGTGAACGAGCGTAGTGCCAATTGCCTTGCCCAAAAGCGCTTGCTTCCAATTGATCCATTCTTGTAGTAGCCTTGAAATCTACTAAATACTCAGACATTACCCTTGCTATAGCCTTACCCTTGCTATAGCCTTAGTATTCACAGTGGTGGTCCAAAAAACAGTGGTTAACACAAACCAATTAGAGGCACATGTAAAGCCTTTGCACGCTTTAATTAAAAGAAAATAACGTCTTGTGAGATCAAGTAAATCAAGTGAAACCGACACAAATTGATATAGAGCACTCGCAATGGAAGGATTCTCGTGAATTTTTATATTAGCAATGCGTTGAAAGGGATAAGTACTTCAAATATCTAAATGAAAAGAACAAAATTTGAAAAGCTACAATGACCATCATCGTGGATCACCCACACTTTCTCTACCAATGAATGATTTACTAGGTATCAACATAGATATGCATTAGGATGCATCCATATATAATCCTAAATTTTGCCCTCTCCATGTGTTAGGTAGTCCTACTATAAAACCCATGGAGATAAGCTCCCACTTCCCATTGCAAATTTCCAATGGGTGGAATACAACTCCTATCCTCAAGCTCTCATCTTTATTGACCTTGAATTTTCTACATTTAAGCACATACTCTTAGACATTCATATGAAGTGCATGCCAATAAAACTACATCATAACAAGATTATAGGTTTTCTGACCTCCTAGGTGTGTCATGACACATGCACTAAATGTTGTATCATCGCAAAACGTCTAGGGACACACACACACACCTTACCTTTGTACAAAATATATACATCATGGATATTGTTACTCTTTCACTTAGGTACTTAGTGAGTACTTGTCCATAATCCAATCTGACTCAAGTCCCATGCATCAGGATCCCCTTTCTCTATGGCTTTCCAAATCTTGGTATATGTAGGACGAAGCATACATTTCCCTTTGTTGGACTCAAGTAGCTCACTAGTGATCCAAGTAAAATTAAGTCCATTGAGAATATGCATATGGCTAAGCAAGTAAGCCATGACATTAATTTTCCCCTTTCTATACCTAAGATCATAATCAAACTCTTGAAGGGTCTCTGCCCGATGGGCCTTATGAACTTTAAGGTTTGTTTAATTAGAGAGCCACTTAATGATTTCTTTATTAAACACTACAATAACCTTGAAATCATATACTTAATGATAAAATATCTTCAAAACATAAATAATTCCATGAAACTCCTTCTCATAGATGGAGTCATTCTTCTAAGTGGATTCTAGGTTTTTGTTATCAAAAGCTACTAATCACCCTTGCTAAAATCAGACCTCTCTGATAATAAAATCACTTACATAAATATCAACCACAAAGGTTCTATTGTGATCTTCTATATGTAAAAGTCGAGTTTTAGCAATTGGTGTCTTCAAATTTTCCATATTTTGCTTTTATCCATCTCCCTCATGAAAGGTTTCCCCTTTCCCTTTAAGTTGTTCCATCATCGCGACAGCAATCTTGGCATATTTTTTTATGAATCTATGATAGAAACGTCATAGACCTAGGAGGATCTAAAGCTCTTTCATGTTTTTAGAATGTGGCCATTCCATGATAGCCTATACTTTCTCAAGGTCCATTTGAATTCCCTCTTGGGAGACAACTTTCAAGTGATATAACCTTTTCTTTCAAACTTTATACTTTGATTCCTTAGCAAAGACTTGATTTTCCTATAACACTAAGAATGCTTTCCTCAAGTGTTACAAGTTTTCCTCTTGGGATCTACTATAGATTAGAATATCATCTTAAATGTGTACTACAAAGTGCCCTAGATATGATCGTAGATCACTATTCATGAGCTTCATGAAAATTGAGGGAGCATTATTGAGACATAACCAAAAACTCGTTATGCCCATATCTAGTGCTAAAAGAAAATTTATGAAAAACCTTTGCCTTTTTGTAATCTGACAATATCTTAACGAAATGAAAAAATTGGTAAATACCTTGCTTGATGAAACTGATCAAATAGGTTTTCCAAAACTAGGCACTCGAGACCTATTTTTGATTGTTTCCTTGTTTAATGCTCCATAATCTAAACGAATTCTAATAGATCCACCTTTCTTTTCTATTAGGAGCATTGGTGATTCCCAAGGTGAGCTATTAGGTCTACTGAAGCATTTACCTCATTAATTCTAAAGTTGTTTCTCTACCTCCTAATGATGAGATACACTAATCCTACAAGGTGGCTTGAAAGTAGGGTTAGTTTTAGTAAATAACTCGACGGCAGGATGAATGTCCCCTCTCTCTAGTGGTATCCCTCTAAGAAGGTCACTTGGAAATATCATCTTTTAATTCAAACATTCAATCTTTAAAAATTCAAGACATTCGTAATATAAAAATTCACGAGTATCCTTCCATTGTGTAGACCACTGTGCATAATAAGGGTATAGAAAGGCTAATCTCTGAGTATTTAGTATAATTCAAGGCTTCATCGGGATTCGAGGATTTCCCATAGTCACTTATCAACAGAAGGATCCATTAAACAATGAAAATTACAGCCACGTATGAAGAAGAACATAAAAATCTGTAAGGCGGTGACAATGATAAAGAAGGAGAGAAAGTCATTGATTTGTAAAGCACATTTCGTTCGTTTGCAACTTGGAGAGAGAGAGAGAGAGAGAGAGAGAGAGAGAGAGAGAGAGAGAGAGAGAGAGAGAGACGTCTATGAAACATTTTCTCCTTCTAGTTTATCTTAATGAATTTATAGCTATGTTGTGTTATGATTATATATTTTAGATTGTTGTGGATGTGATTATAGGTTTTGTTGTATGATCATAGCCATGGCATAATCATTATAGTTATGTCAGTGCCTTTGATTTATCATTGTGGATATGTTATGCTTATATTTAATTTTCGTTTAATTATTCTTACGCTTGTGATTCTCATTATGATGCATTTGAGCGAAAATTTGCGATTAGCGTTGTTATGGTTTATCATCATGCAACATTCATATGGACACTGTGAAGGACTCTTTACTAGGAGTTCTCCTGCCTTATGCTATCAAGAGCACACAAATGACAATACTGCCTAGGCTGTCTG
>CM035429.1:27950943-27955943 GCA_020310875.1 Ceratopteris richardii
GCATACATATACATACATAATGCATACACCCACAAAGGCATACAAAATGCATACACACACATACACACACCTATGCATACATACATGTATACACATACACACATAGACACATACACACATAGACACATACACAAACATAGACACATACACACACATAAACACATACACACTCATAGACGCGTAGCGACACCTACACATAGACACACACACATACACACACATATACACAAACACATACACACATAGACACATACACACATAATGATGCATACACACACATACACATGCATACACATACATATGCATACACATACATATGCATACATACATGCATACACATACACACATAGACACATATACACACATATACACATACACACATAAACACATACACACTCATAGATACACACACATACACATAGACACACAAAAATACACACACATATACACACACATGCACACATAGACACATACACATGCATACACACACATACACACATACAAACACATATACACACACAGACACACATACACACACATATATGCATACACAAACACACATAGAGAGACATACACACATATACACATACATGCATACATATGCATACATAATGCATATGCATTTGCATACAATGTACATACATACTTACATGCATACATAATGCACATGCATAGATACATACACACACATAGACACACACACACACACACACATAAACACATACATACTAATAGATACACACACATACACATAGACACACACACATACACACACATATACACAAACATACACACACATACACACATAATGATGTATACACACACATACACACGCATACACACATACAGACACATATACACACACATTCACACACATATATGCATACACACACATAGACAGACATACACACACATACACATACATGCATACATATGCATACATAATGCATATGCATATGCATACATAATGCATATGCATATGCATACATAATGCATATGCATATGCATACATATATACTTACATGCATACATAATGCACATGCTTACATACACATACATAATGCATACACACACATATGCATACATAATGCATAAACACACATACACACATATGCATAGATAATGCATATGCATACATACATACTTACATGCATACATAATGCACATGCTTACATACACATACATAATGCATAAACACATATGCATACATAATGCATGCACAAAAACACACATATGCATACATACATGCATACACATACACACACATAGACACATACACACACATAGACACATACGCACACATAAACATATACACACTCATAGACACATAGTGACACATACACATAGACACATACACATACACACACACATATATACACACACACACAAACATACACACATAGACACATACACACATAATGATGCATACACACACATACATATGCATACACACACATACATATGCATACACACACATACATATGCATACACACACATACGCATACATACATGCATACACATACACACATAGACACATACACACACATAGATACATACATACACATAAACCCATACACACTCATAGACACACACACATAAACATAGACACACACACACACACATACACACATAAACACATACACACATAAACACATACACACATAATGATGCATACACACACATACACATGCATACATAAAAGCATACACATACACACATAGACACATACACACACATAGATACATACATATACATAAACACATACACACTCATAGACACACACACATACACATAGACACACACACACACATATACACACACACAAACACACATAGACACGTACACACATAATGATGCATACACACATACACGTACACACGTACACACACGTACACACATATTTATGCATACACACATACACATGCATACACACATACAAACACATATACACACACATACACATGCATACACACATACAAACACATATACACACACACATACACACATGCACACATATATGCATACATACACACATATATGCATACACACACATAGAGAGACATACTCACACATACACATACATGCATATATATACATACATAATGCATATGCATATGCATACATACATACAAACATACATACATGCATACATACACATACATAATGCATACACACACATATGCATACATAATGCATACACACACATACACACATACACACATATGCATACATACATGCATACACATACACACATAGACACATACACACACATAGACACATACACACACATAGACATATACACACTCATAGACGCATAGCGACACATACACATAGACACATACACATACACACACACATATACACACACATATACACACACACACACAAACATACACACATAATGATGCATACACACATACATATGCATACACACACATATGCATACATACATGCATACACATACACACATAGACACATACACACACATAGATACATACATACACATAAACACATACACACTCATAGACACACACACATACACATAGACACACACACAGAGATACACACACACATACACACATAGATACATACACACATAATGATGCATACACACACATACACATGCATACACACATACACACACATATACATACATACATGCATACATATACACACATAGACACATACACACACATAGATACATACATACACATAAACATACATACACATAGAGAGACATACTCACACATACACATACATGCATATATATACATACATAATGCATATGCATATGCATACATACATACATACATACATACATGCATACATACACATACATACACAGACACATATACACACACATACACACACACATATACACACACACACACATACACACATAGACACATACACACATAATGATGCATACACACACATACACATGCATACACACATACATGCACATACATACACACACATGCATACATACACATACTTAATGCATACACACTTACATATGTACACGTATATATATTGATTTCTAACCATTTTGTTTTATATGTTAGGTATTATGGATCCCAATAGAGAGAGAAACGCGAAACTCACTCTCATAAAAAGTCTTATGAGAGCAAGAGTTCCGTCTGATATTCTAGGGGCCATAATGCATGATTACTTAGAGATGGCTGATGAGGAGCTGCACTATACGATCCAGATGCTTACCCAACGATTAGACGAGGGCTCTTCTGAGGCTCCACATGTAGGAAGAGAGCTATCTGCTCATAGGTATGTTTTTTTTTCATAAACTTTTTTAATGATATTATAACACATATTTTTATTTATTTTTATCTAATCTATTTTCAAGACACCCATACCACCTCCAAATCGTGATAGCAGAGCAGAGTTGCCTATGAGGACATGCATAGGCACCTTAGGACTAGAGTGCGACATAGAGCCAGAGGGGAACATTGTGTACATAGGGAATGGATTGGAGTTCAAGAGAAGAATGCGGGCACTATGCGACTCTTACCTGCGCTTTGTCCACTTATCGTGGAAGTAAGTAAAAATTTTACATATAAATTGAAATAAATATCAATGCTCTCACTGTCATTTTGATACCAATCCTCAATAAAATTTGCCATGCCATCATCTTCATCATTGTCACACAAATCTTGTACTTTATCGTTGTTTGAATATAGATCTTTCAACTTTGCATATTGCACAGGATTAGTTTTGCGTAGCCTCCTCATGGAAGCTTCTGATAAATGAGGTCTTATTGGTAATTGTGAATGTTGTGGAGGAATATCATCAAAATCATACGTTGGAATATACACATATAAATACAATTCATTAGTATTCCATAAATGAATAAAAAGTAAACTTTAAATATAAAATTAAGTATACAACTTATTAAATATGGATAGAAAATTTTTATTCTCTCTAGCTAAAAGGTGCTCTTGGAGGTCTATGCCATCCATAATTCACTAATAGTTCATCACAAGCATGTAATGTAGTAATAGCATTGACAACTATGTATCTTGATACATATCTACTCATGTATGGTGATTCATGACTATTTTCACGCTCCTCAAATATGCAATTAGTCCTTGAACTATTATGTAACCCTCGACTACTATTTGTTAAACCTGCTATATCTCCATGTGTATAAGGTCTTCCATCAATATATAATCTTTCATTTTCTGCATGTAAAATCCTTCTACTAGTAAGGGATGCTGCGTTCAAGCGTATTCCATAAGTACTCATGCTTTGAACATAACGTGAAAGTCGATGCCAATCTCCCCATCCATATATAGGACCACAAAATGACATAAGAGGGACTTCAGAGTTCGGAGGCACATACAAATCCTCGACAATAAAGAGACCACGACTAGCATTAGTAATAGTGGATGGAGCAATCATATAGCGATTGCCCCAAAAGTTGAAAACCTCTCCATCTAAAGGAAGTGGTCCTCTATTCCATCCTCCATATCTTCTTCTATCATATGTTTGTACTAAAGAACAATCACGAGCTGGCAATGGATATTCTCCAGCCGTTTCATTCTCTAAACCAAGAGGTAGAGGATTTCTAGAAACCTCTACTTGTAATTGATGAACAACAAGTCCATGACGTGTACAAGGTATATTAACATTATGAGAAAAATAATAATAATCATCATCGAGCAAGTATTCATGTATATCAACAATAATTTGATTTTATATATAGCTTTTAAATAAAATAATGACATTAATATATATAGAAAATACATAACCAAGCATTATCACGTTGACTAGGTGATGGTGCATGCTCAAAAGTACCATACTCTGCCTCATGTTCAATACATTGCAATTGTGGTCTTCGATACGTGCCATAACAAGAGTTACACCAACATATAATATGCTCTTCATAGTAAAATTCATCATAATTCCTATCGGAGGACACATGTGAAGTCGTTGCATGGGTAGGAGGTGGTGGAGTACCCTCTGATTGATCAGAATCTGCACAT